>OZ014496.1:23925933-24525933 GCA_963966045.1 Xestobium rufovillosum
TGTACACACGTCCATGGAAAAATACAAAAACATGTACATCTGATTGTAATGATGAGGTCGCTCTTTCCAATTTAACGGTTATTTGATTAGGCCTCCAATAAGCCAAATATGAATTATTAATATTATTTGAAAAATTAAATTTCTGGAATTCGCAGTGACGTCACAGATCGCACGTGAATATAGCAAAATGACAATTCGGTTTCAATATGGCGTCGCTATAGGTTTGACGTTTGACTGCTAATTTTTTTACGTTAATTTCTTGAGTGTTCCCGATCTACTTACATGTTAATTTTCATTTGAAAACGTGAGTCGTGCCCATTTGAAACAATGTAAGCAAATTGTTGATGTGAAGTTAAGTGCAGGAACAGCCAGGAAGCAGCATGACCAACTGCAACTCAATCAAACATAAAGTCCCTAATTCTCTTGTGACATTACGCACAAACAACCGTAATTTAAATTAGAAACAAGTATCCTTAAATTGTATATATCTTTTTGTACTTTTTGTGTCTGTTTGAGAAATAGGAGCAGTGTATGTGCACCAAAAATTGAGTGAAATTCTACTACAATAAAGGACTTCTTTCTTTTGCGTCAATAAATAACAACAAATGGCCCTAATTTTTCATCGTAAATTAAAAAGATCAATTATTAAAAATTTATTATAAAATACGTGGAAGCTAATTTTCGTTCACACTGTCTACGGCTCTTTCCAATTAAAATAATAATTTAATTATTTCCAACAGCCAATCAACAAGTTTAATGACCTGAAAAAGCTCATATTGTTCATTAAAAATAATAATTATTTTTACTGGCGATGCAAAGTAAAATTTTCCTTGTTGCATTTAAATTAGAAAGCAAAATACATTTTAAAGACAGTAGAATTTTATATCTATGTATCATGAAGATATTTTCGCAATAGTAAGAAAATTTATAAAAGTAAAACTAAAATAAAAATCAGAAGCGAGATTTTAGAAGGCGCGAATTTGTATGTTATTTGAAAAGTCAAATAACTGGCAATGGTAGGAAAAGTGGTATAGACTTTTATAAAGGCTGCGGTCCATTTAAGCTTGTTTCAAAAGCTCCTGACTCATACATGCATACACAACATTGAACAGAACATTGAAAATGCCTCAGCTTCTATTATCTTACAATATGAAAAAAAATTTGCGTTGAAGGTAACTTATTTGTCGTTAGACAAACTATAGTCCATTCACAATTAACGGAAAATTTGGGGATAGGTTCATTCCACAAAAAAAAACGTCGCACCCACTCTTGACGTCTGTCAGTTTCAAGACACCTTCACATAACTTTTGCAATATAATCATAGTACATAGTTTTAAAATTTTTGCACGCAGGCACAACATGTAAATTGAAAATAAACAAGTTAAGTGGGGCACCTATGTTTTTAAGAATCAAAGACTACTGCATAATAGTCAGCCTCAACATGCTTTTATGAGATGGGCCTCAGCTGTTTTACTGTACAAAATAAACTCAATCGACGTGATGATCTATCTGAAAATTTGATCGCCTTAATTTGTCATGCTGTCATAGTGTTTGTTTCTTATTTGGGGGGGAAGGTTTTGGGATACCCTACAAGATATTTCACTAGTTCATCGACGAATAAATATGGTTATACGTACACAAAATATTAGTAAAAACATCTATAAATAGGAAAGTTCATTCACATTTCCTTTTAATCTTAACTTTGACTATTTAAGCGAATCTAATTAAAATTATTTCATATACACTACTATCCAAAATTATCGCACCACTCAGAAATCTAGACATAAAGCGATTTTAGTGTATCTAAATGCCAACCTTATTTCTTCACAGCACTGTTTCACTTTCACTTTTGGACTAATTTGAGAAAAAAATTGGAAAAAGAACAATCAATATGGGAAAAAATGTGTTTTAATTATTGGTATGATTATTATCGATGATAGCATGTAATTTCTATTGGTTCAAACAGTGTCAAGTGAGATATGAATTATATTCTCAGCTGTATAGCACAATTTAATTTTTGTGCAGTATGCTTGGCTTGTCATTTACGAGTTATGGGCAGAAAGATATTACACCTAGTTATGTTTTTATGTAAACCTTAGATGTTTATGACCTCTCCAAGAAGGTCGATTTTTTCCTACAACGATATGTTCTTGATATGGTTATTTTTATTTCAAAAAGTCAAAAGCCATGAGTTTACATTTCTGCTTAGCATGCAAATCCCATAGCCTAAGTAATTGTCTATCGGCTAGATGGTCGACCGCAGCACAGAAACAAATTAATATTTTACAACGGAATTCGCTTGGTAACCCAAATGATTTATCGTTATAATCCATGTCGCCGTTAAAAAACAATTTCATTCCAACCCTTAGTTTTATTTTAGTGCCGGCAATAAAACAATCATAGTTCTTTTCTTCTGTTTTATTTCTACGAGTAAGGCGGGCCCTAAAGAATTCAGAATAATACCAGGAAATAAAGATGCTGCTGGATTTTCATATTTATGAGTTCCTGGGCAAAACATATTGGAGATTATCTCATATTGTTTGCCGACACAGTGGTACAGTTGGCAGAATTGATTTCGTGTTACTGACAAAACCAGGTTATTATTATATTCCATAATTCTGGAAAATAAGGGTTTTGTAAATTGGTATTACACATTTTATTAATTGGAATGTCAATTACTAGGGGCAAACAGCGGATAAATACAGCCACTTAAAGTAATTATTATTTTAATAAGACAAAAATAAAACGAAATATAAATATGTTTTTATTTCAAATCAATACTAATGGGTTTCTAAGGCAGGAAAAATAAAAACCAAACAAATCTCATTGTTAATAAGTGAAATAAAAACGCACATCCAAACATTTACAAAGTCTGTATTACCCGACAGTATCGGAAAATGCCGGCCTTCCTGCAACTTTTTAGCGACAATTGTCAAATTTATATCCATTAGCCTGTTCACCATCAGTGCACGCTGCATGTGCCCAATTTCTGCAATATAACAATACCATAGCTCACCATCTAAATGGAGAAAATGATGGAGGAAGTATTATGTGAGGATCAATTCTAGTTTAGACGAAATGTGGAAATGAATATATTTTGATGATGAATTTTTTTCATAATGTGTTTCTCAGCAAATTAACTCACCCAATTTAATTGCGATGTGCAAACTCTGATCAGGAATACGTAAAATACAAAGCTACATACCTACTTAACACGCTGTTACAGAAAACATGTACCCATAAGGCAATTGCCTGTCGAACGTACATCATGATGCAGATTCCTAATTTACCGTTAAATTTGTATGCAACGTCAACCTCTAGCTCTCAATTCTAATGGAAGTATTACTTTGTAATAACTCGTTGATTACAGAGTGACTTATTAGAGGATTTGTATCGAAGGAAAGCATCTTCTGCTGACACGGTTGTTATATATGCCATATGCATGAGATTGAAAAAACAATGAAGATGCTCTTAATTGAATTTGTCAACGATGAAAAATTTATAGGATTTGGGTATAACGAATGCACATAATGCTGATATAACTAATATTGTTAGCTAAATAATAAATGCAACTTAACACAACAGGCTTAGTAATATCCGCAAATTAGACATGCACGGGCTTGTGCTTCCTGTTATTAGCAGAGGCTAATGCAGAAATGTTAGGAAAGATAATGTTTTATTCACTTACATAAATTTGTATAAAGCTCGAGAAAATTAGACCAGAATAACGTAGGCACCTAGTGTAATTCTTGAGATATTTCAATATGGCGGCCGGGAACTAATAATAATAATAATAATAAAAATGTAGGCAAGATCAGAACAAAATATAAACAAATACAAAATCAATACAAAATTTTTAAAAACGCATTTGATACTTTTCCATGCATCTCAAAGCCATGGACAGCATAAGAGAATCTCAAGAAAAAATTGATGCCTAGTACTCTGTCATATCAATTGCAGAATACAAAGTGTAAGCATTTTTCTGAGTTTTGAGTGGCAAAATTGGAGAAATTCCCCAAGAATGGTACAAAATTACGGCAAAAATCTCAATTCTTAAGGTTCAATCTTTATTTCTGCCTAAATTATCAGTCGCAGACCTGCCAATATTTTCATCAGTCAAAGCTTAATAAACTGGCTATCAAATCTGCAAATAATATACGGGGTGTTCCATTTAACATTTTTGAGAAAAGCTCAATTTTGTGCAATATGAACTATTTTGAAAAAAGTGTTAATGGATTTTACAAATAGAGTATCATCTGAAACTAGTCCAATAAATAAATCATAGTTAGCTTTGACCAGTAGACGTCAGTAGCACCACAAATTTGGGTTCATACTGGTACTAAAATGGCCATATCTTAACATCGCTTACTCTAAATCCCACCGTGTAGCATATCAACTTTCATGAAATTTTATGGGGAATCCAAATATGTAAACAAATGTGGGGCATTCCGTTTAAAAAAACATAAGTTTGGTTTGGTACGTAGCACGGGAACATCCTGTATACATCAAAATAATTTTAGCAGAAGCTTCGTGAAGTTCTCCGCACACACGTAAAATTTCATGTTGATATCTTGAATAGAATCAGAGATATGGACCGACTACACTCCGTATATGTTGGCTCAACTGGAAAATATATAAATTTGCCATTGTCATCTCATGATCTTAAATTGTTTAAATTTATCTCTGCAGGAATCATATCTGGACATACCGAGTAGCTCGCTTTTGAATTTTAAGTAACAAATCTGCATTTGTTCCTTCAGCCCAGAATTCTATACCATAAGCCATGACACTCTCAAAATAAGCATGGTACACGCTCTTACACGCTTCAAAAGTAATTCGTTTGCTGACAGTAGCAACGGCGAAAATAGCTGAAGTAAGAACAGAGCACAGGTCCGACATATGAGATGACCAGCCCAAGTCATTCTTCACGCGTATATCCAAGAATTTGGTGCTATTTACAGATGTGAGCTGTTATATCAATACAATTATTCGAAATTATACTAGCTGATTTGCACAGGATTTATATACAATGTGAACAGGACCGGCTCCAGTATGCTTCCCTGAGGTACACCCGTACGTTACAGTTTCCGCGTCGGACAAAAGGTCAGAAGCCACACCTTTAGCAACGTTCCGCGCCTTGACCCTATGCTCCCTATCTAATTTTTTCAATAATATTTGATGATATACGCAGTCAAATGCCCTGGCCAAATCGCAGAATACTCCAAGCATTTCCAGTTTTTGTTCTGAAAAAATTATTATATTGTTTATAAAATGAAAAATTGCTGACAGTATTTCTACTTTTTCTAAATCCAAATAGCAATCATTAAATATATTTTGTTTTTCTAAGATGTTATTTAATACATATTACCTTTTCAAGAATTTTTACATTGTAGGACGTAACGGTATTGGCCTATAATTCTTTATTAATTTTTTATCTCCAGTTTTAAAAATAGGTACAATAATTGCTATTTTAAATCGTTTTGGAACTTTTCCGGATCTAAGAGAGCAATTTATTGAAACTATCACAACGGTCCCTTAAAGATAACTTATGTTTTGTAATTATACAGTTACTTTTCATTAAACTGAAATTTATTTATCGCAATACAACCTAAGTGCATTCCAAGGGTCTAAAGTAATTGCTCAGGCACTCTCCCAGGTGTTACGTTGGGAATTATCAATTAATTAGTCACAATTCCATAGTTCAATTTATGCGGTTGTGAGATATTATACGTAATATTCCTTCTCGAGACAGGGACGTATGGACCATAATTTAAAGTGTCCATCTTACCGAAAATGCCCAAGCGGGTTCTATTAAATATTCTAAATTTTCATTTCTCTCATTTTCATTCCAAAAAACCTTTCGGAATCGAATGAGAGCAATTTCAAATATATGCAAATACGTCTGTATTTTTCTAGGCAACTCTGCCGTTTTAAATGAACAGATATTGCTGCTTCCTCAGGAAAGTGTCTCTTCTGAACTAATTGAGAAGAATTCTGTGTCTGCACAACAAAATCATTTTTGGAAAGTCCAACAAAAAATAATAAGCATGGTAACGCATAAACAAAGTAGTGAATCAAATTAGTCCCAGTTCATACAGAAGTTAATCGTAGGTGGCACGCGTGATAACAGAGGGCCGCTTATAATAATATTTGCGCATGAAATTGGCTGCTTATGCCGGTAAAAATATACGTGATTTTCGGACTATTGAAGTTATTATTATGATATGTTATGGGCTCTCCTCCAGCCTGACTTTTTTAATAATTAATTTGGCATCTTCAGCTTCGTAAGTGGTCCGTCCTAAAACAAAGCAAAGTAAAAAAAGTGAACCCCTAGCAATATATTCTCAACTTGATAAATGTAGCCTAGTATCTGACGCACAGCACAAGTGGACATTAGGATAGGAAATAAAGCCTCTTTAACTTTATCCGTTCCTTATTAATTCTTACTCTGTCACCCATATTTCTTTCTTTGCAGTGACGGATGGGCCGACAGAGGCGACGTAACCGAAGACCTGGAAACGGAGGCGTGGGGAAGTATTTCAATCCGGATTCATTCTCCTCCCGTTAAGGATTTCGATTCTTACTATTTAGCGCTGAAACCGGAGAACAACTCTCGAAATCCTTGGTTCGAAGAATTCTGGGAAATGCAGTTCAATTGTACGCCTAAAAAGACAATCGACAAAATGGCTACTGACGTTTCGCCTGTCATTGTGTCGGATAATGCTAGTCGAATATGCACAGGTAGGTTAATAAGCCGGAAATTGTAATATTCCCAATATTATTATAAATAAATATTATACACATGTGTACGTACACCATGTACTGAAAATCATGACTGAAAATTTTGGAATTTCTATTTGGTATTATGGAAATAAGCCCTGCTTGGTTAGAAACCAATTTCTAGTACATTTCGGTTCTTTGTAAATCAGGAGGGCCATGACAGCTAATGAAAAACTACACTGTTCAAAATTGTCTATACTTGGGCCGCCGAACAGACGGAGTGATCACCCTGCAAGCATGAGCTCTAAACGGGACCACTATCAATTTATGACGACAGAACGGCAGTGAAGCGCTTTCTTTAGGCCCAACGAAGTCGCATCACTCCAATCCGGTCGTCATAAATTAATATTGGCCCCGCTAGAGCACGTTCTTGCAGGGTGATCACTCCGTCTGTTCGGCGGCCCAAGTATAAACGTATTTTTTGAATGTTATTATTTTTTCAACAAAAACAAACAATTCGACTATAATTTCACCAGATAAAACCACCCGTCCCACTTAATCGTTATCGCTTAATCGTTATCGCTTAATCGTTATCGCTTGGAAACGTTTTTTTTTTACCGGAGTTGGAAAAATCTCCACGGATTCGAATTCGTCTATGAACTTTTCAAATTTCATCCCGACCGAAGGTGTTTTCGTTCTTTAAAAAATATTTTCGATTTTTCACGTTTTCGCCGCTATTCGGGGCGAGGTTGACGATTAAGTGGGACGGGTGGTTTTATCTGGTGAAATTATAGTCAAATTGTTTGTTTTTGTTGAAAAAATAATAACGTTCAAAAAATACGTTTATACTTAGGCCGCCGAACAGACGGAGTGATCACCCTGCAAGAACGTGCTCTAGCGGGGCCTATATTAATTTATGACGACCGAATTGGAGTGATGCGACTTCGCTGGGTCTAAAGAAAGCGCATCACTGCGATTCGGTTGTCCTAAATTGATAGTGGTCCCGTCTAGAGCTCATGCTTGCAAGGTGATCACTCCGTCTGTTCGGCGGCCCAAGTATAGAACAAAGCTATTATTTCAAAAATATTTTCGCCAACAATTCGTAGCAAATTAGAAATGCTCCATGTATGTTCGTTGGATATTATACCTAAGTATGGTAAAAAAGGACTTGATTTGTTCGTTTTATTTATCCAAAATATCTTAAATTCAAAGAAAGCGATAAAAAATTTCTCCTCTTATAATGTTTTTGTTTCACATCATCTCTGAGCATATATATGGTCAGTTTAGTTGTTTTTGTTGAACATAAGAGAACAATTTACAATGCAACGACGACACTACTTACGTGCGGTGGGGGATGATTGAATTTGGTGATTCACAAAGTCAGGCAGCGGCCGAATTTGGAGTATCGCGAAGTGTAATGTGTCGATTGTGGGGACGATACCAAGATACTGACGATGTGGCCGAAAGACACGAAGGCCGTAGAAGAGAAACAACACCTGCCCAAGACCGATTCATTATTTTTCAAGCCAGGCGTAGTTCATCAATTTCTGAGGATCTCCAAAATGTACATGCGGCAGCGGTTTCTGACCAGACCATCAGAAATCGTATCGATGAAGCTGGTCTTCATTCTCGTCGACCAATTAGAGTACCTGTACTTCGCCACGGCAATCGTGAAGCTCGCCTTGAATGGACTGAAGAGCATGCTCAATGGGGTGAAGTTCACAATTACCGTGGAGAGTCTGTGATGGTATGGACTGGAATCGATTTGGACGTCGTTTGTCTGGATGGAGTCATGAACCAGCGGCGTTATATTGAACTAGTTCTTGTACCTGTTGTGCAACCATATTCATACGCTGCTGGTCCAGATTTGGTTTATATGCAGGACAATGCTCGTCCTCATATATTGCACATCAGATACAAAATTGGTTTGAAAAAGAGCACATTGCCCTTTTGCCATGGCCTTCTCAGTCTCCCGACCTCAACCCCATTGAACATGTGTGTGACGTGCTGCAGAGACAACTTCTTCCAGTTATGGCAAACATTCAAGGCCGTTTTGCATTTGAAAATGTTGAGAGAGCAGAGGGCCTATAATCGATAGGTTGATTTTAAGTAAGCTTAGGCGGTGCCGGGCAGTCATTAATGCCCAAGAAAGGAGGCAATTCTTCGTATTAAGTACAAATTTCAAAAAAGTAACGTTATCTGAAATACACTAAAAAAACAGCCCACCTCTTCTGATATTACTATTGGAAAGTTGGAAAACCAGAATCTGAATCTTAATTTTTTTTTGGATTATATAGGACCGCTGATTTTTATTATGTAAATTGTAGTCTCTTTTAATTAACGTTGACGCATCATGCTTTCACACCTATTTTTAGTATAAAACACCTAGCACTCTCCTAAATAAGACACTGCCCATATATGATTGTCCAGGGAACGAATTTGCTAAAAGTGAATCGATAATATCATAAAAGAAATTCAATTCAGGCACACAAAAAATAACCCACAGTCCCATCTAATTTTCCCTTATAAGATGAAAAGAATGGGCCGGAAAACCGAAAGAATCTTTTGAGAGTTAAATTAAGAATGGATATTGAATTAATGGCATAAATCTTTTATTGAATTAAGTTTTGTATAGAAACAGCCACTCAAGTTATTTGCTAGAATTTTTAGAGGATATATCCAAGTTATTCTTTATTTCAAAAGTCAAACCCTATTTCAATTTATTTGTCAAAAAAATTATTAGTAGATAAAATTTGTTCGTTTCTATAAAAAGTAGGACGTGGCGTCATATCAAGACGTCAAGTTAAAATGAAAAGCGTCTCAACAAATTTAATCAAAAAAACGTTTCGGTAGAGAGAACTCGCGAGACAAGAAGATAGATGCGATTAGTATAGGGAAACTCTTAACGATTGATAGTGAAGTGCCTCGAGGAGCAGTTCCAGTGGCAGGCTACTCTTGCAGAGATCTCGGAAACGACCTAAGTGGAATTAATTGGTCAATAGATGCAATAAATCTGATTCTCTTTTGTTGCAAGAACAGGCTTACTGCTGTAATTTACTGGTAAATACGAATTTGCATTTCAACGACAAGTAAGCTACTACATGGGGAATTATTGGAGTACCTATCGTAACCAGGAAACACTCAACAATGCCATAGTTTGTATGAATTACGTACCTAATACGGGAATTGATTGATTGTACGCCATACAAGTCAATTTTTAGTAAGTACGATTGACATTTCTACGAGGGGTAGTAAGTGTAATAAATAGTACGCCGGATAGTGACATCAATAATTTTAAAATGATTTTAACGTGTGGTAGAGGTTGTAAATTTGGTAGTTTGTGTGATGGCAAACAGAAAAATTAACCTCTGTCCACCCCGCGTCGGACATTTTACAATAGGGTTTTTCATTATAAAAGAATACTGGGGCGCATGCGCGATCGCGCCATGACATTTTCGGACAGATGGTAAAGTTTTGTATCGTTTGAAAGTGTTTATTTTAAATTCTTTGGTCTATACAGTAAAATTTTATTGCAAACGTGCAAAATTAGTATGGAGCATCCAAACTTTGTGCTTTTGGTGACTGCAACGGCGCTAGCAGAGTGGGTAGGTCAAGCTATCGTCTTTAAAATAATTATTATTTGTGCACATACATACATTGCAGAAAAGTACGCACCTGTCTATTATATCCTTTTTCTCAGTTTTCTTTCAAAAAATTGATTGATTTTCACCGCTACGTATTAAAAACCTGCGTGATTGAAATGATGTTGGTTAACATTCCTGTATTTCAAACAGGCGAGGCACGCTTTCGGGATTCAGCCTCATAATTTTGTGAGGGATGTCACTGGGAACTAATATTTGTAATTTTCCGTCTTTCAAACGCCCTCCTTATTTGGTACTCTACTATTAACCTGCGAATATCCTACACGAAGTTAAAAAACCGACAGTGACATTCGTCCGAAAAACTAAGGAAAGTTGATTGTCAGTGTACTTCTGCACATGCGCACTAACGAAATCGAACGAAATGAAAAGGTCTATTGACATGTCTTCAAAAATTTAAAAGAAAGAATAAGTTAACCTAAATCTTTTCAGCGCCTCTGCCTTATGATTCAACTTATTAATTGAATCATAAAAAAATCGGTATGGAGAACCATACATGACTTCCATGTTCATTGTATATAACAAAAGAACACTTAAAACAATTATCTAAGTGTCGAGGATTATAAACGGATAAAATTCCTTCCCCAATTCAATAATAACCTCGATAATATGGAGCAATTCAGAAGACTCCTCAATTATCTATTTATTATCGGCAATTTTACGAAAAATTGGTTTAGTAATCACGAGTATCTATCAAATTGACGCTATGGTAGGTTACTGCCAACTGTCTAAAATAATTTTGTCCACGACTATCTTACAACATACTCTTTATACTTGTGTTTCTTCAATCATAATTAGATACATTATTCACTGCAGTGATTAATGAATATTATTCACTAAACCAATAGGAACATCGCTTTGACCCTTTTTTACATTTATTTAGTAGGCCGCGATCGCGATGTGTTAGTTCAAATTGAAACGTCAAATCGGCATGGTTTGCTTTTAATTTGAAATGCATATTCTAAAAAAGAAGATATAATGAGTAGTGAGAGTGAAAACGAGATTTCTTTAACTGCACCAGCAATAAAAAAAGCTGCAGAACTTGCCTCATTAGATTCATTGCCCAAAAAACCAAGAAAATTATACCTGAAAGCATATGTATGAATCTTTCTTACACTGGAGAAGGGAAATGAAGGTAAATTCTTTCTGGGAATCTGTTTTGATAGTCATGGACAAAGTATAGTATACAACTCGTTATAATGATGCTATTATTACCGAGGATGAAGTTTACCCTAGAGTATAAACTATATCGACATATCTTAAAGAAGAAACATTTTTGCAAAATTTCTTAAAATACTAAAATACTTAAGTAAATAAATTTTATTTGCTCTGACCAAATAACATCTTCATTACATGTGCGTCCTGCTTTTCCTGAAGCCTAAGAATGTTCATTATTTCGGTTACAGCATCAAGGTTGCTATGCCACAGAAGTGTCAAATTTATGTCTTACTTGTCCCAGAAATTCAAGAGAGCGTATTAGTATATTTATTACCTATATGTTTCTATGACAACGTTTATAACTCGCTCGTTGGATAAGCTACTGCAATGGTTAATAACTTAACAAATAACTTAATAAATAATTGAGTTAGGGAAAAATTGGTAGTAACAAAATTTTTTGGCCTTAAAATAAGCAATATTTTTTATTCCAACTTTTTTCTAATATCTCTAATAGTTTGGCCACAATATTTTCTTGAAGAATTAAAATGTTAATAACAAATGAACGCCTAGTTTAATTATTACCAAAATCAATAGGTCTGGAGTCCTCGTCGAGACGCACTTTTCAAAAAAAATCATTAAAATCGATTAGTTTTACGGCAGTTATTGAACGCCAAAGAAATCCGGACACACACGTACACATGTACAGACACACCCACGCACAGACACGAAGCTAAAAAGCTTTTTCTCGACGTTTCGAAGTTAGTACAATACGAATCTGATCTTATCTCGGACACGAATTTTTGTCGGTAATACAATACTTCCATTTCCTTATACGGAACATGGAAGTAAAACAAGAAAAAACCAGAGGTAGAGGTTCTGAGCAGTCCCTGAGCGGAGGAAGAGGTTCTGAAAGTATTTGGAAAGTAGGCCTACTTAGATTCAAACGAGCTGGAATGACTAAGTAGAGCTACTTTTCTAAACATACTTAAAACGTTTGCCCCTGATCTGAGGCTGTTGAGGATCTCTGTCTCGGGTATTTTCTTGTTCTTTATGATTTAATTAATGAATTTAACCAAAGACAGGGGTATTGAAAAGATTTAGGTTAACTTCTTTCTTTCACATTTTTGAAGATTGTAAAATGTCCAACGCTGGGGTCTCGCACATTGATATTCCTGATTTCCAACAGACAATTTACAATTTTATATGAATACGAAGGGCGCTGAAATCAGTTATGAAAATTGTCGCTAGCCGGCGTACTAAAAGTTCCGCACTTAATTCATAATTTTGTTATTTAGCGTTTTTTCTGAAAATCCTGAAATACTTACTTAAGCCAATTTTAGTTTTTAAAAATGCACCGTGCAAATTTATTTATTATCAACAATAATTTTTCAGCTATGGCACCAATGATCGGCACGTGTGACATTGTAGGTACCTTACTGTACTTATACCTTACCTTTTTCAAAAAATCGGTATGGAGCACCATACATGACTTCCATGTTCATTGCATATAACAAAAGAACACTTAAAACAATTATCTGTTTATTATCGGCAATTTTACGAAAGATTGGTTTATAGTATCTAATCATGAGTATCTATCAAACTGACACTGTTGTAGGTTACTGCAAACTGTCTACAATAATTATAAACCCTAGAGTATAAACTATATTGACATATCTAAAAGAAGAAACATTTTTGCAAAACTTCTTAAAATATGAAAATACTTCAATACATTTTATTTGCTTGTTTCTAATAAAATTTTCATAACATGTGCGTCCTTCTTTTCCTGAAGCCTAAGAATGTTCTTTATTCAAAGGTAAATCAGAAAATTTCGGTTACAGCATCAAGGTTGCTATGCCACAGAAGTGTCAAATTTATATCTTACTTGTCCCAGAAACTCAAGAGAGCGTAATAAGTATATTACCTATATGTTTCTATGACAACGTTTATAACTCGCTCGTTGGATAAGCTACTGCAATGATTAATAACTTAACAAATAATTTAATAAATAACTGAGTTAGGGAAAAATTGGTAGTAACAAAATTTTTTGGCCTTAAAATACGCAACATTTTTTATTCAAATTTTTTTTTAGTATTTATCTAATAGTTTGGCCACAATATTTTTTTGAAGAATTAAAATGTTAATAACAAATGAACGCCTGGTTTAATTATTACCAAAATCAATAGGTCCTGGAGTCCTCGTCGAGACGCACTTTAAAAAAATCATTAAAATCGGTTAGTCTTTACGGCAGCTATCGAACGCCAAAGAAATCCGGACACACACAAACACACACGTACAGACACACGCACGCACAGACACGAAGCTAAAAAAACTTTTTCTCGACGTTTCGAAGTTAGTACAATACGAATCTGATCTTATCTCGGACACGAATTTTTGTCGGTAATGCAATACTTCCATTTCCTTATACGGAACTTCCATTTCCTTATACGGAACATGGAAGTATGTCCTTTTACTTCATGTATTATATTGTTTCACTTAGCTATTTTTACTGCTAAGTTATTAAAGGTATTTCTTGCTCAAACTGCGTATTTCTTAATCTACCGGCGATATTTGATTGAATAAAGCCGCAGTAGGAACATTTTAGTTAGATGACAGCTCAGGATAGATTAACAACAAAAACAGAAAATGACGAGATTGAACGAGTAAAGTGCACTTTCATTTTCAATATTCATTCTTGATCGAACTCCGGTGGTGTTGATTCATTTATACAATTTCACGCACAGTAGATGGATGAAGAACTTTGACGTAAATTCACTATGAATTCTTAATCTTCAACTCCTGAAGATACTGACGTCGTCAGCGAAACACGTGTCGAGTTTAATTACTGTGTCACTGTCTTTTGGTGTGTGGGGTTAACTTATTAAGAATTCATAGTATACAATATTTCAAGTTATTTATTGACTTATCCTGGTACATTAATGGTCTTAAGGCGGAAATGATACTACACTTATAGTCTGTAATCGATAAAATTTAATTTACTTAATGGTTTACGAAAATTATCTGTTTCTTAACCCCATTATACTTAAGGCTAAGTGTTCCGACGTAGCCAAAAAGAATATGGTGAAATTTATCTATAAGTAATTATGACCTTGCGAGAAGCAATCACGTCAAATGTATTGGAGGTTTCTTATTTAGGGTGTATTCCCATTTTTGGGATCACTTTGCTAAGAGCCGGATAAATTTCTGTTTTGTAAACTCAACTTTCTTGTCTGTCAGTAATTTGGCCATACAAACTGTCAGCCCAAAAACGCTTCAGTTGCGGTGTCTCGTCTTTGTTGGCTAACAGTTTTTTTGCCATACTGCTAGGCAACAATCTTTCGTTCAAAACAGAAATTTATCCGGTAAAATAAAAAGCTCTCGTCTAATATTACGCTCGCTAGGTATATGACTTTTGAATTATAGCTGCCTACCTATTTACATAATAATAGTTTACGTGATGATTACTAAAAACTTACAGCATCGTTTTTAGTAGCTTATTGTCATTTACGTAGTTCATAAATGTTTAGAGCTTATGATTATTTATAATTTGATTTGCTTGTTACTGTTGCCCCAAAGCGTACACTAAATTCAGTCTACGCTCAAAGTTTAACAGCGTTTTCTTTGTTGGAGATTTTAATGTCAATTTGTTAAACTTTACTAATATGTCCGATAATTTGTTAACTTTAGCAGAAACTTTCAATTTGTCCCAGATTGTCGATGAGCCTACTATAGTCACTGACTCTTCCGTTTCCTTAAGGGTGCGGAATTTGAGCACTGAAAACGGGACATGTAGACACATTTTTATTCCAATCCGTCATAAACTCGACGCCTTTTTTACTTTTTGTACACATATTTATCGTAATTAGAAAGTAGGGTTGTCTAAGTTAATTATTCCTTATTCATTTTCGACCAAGAACGTCTTGATACGTTACTTCGTTAAACCGGCGTGTTGGAATGAAAATTATATTGCAATCTCTCCATTTTGTGCATATTTGGCAGATATGTACAGTAAACTGGACGTTTGACACCAGTAGTAGTGTGGCCACTGCAATGCAGATGGCGATGGCGCGTGGCGCGTGGCGCTTCAGTTTATTCTCATATTTCTAAATAGAAAATAATAATTTAAAGATAGGACCGCCGACTAATCCTCCCAGATTTATCCGTTTGCGCTAAAGCAAAAAACCTTGAAAATTCCAAGCTGTAGAGGTTCCGTCTGAAGAGTTTGCAGCTGTGATAGAAACCAATCATAATAGATTGTGACTGTATTTTGCATATTCCTAATCACACTTTTGGGCGATAAGTGGCAGCACTTTATAGACTAACAGCTGATAAATCCCAGCCTTAATTCATTTAATTTTTGCAGTCAAGTGTGAGGTGTGTCGTGCCGCGTGGTTGATGGGCATATTTCTGATCACTTCCTTATCTACAGCAAAATTAACTGTGTCTCTGTACAATATGAAATCCCTAGTTTTGTTTACCGCTCGCTTAGTGACATAGACACTTCTGACGGATAGTATTGATGTCTTGAATTCTTTTGGCTTCTATCTCGCTAATCTTCATGCCCCTCTTCGTGTCTTTAAAAGACGCAAGACGAACTAATATACGCCCTGGGTGACTGATAATCAGGTTTATGATGAAAATTAGGGGCAACGCGCAGAATAAATTCAGAATAACCAGGCTCCCTGCTCATTGGTCTTATTATAAGAAACTGAGAAACACCACGACTTCCGCTTTGCGGTCAGAGAAGAGCGCGTATTTGAATTTTAATTTCCAGAATTGCTCTACTAAGGAGAGGTGGGCGGAGCTTGATAAGCTTAATATTCTTAAGCGCAAATCGCATGTCTTACCTCTGAGTTTAAGCAATGTCGATGATCTTAATAAGTATTTCGTTGAGTCATGTAAAACTGACTCTGTACCTGCTCATAGCTGTTGTGTTCTCAATTAAAGAATATTAGGACACCGTGGATTCTTGAATGTATTGTATTTTGAGATATAGTTACAAAATGGTTTAGTACAACGATCGGATTAGGTACGCGGGAACTCATGAAATGAACAACGCTGGAAAAAATCCTCAATGACAGCTTGTACACAACGGTAGAAACATATACAAGTACATATATTTATGTGTGTGCAGTGCGGTTACCAAACTGTTCCGCAGCTTCGAAGTGTGATTTTAATTAACCCTGCTACTGTGGAATGTTCGTTTAAAAAGTTTTGAAACTCGATTCGTTGTTACGTATGCACATTCCTCATTCAATTTTAATATTTGTTGTTCAATACTTATGTTCTATGCTCTCCAACAGAAATTACTCGCTCGAATACGGCAGTTTCATTAACTCATCTTTTCAAATTTTAATTACGGTCCTAAATTACGAACACGTAAGGAAATAACAAGGTACATATTTAAAGCACGAAATATTCAATTCCAGGGGAGGAACAAAGGAACAGCGATAGTTACAAGCAAGATGCCAAGTTAAGTTTCGTTATAAAGGCAATCTACACTCTCGCCCACGGCTTACACAACATGCAGCAGAATATTTGCGGCCAGGAATCCACAGGAATTTGCGATAAGCTGCTTCCTTTTAATGGCTCACTCTTCAAGGTAAGCTACTTAGGTTATAAGGACTACTTTACACGAGCGCTTTGACACGGCGCCTCCACCATTTTCGAAAATTTGTCATTTTATTATAATTTTTTATAGAGCTACTTAATGAATGTATCATTTGAATACGAGGGAGACATTATCGAATTCGATGAAAAGGGAGACCCTCCTGGTAAATACGACATACTGAATTTCCAACGCCACCCCAATGGTTCCTTTGATTACGTACAAGTAGGAGAATGGAATAACGGTACACTTAAGTGGGACAAAGAACTGCAGTTCGGACCTAATAAGACGAGAGTTCGATCAGTCTGTGCTGAAGAATGTCCGAATGGCCACTATAAAGTGAGAAAAACTTTTAAATACTTGTGTGAAAGTATCACTACTAGCATTATCAGTGTAGTCATTTAATCGAATTCTTTATCAGATGGTTCGTGTAAGTTTCCAATTTAAATGCAAAAAAATCATAAAAACTTAGGTAGAGTAGTAACGTTCGAGGAAGCTAAGATATAAGGAAAGAGGCGTAATCTAACGTTATCAACAAAAAATTTATGTTTACAGCGATCGATGTCTGTAGTCGGTATACGCAGTTCTGTCGCTAACTGAAGTTTGATTCTTATACTTACATAAAATACATATTAAATTTAGAACCCAAAATACATAAGTACCACTAATATAAGATTCTTAGTTAAATATTTTTATTCATTTTATTCTGAAACATTTCTGCAACTTTCGTGTTTCGTTTTTGTTTTGTGCATGTCTCATTGCAAATCGATTAAGAGCAACAGATTCATGGTTTATGCAACATTTTGTCAAATTTGTCTGTGCGGTGGAGGAGTTAGCAAACATAAACCAAGAACAGAACAGTCCCGCAGTTTATCTAAACGTGTTTGTTATTGTGTAGTCTTTAGTTCTTTATTCCGCAGTTTTTCAAAATCCTAATTAGTAAATAAGCTATGCCGGTCCTGGCGCAAAATCCCATGTTGTTTCTTATGGAGCTTTATTTTAGCTATCTGCTAACTTCAGACCGGTGCCGGTAAAGTGGATTTCTGCTGCGCGATCGAACTTCAGATCGGTTGAAAAGGTAAATTTCTACAGTGTATAACGACCTTTCCCGTTGCGTCACCTTTTGTGACCATACAGGGGGTTGCTTCAGTCGGTCGGTCGGTGGTCTTCTGGTCGTCGATAAATATACCCTGAACTCTAGTCAGAGCCAGAGTTCTCTGGAATTATTGCAAAAACAAAAATAATACTCACGATGAAACTTAAACACACTCTATTAATTTAACTGTATACAGAAAATTGAATTAAAACCAGAACGAATGTACAATAAAAAGTTATTTACAAATTTAATCAAAAGATTGACAACCAGCGGTATCTGGCGGTCAAAGTCGGTATCACTGTATACACGAAGCGTGCGACGGATAGATAACTTATTTCGCTCTTGGCGATGTAGGTTACCGATCGGGCACCCACATTCGGAAAATCACAAACCAAAATCAACGAAGGTATGTAAATCGTACTACCTTGCGGTTATTCACGGGGAGTAAATGTTGTTTCAGTGTGATGTAACGGATAGGGACTCTCGCAGCCTTTCGACGCAAGCTTTCCCTAATTAAAGTGCGGAGAAGAGAATTATTCCGTCTTTCGATTGGAACGATTCCCTTCAGTGTAAATGATGGCTGTGTTGCGTTATGTAATAGCAAGGTATATATTGTGCCAAAGAACTCTGCACTGTATTTACCCCCTAAGAGCGGCTGGTATTTCACCGCCTGCAACTTAGGTCTGTAATAAATTAGGCAAGCCTTTCGACTAGCTCTAATCGATTACCTGCGTTTACGGCTTACTGGAAAATGTGCCTTCACGTATGTTCGGGCCCACCTCCAAATTAGTAATCGGGTTTGTAAGACTCTAGGTATTACGACGACACACTATCGACGGTTTCGGTTAGCAACTATCAAGTATTTAACAGTTCTATCGGCGGTACGACAATAAACATTTAATCTCATAAACGTTTACGTCCTCGGAGTGTACCTTGAACAATTTCTACTACGTGCCAACACTCGTAGAGAAGTGCTATCGAGGCCTCGGCGCGGTCGGACTATATCGAGAGGCCGGCGGCAGGAGATTTTGGAAGGAGGCTTCGGCGCGCGGCGCGACCATATTTTCCCAAAATCTAGAAGGGGGCATCTCGCTGCAAACGACCGGAGAAAATGATTATTCATTTGTTTGAATAATTGTTGCATTTTCATGTAGTTAATATTTTCACTTTTCACTATTTGGTAGAAATCCATGATTAAATAAAAAATTACTTCGCGTACTACCAATAAGTATGACAAAATTATTTTATTTAACCGGTTTCAAGATCTACAAACGATCCCATCATCAGAAATGTTAAAGAAAAATTGTAAACAAATTATTATGACAGTTGACAAGGAAACTAAAATTGACAAATTATAATGATATCCATGAAATAAGATAACTAGATAACTGAATTTCAGTATTTACCTACGGGGTATAAGAAAAACACAAAGGAAAATCGAATACCTCGTAGCTTGAAGGGAAAAAACAATGAATTTAAAGAAAACCATATAGGAAGAAAACAATAAATTCAATTGAAAAAACCTTCAAGTGAAATATCAGAACATAAAAAACTAAATAAATAAAATATCCATGGAATCTGCCAACTGCTAATCTTGTAATAAATTGTGGTCAAGTCTATGTGTTCTGTCTTGACAACTGCCAACTGCTAGTACATATTGTAATAAACTAAAAAAGAGAGAAATAAGTCAATAATAGCAAGAAAAAAAAAAAAAAGACTCAAGGATTAAGATGTAGAGACTGTGGTTAAATAATTAATTCAAGAATCAATCATAATAACAATAATATTGATGATGATAATATCAATAACAAAACAAAAAGAAAAAATCCCATATTGCCAAATAACCTCGAAAGTCCATGGTTTATATGGGGGGGGGGCAAATAAACTAATTGATTCTTGAATTAATTTACAAAAGTTTAAATAAACTAGATTGTATTAAATCGACTTGATCATTAAGTAAGTTACAATTTTTATCATTTTTATGTTTATAAATTTCTATAGACTCTAATATATCCAATTGATAACTCTTTACAAAATTAAACAATAATTTAGTATTCTCCGGAGGAGGGAATTGATGATTGTTATCAAAGAAATGATTAGCAAAACTTGAATGATCATTCTTCAAACGAAATGATCTTAAATGCTCGTTATACCTAATACGTATAGATCTGCCAGTCTGTCCGATATATATGCTGTTACAGTCTAAGCAATTTAATTGATAAACACCTGTGTGGTCAAGTTTATGTGTTCTGTCTTTACTGTTAAATAAAATATGTGATAATATATTTGATGGTTTAAATATGACTTGTATGTTGTTTTTTCTTAAAATACTGGCAATCTTTTCAGAAATATTTCCAAAATAGGTAATCCTGCAAAATTTGGTAAGTTTATCATTAGATAATTTAGGATACTGTTACAAGCAATTTTAAATTTTTTATTGTTAATGATTCTATTGATGATTTCAATCTTAAATCCGTTATTTATTGCAATTGTTCTAATTATGTTTAGTTCTTTATTCAATTTATCTAAAGATAGCGGTACTGTAAAGGCCCTGTGTATCATAGAATTATAAGCAGAAATTTTTCGACAAAAGGGATGAAATGAATTTGCTGAAAGAGTAATATCTGTATATGTTGGTTTCCTAAAAATATCGAAATTTATTTTATTGTTCTCATTTATTAAAGTTAAATCTAAGAAATTAATTTTGTGTTCAGTTTCTATTTCTTTCGTAAATTTAATTTTTGGATGAATACTGTTCAAGAAATTTTGAAAATTGTCCAATTGTCTTGTTGTTCCTTTAAAACAAGCAATAATATCATCTACATATCTATACCAAAATAGAATATGTTGTTTCCCTAATTCTGAGTTCATAATTTTTTCTTCAATATCTGACATGAAAATATCTGCTAATAAAGGACTAATTGGTGAACCCATAGCAAGACCTAAATCTTGAGTATAATATTTATTATTGAACTGGAGATAATTTTGCTCAATACAAAGTTGGAAAGCAGTAATAATATCATTTTTTATAACAATATTAGTATGAGTTTAATCTAAAATATTTTCAATTGATTTTAAGCATTCATTAGGAGGAATATTAGGGAACATATTTGTAACATCAAAAGAAACCAAAAGGGACCCTGTTGGAATATTTTTATATTTGATATTGTTAATTAATTCTAAAGAATTTTTTAAACTAAATTTGGATTTAAAATTTGTTGTATTTTTGAATATATTATTAATGTTTTTAGCTAAATTTCTCGTGGGAGCATTAATATATGATACTGCTGGTCTTATAGGTGTATTAATTTTATGGTTCTTGATAAGTCCATATAATTTAGGGGCACATGCATTCATATTAATTAATCTTAATTTTTCAAAATTGTTATTGAAAATACTGTTGCAATTTTTTAACCAATCTTTTAATTTTGTTTGAAAATGTTTTGTTGGATCTTTTTTCAGTTCAGTTAATTTTTCATTTGTAATAAAATTTTGCATCTTTGTTATATATTCATCTTTAGGTAAAATTACTATAGCATTGGATTTGTCGGCTTTCGAAACTATCAAATTATCTTTATTAATTTTTTCTTTAATAGAATTAATTGTAATTTTATCGATTTTATTAATTTTATTAATGATGGAATTTTTGTACTGAAAGGAATTATGAATTTTATTTCTAATATTCTGAGAATCATCATCCTTTTTTAGATGACATAATTAGAGACAATATTAGTAAAATCATACATAAAAAATACCTCACACAACGAAAGAAGTTAGATAATTTGAACTATATTCAAAACTATAGCAAAACTGACATTTATAACAGCAATTCTAAGAAATCAATATTTAGTTCCAAATTTATCAATTACAGTAATACAGTTTTTGACAATAATGAAACAGAATTACTATCAAAAGGTCCAAAATTTGCCCCCAATATAAACAATATAAATAGAACCGAAATTTTAATTTCAGAAATTGAAGTAATTTTAAAAAAGGATGATGATTCTCAGAATATTAGAAATAAAATTCATAATTCCTTTCAGTACAAAAATTCCATCATTAATAAAATTAATAAAATCGATAAAATTACAATTAATTCTATTAAAGAAAAAATTAATAAAGATAATTTGATAGTTTCGAAAGCCGACAAATCCAATGCTATAGTAATTTTACCTAAAGATGAATATATAACAAAGATGCAAAATTTTATTACAAATGAAAAATTAACTGAACTGAAAAAAGATCCAACAAAACATTTTCAAACAAAATTAAAAGATTGGTTAAAAAATTGCAACAGTATTTTCAATAACAATTTTGAAAAATTAAGATTAATTAATATGAATGCATGTGCCCCTAAATTATATGGACTTATCAAGAACCATAAAATTAATACACCTATAAGACCAGTAGTATCATATATTAATGCTCCCACGAGAAATTTAGCTAAAAACATTAATAATATATTCAAAAATACAACAAATTTTAAATCCAAATTTAGTTTAAAAAATTCTTTAGAATTAATTAACAATATCAAATATAAAAATATTCCAACAGGGTCCCTTTTGGTTTCTTTTGATGTTACAAATATGTTCCCTAATATTCCTCCTAATGAATGCTTAAAATCAATTGAAAATATTTTAGATAAAACTCATACTAATATTGTTATAAAAAATGATATTATTACTGCTTTCCAACTTTGTATTGAGCAAAATTATCTCCAGTTCAATAATAAATATTATACTCAAGATTTAGGTCTTGCTATGGGTTCACCAATTAGTCCTTTATTAGCAGATATTTTCATGTCAGATATTGAAGAAAAAATTATGAACTCAGAATTAGGGAAACAACATATTCTATTTTGGTATAGATATGTAGATGATATTATTGCTTGTTTTAAAGGAACAACAAGACAATTGGACAATTTTCAAAATTTCTTGAACAGTATTCATCCAAAAATTAAATTTACGAAAGAAATAGAAACTGAACACAAAATTAATTTCTTAGATTTAACTTTAATAAATGAGAACAATAAAATAAATTTCGATATTTTTAGCAAACCAACATATACAGATATTACTCTTTCAGCAAATTCATTTCATCCCTTTTGTCAAAAAATTTCTGCTTATGCTTATGATACACAGGGCCTTTACAGTACCGCTATCTTTAGATAAATTGAATAAAGAACTAAACATAATTAGAACAATTGCAATAAATAACGGATTTAAGATTGAAATCATCAATAGAATCATTAACAATAAAAAATTTAAAATTGCTTGTAACAGTATATATCCTAAATTATCTAATGATAAACTTACCAAATTTTGCAGGATTACCTATTTTGGAAATATTTCTGAAAAGATTGCCAGTATTTTAAGAAAAAACAACATACAAGTCATATTTAAACCATCAAATATATTATCACATATTTTATTTAACAGTAAAGACAGAACACATAAACTTGACCACACAGGTGTTTATCAATTAAATTGCTTAGACTGTAACAGCATATATATCGGACAGACTGGCAGATCTATACGTATTAGGTATAACGAGCATTTAAGATCATTTCGTTTGAAGAATGATCATTCAAGTTTTGCTAATCATTTCTTTGATAACAATCATCAATTCCCTCCTCCGGAGAATACTAAATTATTGTTTAATTTTGTAAAGAGTTATCAATTGGATATATTAGAGTCTATAGAAATTTATAAACATAAAAATGATAAAAATTGTAACTTACTTAATGATCAAGTCGATTTAATACAATCTAGTTTATTTAAACTTTTGTAAATTAATTCAAGAATCAATTAGTTTATTTGCCCCCCCCCCCCCCCCCCATATAAACCATGGACTTTCGAGGTTATTTGGCAATATGGGATTTTTTCTTTTTGTTTTGTTATTGATATTATCATCATCAATATTATTGTTATTATGATTGATTCTTGAATTAATTATTTAACCACAGTCTCTACATCTTAATCCTTGAGTCTTTTTTTTTTTTTTTTTCTTGCTATTATTGACTTATTTCTCTCTTTTTTAGTTTATTACAATATGTACTAGCAGTTGGCAGTTGTCAAGACAGAACACATAGACTTGACCACAATTTATTACAAGATTAGCAGTTGGCAGATTCCATGGATATTTTATTTATTTAGTTTTTTATGTTCTGATATTTCACTTGAAGGTTTTTTCAATTGAATTTATTGTTTTCTTCCTATATGGTTTTCTTTAAATTCATTGTTTTTTCCCTTCAAGCTACGAGGTATTCGATTTTCCTTTGTGTTTTTCTTATACCCCGTAGGTAAATACTGAAATTCAGTTATCTAGTTATCTTATTTCATGGATATCATTATAATTTGTCAATTTTAGTTTCCTTGTCAACTGTCATAATAATTTGTTTACAATTTTTCTTTAACATTTCTGATGATGGGATCGTTTGTAGATCTTGAAACCGGTTAAATAAAATAATTTTGTTATACTTATTGGTAGTACGCGAAGTAATTTTTTATTTAATAATTATTGTTGCATTTTCTTTTGCATCGTTACAAGTGTAACGTCATCAATCAACTTAAAATTTCACGCTCGCATGAAATTTGTCACTTTCCATGCTCTTTGTATGTGTATTGT
Source organism: Xestobium rufovillosum (assembly GCA_963966045.1). Lineage (NCBI taxonomy): Eukaryota > Metazoa > Arthropoda > Insecta > Coleoptera > Ptinidae > Xestobium > Xestobium rufovillosum. The sequence goes on from OZ014496.1 coordinate 23,950,799, forward strand.
AACAGAAAACGTATATTTCAGAAGATCTGTATGCTGGCCGGCACGAGTTATCAATTTTATTAACATGTGGCGACTCATTTTTCGGTGAAAGTCACGCAATACTTGTTTTGATTGGCAATAAGTGCTTTATCGAATGAATAAGTTTACGTTGATTGAGACACAGAGCGGGAATTCTAGAAGTAATGTTATATCGTTGCTGAAAGTTATTTTGAGTGATGCAATATCTTATCGGAACCATTCATAAATTATTCTTGGAACTTGTAATTATACCATTAATGTGTAACCAGGATTTATATAGATTTATGAACGGTAAAATGGAGTTCCCTAAGAAATAACATAGAATTTTGCACCAGAACCAGCATAGCTTATTTACTCTTCTGGTACCATAAGTTAGTCCTCTTTGTTTTCGTCTTGTTGGAAGCACCATGATTTTTATTTAAAGAATCGCACTGTTTGTAAGGCATTAGACGAGAGGTTTCTAGATGTATTTAAAGTTCTTCGTCTTACACAATTTGAGAGTTTAGGAATCGTGCATAGTACATTTTACGCGAAATAACTTGTTTTCGCCCCCTGGAATTTTTGCTTATTAAAGTACCTACCTAAGTATCTATTATGGAGGATCTTCTGTTTGCTACCAGAAATTGTGGCAATTTGTGCTATTCACTTCATAAAACTACCCTATTTGAGAGTGAATGCTTCTATCAGTTCTTTTAATTTGATGCCAATCAACAAGAAAAGTAAATTTAGTGATTTAGACCTACGTTCTGCTACCTCACATGCCCAGGTATCGAAGGGGTAACCACTAAAGAAATTTGTGGAACAGCTATGATGAAATCCTAATGCAAGCCTCTTCAAGTCAGATGCAATCCTGTTAAGCCGAGTGAAATCCGACTAAATTCGGTTGAAATCCAAATGTAATATCGGTGAAATTCCTGTGAAATCTAAAGGAAACCCGAATTAAATAAATAAATAATAATTTTCATAAACACTTTGTTAGAAATTAAGTTGTACAAATTTATATGAAATGCGATGAAGTTCACGTGAAATCTCAAGAAATTCTATTATCTAAATCTACATGAAATTCGGTAAAATTAAATAGATCCATGCAATGCAATCTGTGTAGAATCCGATGTAATTCTCATGAAAGCCGAAGTAATCTACGCGAATCCAATGTAACCCACATAAATTCGATGAAATCAATGCGAAATTTACATTAAATCTGATGAGATCTGCGTGAAATCCTGTGAAATCCAATCGATTCCAAAATTCGATCCCAACAATGAATTCATGTAAAATCCGACGGAACTCATGTTTTGTGGGACCCGTTGCATATTACAATGTATAATATGATTTTTCTATTCATCTCATGTCTGCCCTACTAACACTCGCTCACGGGAAGACATTAGAGGTCATTGCCCCATCAAAGGAGTTTAACATTTTCTAATATTTTTTAGAACACGCAACAAGGAGGCAAAGACAAAAGGTGTTGTTGGGCATGTGTTCGATGTCCTTCCGGTGAAATTGTTGAAAATTCTCAAGGATGTGTCCGGTGTCCTTTAGGATCTGTCCCGGATTCGGAACAAATGGGTAGGGTAAAAATGACATTGATTAATAATATTAAACTTAAAACATTTATTTTACAGTGTGTATAGTGCTACCTATAGAGCACACGCAATGGACGGATACACAAGCAATAGTGGCGATGATGTTCGCTTCGATGGGTTTCGTAACGACGGTCTTCGCTTTCACCGTCTTCTTAAAATATAACGACACTCCTGTTGTTAAATCCTCAACTAAAGAGTTGTCTTATATAATTCTAGTGGGAATGGCGTTATCGCACGTTTCTATATTCGCGATATTAGCGAAACCCTCAAGACTTACGTGCGGTCTAAGCAGATTCATTCCGGGATTTTCATTCGCAATGATTTATTCCGCCTTGCTTACGAAAACTAACAGGATAGCTCGAATATTAGCGGGGTCCAAGAAGAAGTTCCCCACCAGGAAGCCTCTTTTCATGTCGGCCACGGCTCAAGTGATTATCACGTGCTTTCTCATAGGAATTGAAGCGGGTATATCCACAGGGATCTTATATTACGAGAAACCTAACACAACCCTCGTTTATTTCAACAAAAAGACTGTTTTAGAATGCGACACTACCCCTTTGGCTATCGTGGCTCCGCTCGCTTTCGACTTCTTTTTAATTCTTCTGTGTACACTTTACGCTTTGAAGACGCGCAACGTTCCCGAGAATTTCAACGAGGCCAAGTTCATTGGGTTCTCCATGTACACAACGTGCGTGATTTGGATAGCTTTCGTACCCATATACTTCGGGAGCGACTCTAAAGTTATCACTATGTGCATGTGCGTGACGCTCAGCGCCCTGGTCATTTGGCTCTTCCTTTTCGTCCCCAAGCTGTACATAATTTTGCTCAAACCCGAAAGAAACAATCGCACCTTATTCACTACGAGTAAAACAATTAGATGTCACATCGGATCTAGAGTAGCGTCCGCTTTATCGGAAAAAAGTTCGACGAATAGTTGGAGAGAGACTAGTGTAAGTGGAGGCGATTTTCAGAGTCAAATCAAAGAACTTCCGCAGAAAAGAACGCTGTCGTGTCAGACGGGAAGCGAGCTGTTACAAGTTTTACTGAATCCTAGATTTTTAATGGAACCGCGGTGCGGGTCGCCGTTGAGTTCAAGGGTTGCGCGGATCACGGAACGGGACTGTTGTGAAGCGGACAATTGCGAAGTTAAGAAAATTACTATAAAATTGCCGGAGCGTTAACAATATTGTATTGAATGTTTCGTTAGTCCTTGTATATAAATATGTATCTTTGTAGGTACTGCAAGAGTAAAGTGACCATTTATTAAATACGTCAATGACGGACCTAAAGTAAGGTTAGGTTAGAAGTAGGTGTACCTACATAATGAATTACCAACTTTTTTTTTTATGTATAGATTACGAATCCCTCTACAGAGGGATTCGTAGTATAGATATTGAAAAACAAACTTCTTGAAACAATAGTGGACATAAGTGCCTTCGTCATACGTCAGATTTTCATTCCAAACAAAACAAAAGCACGTGCCATTTGACGTTTATCGATATTATTTACAACGTCTTAAACTAGTTTTTGCAATATAATTATAGACGTTTTGCAGTGAAAACAGTTTATTTTCAATTTGTGTGTTGGGCTTACGTGTAAAAACATGAAAACAACTATAATTATATTTCAGAGGTTAGGTTAAAACGTCAGAAAGCACGTGGCTTTGTTTTGTTTGGAATGAAAATCTGACGTTTGTGACGCGCCACTTATGTCACCCATAACAAATAAAAATGAATAGGTACCTAAGTATTTCGTACCTATCTAAAAGAAAATGAATAGAAAAATATATTACACAAGAAAACTCACAGTATTGTACAAAGATTTCTAGAATGGACATGGTGTCCTTATGAAATAGCTGATTTTGTTGTGAAGCCTACATGGTCGTGGTTCAGCGGGTTTCGGAGAGCGTTGTTTGTTATTATATTCAAACAAAGGATCAGGCGAATGTTTCGCGATATTCTGTTTCCGTGGCGCCACCTGTTTACTACCCAACTGGTCGGCTGCTTTGTTTTGCCTTTTCCACACACAAACGCTTAGACTGTGAGTGTTCCTCCTGCTTCAGTCGTAAATGTAAATAGCTAAGTCCCCTTTACAAGTCTTTGGTATTGTATAATAGGTAATATTTTCGGCACAGAATAGGAAGAACATATTTGGAGAGTGCACGAACAGGCGTTCCTAGTAAAAAAGTGTCTATTCTCAGCTCTAGTCAGCTCTAGTCCTCTAGCCTCATTTCTTATTTCACTCTTTTGCGCGCACTGTTTGATTTCGAATCGAAATTTCAAAATTAATTACCAATGCAGGACATTTTGACGGACACTTCTCTATGCAGGACAAATAACTTGAATAACGGACAGTCCGTCAGAATGACGGACGAATGGTCACTTTATGCAAGAGATTCCTCAGTTCCCGACACATAAAATATCTATTATACCATTAGTAGGCTATGGGCCGATTGAGCTGCCCCCCACTCCTTTTTCGTTACCCCCACAGTATCATGTGTGTACAGAAGCTATTTTTGCCATTCAGCAGAAGAGTGTTTATATTAAGGGTCCTACAACAACTTAATGTTTGAAAAACCAGAGTTTTTTCTCTATATCAATCAATTTTATATGTTTCCATAATTGAATAAGGCATTTTACACATTTTGAATAACTTATTATATAATTGGATAATACGCGTCCGAAAGTGTAAATTATCAATTTTCGACCCCTTTCAATACTTTTCTCGCTGTATTTCAACAACGAAAAAAGTTAGAGAACTGTTTTTTTCGTGGAATATACACTGAAGTGTGCTGATCATCACAGTGTACTCACGTTGCCTCTTCAATTTTCCAATTTTATGAAAAAAATGTTTTCTTGCTAAATCACAAATTTGTGTAATGTGTTTTTCATGCACCGGGCAAGTAATCTTATTTTTAGGAATTAACATATACATATGCGAGACCAAATACGGACAAAGGCTCGAAATTATTTTTGGTGAAGAAAAGAAACAATATTGTTACACAAAAATGTTACAGCGAGTTAAAACATAAATAGCTCGTGCGCGCTAGACGCGCTGAGCCGTGTAGTAGTGGTTTATGTGCGGGCGTACAAACGTTGCATTAATATCGACAACATTTGTATTTTTTATTCCGGCAAATTGCATTTCCCTTCACATAAACATGATATTATACATTGCACATTAGTTTTCATGCATGCACATCGAAAAGAACAATAGTATATTATACACGAGTTTATAATGAATGCTATTATTACCGAGGATGAAGTTCCGAGGTAATAATAGCATCCTTATAACGAGTTGTATACTATACTTTGTCCACGACTATCAAAACAGATTCCCAGAAAGAATTTACCTTCATTTCCCTTCTCCAGTGTAAGAAAGATTCATACATACGCTCTCAGGTATAATTTTCTAGGTTTTTGGGCAATGAATCTAATGAGGCAAGTTCTGCAGCTTCTTTTATTGCTGGTGCAGTTAAAGAAACCTCGTTTTCACTCTCACTACTCATTATATCTTCTTTTTTAGAATATGCATTTCAAATTAAAAGCAAACCATGCTGATTTGACGTTTCAATTTGAACTGACACATCGCGATCGCGGCCTACTAAATAAATGTAAAAAAGGGTCAAAGCGATGTTCCTATTGGTGTAGTGAATAATATTCATTAATCACTGCAGTGATTAATGTATCTAATTATGATTGAAGAAACACAAGTATAAAGAGTATGTTGTAAGATAGTCGTGGACAAAAAAATGTTTTACATATTTACAGAATTGTGTTATAGTAACTCAATCCAGTTTAGAGCTATTTGTGAATGTTATTGGCAGAATAACGTCATTTTCCATGCACCATCCATATTCCAGGATGTTTGGAATATTTGGGTTTATTTTTCAAGCCGTTTTATATACAGCACACTTCCTCGACGCATAGCCGCAAGTCTCCAATGCTCCTCTAGAAGAATGGAACAACATACCGCATGAACCATGAAGCCATTAATAACCAGTGGCGGCGTAGCATGGGTTGGCACCCGGGGCGATTTTCTATTGAGCACCCCCAAAATAAAACAACAAATATTAAACGTGCTTACGTGACTTTATTTTACTATAATATTCGATCACATTATCAAAATTTACTTTCCTGTCCTTTTCAATAGATAAAATGGAAAGATTGGTTAGTCGCGCTTGGCTCATTGTGGATCTTAAGTAAGATTTTATCAACTTTAATTTTGAAAAGCTTCTTTCACATGAAGCCACCGAAACACAAATAGTTAAAAAAAATCTTAGACACAGCGCTAGACTCGGAACAGACTCAGAATAGCCCCATTTTACAATGAATCTCAGAAGTTCCAAGGTAGTCCATTGGACCGCTTCTTGGGAAGAAATGCTGGCGGCTTCCAAGTGGCACCTCAGTCGTAAAATCTCCAAAATTATGTCCTCTGCAAAAAATTCATCGTAGATTTTTGTCAGATTTGGAACTATACCAAAAAGTTCTTCTTCTGTTGACGTAAGCAGAGTTTTAGGCTGAACAACACCAAAAAATGTTATGAGAATGTCGTCCATTGCCCTGTAACGATGGTCTAGTTCTACGTAAAATCTATCAAGGCATTCTGACATAGCTCTCTGCAGCTCTTCTGGCAATGTTAGTCCAGCGTCTCGGACCATTTCTCCTGGCATGCGTTTTCGGAATCTCCTCCTTCCTCTTCTTTCAATAGAAATATCAAAGTCCTCACATTTTTCAGTTGCATAGGAAATAGCTTTTTCCACTATTTGGATACGTTGGCTTTGAAGAAAAATTTTTAGGGCTTTGATTTTTATCACACACTTTTCCAGCGATAGCCCAGATGTTTGTATATACTTTTGTGTCTGGTTAACTTCTTCTAGAACTTCACACCAAAAAGAAAGGTAGCATAAAAAACTGAAGTCACACAAAGCTGGTAAGAGTGAGGATGCTACTTCTCTTGTATCGACGTTTTCTTTGCTGCTGCTGGGATCACACATCTCTTCGAGTGTTGATACAAGTTTCTCAAAATTATTCTTCAGTGGTTTAACAGCGTCGTGATGAGCACTCCATCTTGTCTCTACTAGTCTTTTGACCGATACGCCTACACTTTTCATTAGAATTTCCCATCGATGTGTGGATGATGAAAAGAACGTGTAAACTCTTTCTACTGTTCCGAAAAAAGTTACACCTGAACTAACACTCCCAAAAGAGTGCACTCCACATAGATTTAGCGAATGATTAGCACAAGGCATAAATAACGCTTTAGGACTGTGTTCTTTGATTTTTGCTTGTACACCACCATGAACTCCTGCCATGGTTGCAGCGTTATCATATCCTTGAGCCCGACATAGATGTATGTCTAAGTTATCACTCTCCAGCTGCGTAAGGATATTTTCAGTAAGTTCGACTACAGTCTTTCCAGCTATAGGGAAGAAACCTAAAAATGATTCCTTCACTTCAACTTGTTCGCCTTCAATATGAACATATCTGATCACGTAACTCACCTGATCAACATGTGATACGTCTGGAGTGCTATCGAAAATAATTCCAAAATATTTAGCTTTTTTATGTCGTCCACAATGTTATTTTTCACCTCTTTCCCCAAAAGGCTGATGAACTCATTTTGAATGTCTTTGGACAAATAAGAATCTACCCGTTTCCGTTTTGTACAGGCGATAGCATGTTCAATTCTTAGCATATGTTCTTTCAGCACTGGGTCATATTTCGACAACAGATTAACTAATTCTAAGAAATTCCCTCTATTGTCTGATGAAACTCCCTCTCTATGCCCTCTAAGAGGAAGATTTTGGCGTGCCAGGAAAAGAATAACATCTAAAAGGCGACTCAAAATATCACGCCACTTCTTTTTTTCTTGGTCAAAAACTATTTGATGTTCATGGTCGATGGTTTTTTGCAGCCTCAATCCATTTTCCAAGATTTTCCATTTTTCAAAACAGGAGAGATGGTTCTCAGAATTCTCGTGTTCAGACACTTTAGGATTTAGTTTCCACCATGAATTAAACCCGTTGGCAAAACTCTGATGTTTTGTTTCATGGTGCGTAAACAGTTTGCAGCAAAAACAGTATAAACAGTTTTTTTTTGGAGAGTATACCATCCATTTTCTGAGTACTTTTTCTCCATTTGGTAATGCTTTATAAAACCATTCTGAATTGAAATGTCGGCTCTTTCCTTTTATTTTATCTCCAGATCTTTGGACAGTCTCTAAAAATGGGCCATCTCTATTTTGATAGGGTTCACTTCCCATTTTAACAATTTCAACTCTAAACTCATCAGGCATTGGTGTTGGCCAAGTGGCAACATCGAAACGAGTTAAATAAGAAGAATTTGTTTTGTCATTATCACGTAGCTCTTCTTCATCGTATTCAATTTGTTCTGATTCTTCTTCATTTTCGCTATTCCGTCCTTTTTCTTGGTCATATTCTTGTTGATATTGATCTTCTCCACCTTGTCTTTCGTCTTGTATGCCAGGCTCTCTTCTCAGCGTCCCTTCATCCAATGCATTTTGGCACTGTCTTTCTACATCTGTTTCATCAAGAAGGTTACTTTCAACACTTTGCTGTGTTGTATTTGATACCGAAGCCGAAGGTGCTACATACTTTAAAATGGATCCGGATATCGATTGGCGCGCAAGTTCTTTTGATTTCTTGATTTTTCTTTGCTGAAATCCACTAAGTCTATTTCGCTTCATATTGGAGTTTTATTCTGTAAAGATCGATAAATAAATACTCGTTAACTTTGACAGTTCTTTTTCTCGCTCAATTTTGCATTGTACTACAATTTATTTTTATTTCTAAGGACATAAAACAAAATACGGACACGCTGTGTGTGTGGCTTCTAATATACATTAGCAATTTATAGGTTTATTTTGATACAATAGGTAATTTAGGACTAATTAAGTAGTCGCGCCGCACGTAGAGCGTTAAATAGGTACATATGTAATTCAAATCAAACTCACCTCTATCTACTATCCACCGATACACGATACACTCCTTTATTATTCAGTACCTATTAACTTTCGACTACCGTGAAGTATTCTTCATTTGACTTGAATTTTCTCGCAAGGAAGTTTTGTGAGTGTTAAATTGGCAGAGATGGCCGACGCGGCGGTTACAAACAATAACACTGACTGACTGATTGTCTGACGCATGGCGCGGCGAAATAAGGAAGGAGCATTGTAAACGAAAGTGAAGAGTGGGTGTGGGGGTGTCACGGAAAACATCTCGCGCCATAAAGCCTGAGGCACGCTGGACGACGCTCGCGCTGACGACTACTGCGATCGCGCTCGCGCTCGCGTATGACATTGCCCTATAGAAACTGTACTTTCTAATTTTTGGCGCTCGCGTAGTCGTCAGCGCGAGCGTCGTCCAGCGTGCCTCAGGCTTTAGCGTACTTCCGATACGTTACAGCTTTCGTCATCGTCTGCGGATTTTTGGGTACAGGCATACACTCGCAATGCTCCTTCCTTATTTCTTTATTCAATGGTGGCTACTAAGTTGTCACCCCTTGGTGCATGGCACCCGGGGCGGACCGCCCCCACCGCCCTCCCTTTACGCCGCCACTGTTAATAACCTTTTTATAGGGAAAAAAAATGAATTATAGAGGCGCTGTAATCGCGGCTGTAATGGCGGCGAAGAAAAGTATGTTATGTAAACAACTTACTTTTCTTGTCATAATTTACTTGCTACAATCTTGATGAAATAGAAAATTACTATGCGTACTACCAGTAAGTATAAAAATTATTTTATTGACCAGTTTCAAGATTCACAAACGATCTCATCATCAGAAATGGTAAATAAAATTGCTACAATCTTCTTCCCAAAATGGATTTCGTGTTATGAATTGGTTATTTGTTCAATTATTTGGAAGTAAGCTCTGCTTCTCGTTGCATAATAGAAGAGCAAGCAGTTTTAAATGCCAATGATTTAATTTTATGCGGCATTAGAGGTTAGAAACTGAAATAGTGTTCTGGGTGTTATTTATGTTTTGTGTTTAAAAACGAGTGGTCTGCGGGATTATTCCACATGAACTAGACGTTTCTTTTTTTCTGGAGGGTTCAGATGTGCATATAAATAATGCAGAATGCAGTTGCAAAGCTGGAAAATCTTCACGGTGTGAACATGTTGCTGCCGTACTCTTCTTGTGCACCAGGTTGTATTACCTATGTATTAATTATACTTACTATAAATGAGCTACAAATGAAGTGTATGCAACTTAATAAAAAAGCAAATTAAATTTTGTTTATTTCTGTGTTTCTGGTGTTTGTGTAGGTACTTGTTCTAGGTCTGGTATTATTTATTGACTTTGAAGTATCTATTATGCCCTACTGACATTCAGTGCTACTGGAAAAAGGAAAAAGTCAATGCCTCTGAAAACTACGAACCATTTCCATTTAATTTTAGCATCCAAGCCTTACATTTATCCACCTTTTCTGTTAAACCGAATGAATTGATTTATATATTATTATTATATAGTTGCACTGTTTTTCTTGAAAATTTGTGAAAGGATAGCTTGGATTCTCTTTCTTTCTAACTTTGACAATTAACCACACATCAGGTAGTGTTACAAACGCTCCTTTTCGCTGCAATTTCCATTTTATTCATGCAAAATAATTAAATATATATTTAAATAAATACTGTCAAAAGATCTATTATCATGGCTACCATACTTTTCGTAGTAGTACAAATTACGCCCAGCAGGTGGCGTGTTGCTACATTTTCTTTCCCTATTGAAATGTACAGACGTGTTAATGTTTTGCCCGAGAACAGAAGAGGGCATACTGGTTATTTACATCTTCGTTTCTCACATTTTGCGAAGACTTTGGTCTTTAAAAAAAATTAATTCAGACATTTTCTTAAATTTAATTCCTGACCGTGTACTCCTTCCATGAAAATAACCTTACATGTGATAAAGCATTTCAATAAAATGTAGAACTGAATTCACATATTTGTTAGAATTATTTTTATTTACGTTTCAAATTAATTCAGGGGGCCCAGAGTTTTGGTTATGTGTGTATTATCAAGGATAAAAGCGCCGGAACCCTTACTTCGCTACCTATCAACCTATTAGCGCGGCTAGCGCGCACAAATTATTTGGGTTTAACTCGCTGTAACTTTTTTGAACAACAATATTAATGTTTCGTTTCTTCACCAAAAATAATTTCGAGCCTTTGTCCGTATTTGGTCTCGCATATGTATATGTTAATTCCGAAAAAAATATTATTTACCCGGTGCCTGAAAAATACATTACACAAATTTGTGATCTAGCAAGAAAACATTTTTTCCATACAATTGGAAAATTATAGAGGGAACGTGAGTACACTGTGATGATCAGCACACTTCAGTGTATATTCGACGAAAAAAACAGATCTCTAACTCTTTTCGTTGCTAAAATACAACGAGAAAAGTATTAAAAAGGGTCGAAAATTGATTTAGGAAAATTTTAAGAAAAATCGATTTTCCGGCATTTTCGCAATTCCAGATCTTTTCGCGACCTCAAAATTCGAATCCAGCAGGTCATTTTACATAAGAATCAACTTCATTTTTTGTGTGTGTTCGAGTTGTATTGATAGTGTTTAAAAAGCATCTTTCATGCGGTCTGCTCCCCGACTACGATAGGTTTTGGCAACTAAGCTTACCGAACGAGTATTTTAAACACACGTACCCTTTAGGCAACGGCAGCCAGTAAGCAGACGATGTGTTTTCTTTGTATTGCTACGCTCGTGTTACACGAGTACCTTCACATGAACACCTGTTTAAACAATGCGCATTTGCATCCATAATCTTGTGAAAACAAATTGAGATATCAGTTTCTAGGAGACACTGAAGTTATTTAAATATTTTTTCCACGACCCCCTAAGGAAGCGACACATTGCATACAACAAGTAGGCGCGAAAGTTGACAATTGCGTTCACCCGTGTGCTATTTATACTCGTAGCTGTGCGCTATAAATAAAAATAAAAGAAGTATCGTTGTGAAATGCTGCTGGAGAAATGGAGGAAAGTAATTCGCAGAAGAGTAGCCAAAATTGTATGTCACACAAAAAATATCCACTTCCAGTACCTATTGTTTTCCACAACTTAAGTTTGCTTACTTTTCGTATTCTTCTTGAGCAAAAAATTTATTATGTAAGTCTATTGACCTAAAAATTTGTAGATTGTCGTAAATCTAATTTTTACTCGTCTTCCAAAGACCTTAGTTTATAAACGTATTCAAAACTTTTAACCTAAAGCGTGCATGGATGCTTTCTTCCATTTTTCATTGAACTTTACCCATAGTCCATAGTAACTTCGTACCTATTCAAAAATGCCACCAAGTTTTCTACGTAAATGTTTGTTTTTCTCATAAACTCTGATGAGGTCTAAAAGCCGACTCGTGTAAACAGAAGCGCTACAATTTTCTTCTAAAACGGGTACGCTATTGTATTTATTTTTTGTTCGAACTTATGTACGTGTATGTTTTATATTTAGATCCTAAATATTGTTATTGTAAATTTTATTGCATGTTTTAAGAAAATTGGTTAGCAAATTGCGGAACGAATTATGTTTTAGAGTTCAATTTCTTTACACCAAGTCTAGAAATTGACTACGAGTGTTTTCTGCAGTCATGTTTAAATCTAGATGTATGTTTTGTTTAATTGTACCTGCCTAAGAGACCAAAAACTAGAAATTAGCATACTTAATGTGGAATTTTATTGATGTCTACATTGTTTTACAATAAAGTGATTTATCTTACAATTCTCCAATATGATTCCACTAGTTTTATGTACAACATTCAATCATCTATAGCTACCTATGTCAGGTTTGGTAAGTATTTACTATCTTAGAGAAATATGTAATGCTTTCAAAGTTTGCGACATGTTTCTATGCTTCAAAATTATTGGATGTAGGAAAGACGCAGTATTAATACATACTTTTTGAATGTACAGGGGTTTTCACTCAATATGCATCATTTGGAAAAAGTCATTTAATTCTTAGACGCGTGAATAATAATTATTAAACTTAAGGGGGAATTTTTTAAGCTCTGGCAGGGAAACGGGGGGATAACAACTTTTCGTATGTTATGTTCACTCTCTCTGAATTGGAATTGACTTGGCTGAATTGAAATGAATTGATTGAATTGAACTGAATTTTTTGAATCGACCGAATTGAATTGAATTACTTAAATTGTATCAAATCATTTGTATTATATTGAATTATTCTTGAATTGAATTGGCTGAATTGAATTGACTGAATCGAATTGAATTCGAGATTGAATTATACTTAAATTGAATTGGATGAATTGAATTATTTGAATTAAATTGGTCGAATTGAATTGGATTGAATTATTTTTGAATTAAATTGGCTGAATTAGAATTATATAAACTGAATTATTTGAATTGGATTGAATTATTTGAATTGAATTTGAATTGAATTGTACGTACTTTTTGAAGTTGTTATGCCTCGCAGGGAAACTTACAGTTATCTGGCAGGACCAACCGAAGGCTATATGGAATCGAAAGTGAAGCCTCTCAAGATTTAGACAACCCACAATACTTACGGATCTCCTTCTCTTTTTAAGTCATTCTATTCTTTGCCCTCTCATACAAACAGCCGCTTGACTTGATTAAGCGAGTAACAGGCTAGTTGATATTTCTAAATTGGAGAAGTACAACACGTGTGTCGGCCACCGGTACACGCCGCGTTTGCAGGCGCGAACGAAAGCGTACCTTTAGCCTATTTGAAAACACTTTCACCGATTTATACATTACATAGAATTTTACGAACAAATACAAAACTTGTAAAAACCGAATTATTACCGAGCGTCTTTTGTAGACTTACCTATTATTTTAAAATGAGAAACATCATCATAAAGTTCTCAGTCCGAAGACTGGTTGGACGCGCCCCTCCAGCCCCTCCTATGCTGAGCTAACCTACGCATTTCCCTAAAAGTAGAACATCCTGCATCCCCAACTATTTGAGAGCAATAGTGTAATCTGGGTCTGTCTCTAGTATGCTGCGAACTATTCCTTCGTGTCTCAGAAGGTGCCCTACCATCCTATCTCTCCTATTCTTTATTTATTTATTCTTTATTTTTATGAGAACATAGCATAAATTTTTAGACTGGGTAAACGAGTTGTAAGTGCAACAGAAGCACTAAATACAACAGAAACAGTAATAATTATACATTACAAAATAAAATAGTTTTCATTTCTGGAGCAAAGTGGCGTTTTCACCTTGTATTTTCTCAGCAACCTTTTTTTAATCAGTAGCACTTCATGTAAATTCTCAACCAAATTTGTTGCTTACCCATGAAACGATAAGTTATTACCTGGCTGCTGAAGGCTTTTACAGTCGTGAGTAACTCAAAATATCACCATGGTACACAAAAAACTGCTACCTGTGCTAAAACACCTGATAAGCTCTTCGCGTTAGAAAAGGATGAAGATTCGTAAGTAGTATGGGTTGCATACACAACAGATATGCCTCAAGTTTTCAGGGGGTAAACGGCAATGAGCCTATCCAGAAGGGATAACATCATTGGGCAGGACAGATTGAAGTTGAAATTTTTATTTTTTGCTGGCAACGGTTTTGGGCTACGTTCGTCCGGTTCAAAAAAACGGTTATATTTCTATTTAAAAATAGCGAGATATCCGTATTTTCTGAATTAAAAATGTATCGCCTTTTTTGAACAAACGATATTAATTTCTAAAATATGTAATAACGACATTCGGTAATTTATTTAGGTTTATTTTTTAATGTACAAGTAGGTGTCAACAGCCTAATTGTTATCACTGGTTATCAGCGCTTCGGTTTGCTGTTTTTTCACTTTACTGTGGAGTGACAGTCAAACCTCGAGTCAAACTCCAGAAATAAGTTAAAAAAAGTAGAATAAATCGTTATTATTAGCACATATTATTCCAGGATCATTACTTAGCATATTTTAATTTTTTACCCTGGCTGCCCTGACAGTTACAAGGTAGGGAAGTAGAGAATATTCACGCATTTGTGTTCGGGTTGTGTACGGGTTGTTACCTATTTCACAACTTGTTTTAGAAACGAATATCACAAACTCATGCCTAAAGAAGGTTTTGTGTAAACGCAACCCCATAATCCACCCAAAGTAGTCACGTTCGTGACAGCAGTGTCTAGAGCTGTTTTTGTCGTATTTCCATACTTGCGAAGTTTAAAATATTTTTTGGTTACTAGCAAAAAATTGCTACTGAGTTCTATTTCTTCAAAACAGGCTGAAGACTTCCAAGGCAGCTGTCAACTACAACGGAAGAGGCCATTACGGTTTAGGGATTTACAAGCTGCATCATAAGGTCCTTAAAGTAGAAAGCCCTATGCATCCTTAGAGCACTTAGAAATACCAGGCATGATCGACCGCCATTTTGTGTCCTACACTTCCTACTGGCAGCTCTTACCGGAGTAAACTGGGTTGTCAGGAACATATCAAATCCAAATAAAATTTCCTTTATTTACCTTGCATGCGATGTTCGCAGAGTAATAATGATTTATTAAGCAGTAATGTAATGTAGGTACTGTACTGTATATACTTCATGATCAAATTCCCAACCAAAAGTGTTACTACATCCAACTTCACTGGCAAATGTTAAAAGTAAGTTAATTTACTTCAAATATAATTCCTAGGTTTCTACGTTTATTCAATTTAATTTACACAATTTAAAACAAAGGCACTAAAACTTTTAGTTTTTATGTTTATTTATAACATTTACAACAGGTAAATAGTTAGATACACTTATCATTTTACTCACATTTTACAGTATATATTAATATAAGTAATAATAATCTGCATCAAATTGGATATGTATCGTCTAAGGATTTCACTTAGTTTTATCACTTTCGATAGCAGCTTACAAGTACATAATAACAAATAAAAATATTCATGTGCAACCGAAACATACCTCAATAGCTAAATTTGCAATTCATAAACACTAACTATAGTGAAATGTGGACATCGATACAAAACAATAAATTATTAAGTTTAACTACACTCAGATATGTGTAATTTTAGTTTCTATTTTATTACACATATTTATTTTTATTTGTTTATACATTACGTATTATTCGTGTCATGGCTACAAAGAAATTTTACCCCTCAAGATGCATTTTGTATACATGCAAGTAAATTACCGTAAGAAAAATCATAATTCATTGATTTACACAACTACATAATAGTAGAGTGAAGCTGCCGTTTCCGAGATCAACTCCCACCACTTGACCTTCGACTCTTCTTTCGTTAATCTGCCGTCCGATCAGATTAATTTAACCTAACGCCAGGTAATGGGGGTCTAACTCGCTTAGCACACACTAAAGGAAGACGCGAAGCCTATATTTGCAGAAAAGCAATATGCCATGGGTTGCTGCTACATTACACTTTTTGTACATTCATCACGACAATAAATTGATTTCATAACTACCTACAAAAAATAATAATACGAGTGATTTGATTATTTATTTACAGCAGTTGTAGATATCCCACAATCGCACCATAGAAGTAATTACACGAAACCCCAGTCGAGTGACTTTTTATTAAATGTATTAGGAAACCCAGAGGCGATAAATTATAAAAGTAATTCGTATCTTGACTAGAATTACTCGTATTAGACTAAACTAGTTTTAATTTCGATGTAGAATCAAAAAATATGAAAATTTATATGGTGTTCCCTTTAAAATAACAAATTTGGGGAAAATAATTCAGTGAAATTGACAACTACAGTGAGTAAGGTGGTATATATCTCTTTGGGTTTCCAAGTTCTTTAAGCAACGGAAATTAAATTTCGTGGATGATTGTATTCTAATTTATTGTTGTTACTAATAAAACCAATTTTTTAATAATTTTATACCAGAACAATACCTAGCTAATGATGCGCTTTAAGATTATGACAAGAACTCATAGGAATTGTTAGCAATTACTATACAAGACATAAAATGTTTAGGTTACATGAATTAAAACAAATGTCTAGATGCATAAATTATGAATTAAATAGGCATTTTGCACCAAAAAATTGCTTCTTTTTTGTTTATATATACTTTTTTCTACAAACCCTTAGACTACAGAAAAGATTTTTAAGTTCATCTAAAATATTTGGACTGTACCTCCTGACTGTAAACTCTATAGAAAATTATATGATCTCGTCAAGAATTATAGATGGATTTATACTTTTGATAGTTTTTACCAACCATAGTTTTGGGTAGTTGTGCTGGGTGGTTGCTGGTTGGTTATCCTGGTAGTTGCCGTTGGAATTTCGTATCGAGAGTCCATAGAATTAGTATTCATCTAAAACAATAATTATTATGACAGGGTGTATTATGAAATACAGGCTGTCCAAAATTAAATGTGCCCCATTGGTAACTTTTATTATTATTGGACTTACGAGGTCGGGTAAAAGGGCACAGAATCGGTAATTTTTATGACGAATAAGATGGTAAAAACAATTAGAAAAACAATTAAAAAAACAGTTGAGTTGTTCACACTAACATTATTTTTTTTAAATGGAACGTGCTGTACCTATAAGTTGCCGAAAATCACAAAATCGCGTACATCATGTGCCAGTTAAGGAAAAGTTGCTATTAAAAAATAATAAAGATCTTTTCTCATTTTCTTTTAGAGTTCCAAAAAATTTGCTTCTGTTTTTAAGGTCTAAAGCTGGGAACACATTTCTCTGATGTGTTGTGTTGTGTCGTGTCGTGTCGTGTTGTGTTGTGACTCGCCGTGTGCACATGTTTCTGTCGTGTTGTGACGCAACGTTTAATAAACCGGTGCTACCCCATTTCTCTAAAGCTCCAGTGTGTACACACCGAGCGTTTTCGTCCCCGATTAACCGGGAACTTTTTATAGAACTGTTTCTATACTTTTTTCCACACTGTATGTAAGTACAAGTGCAGTAAAAATGCTGTTGCTTTACCTGTAGAATTCATTTCCCTGCCTATCTCCTCCCACGCCTCTTGCCGCATACACTCATTGCGGTAATTCTTCGAATTCACGTTGAATAAACATTCGTAATTTCTAACTTTTTCAATTAAGACAGCTTCATCCATATTTTTTAAGCCAAATGACCCGTGCACACTTCTCTGACGCTCTGATGTGTTGTGTCGCGATGCAACGAAAATCTGGAAAGAAGGGATCGCGTTGCGTCACAACACAACACAACACAACACAAGGCGTAGCGTCAGAGGAATGTGCACGCGCCCCGTTTAATTACATGCGATTTATGCTGTATGATCCATACAACGTTGCGTCACAACACAACACAACACGTCAGAGAAATGTGTCCCTAGCTTAATGGTACGTGAGAAAATTATTACGCAGCTTATTGAACAAAATTTATATCTGCTACCGTTTCTGAGATCCTAGTGATGAGTGAAAAATGTATGTCACTTTGTAAGTATAGGTAACTCCGTAAATATTAGAATACAGGCAAATGGCTAAAGTTACTAAATTTGAGCTGAAAGCTGCTGGTAAGTTTTCGTTTCAAAAACTTAACCATTTGTTTGGATAAAATCATAACAGAGGACGAATAAAATATTGGCCGTTTTACAGAGAGAAACCATATGAACCTTATCCATAGGCGCACACTCTACACTTAAAAATAGTGTAGTGACTTGCTGCCTGGCTACTAAACATAAGGTACCGGGTTCAATTCCCGATCAAGTCAATTGAAATTTTCACGGCCGTTCTCCGTCAAAAGGTACTGGGCAACCAGCGAGGTAATTCACAACTGCTCGACTTGGAAAACGAGGCAAATAACATAAAATATGACATAATTGGTTTTCCGTCGACAGTGTATTTATGAATATGATTAACAAACGCAAAACAGTTCGTTAATGACCCCTATTAATGAATGATTTCTATTAATAAACGATTTTAGTACCCTAGGCAACCAAACATAGGTTCATATACAATGAAATATCCAAATCAAGTTGTCATGTCATCAAGATCTGTCACTGTCAAGTTTATAGTTTCTGAAATCGTAATTCGTACAAAATTTAATAAATGGATGTTGACGAAGATTTTACGTTAAAAGTCGATGGAAAAATTTTGTAAAGAACTCTTATATTAAAAAGCGATTAATAATCTCGACAATTAACTCACTCGCTGCGCTCGTGAGTGAAAATATCTCGATTATGATGCTCAAACGGCTAAGGAAGTTTGGACAAAATTGAAGAACTTGTACGATGATAGTGGCTTTACCAGAAAGATTGGGTTATTGCGTACCCTGATATCTTTACGATTGGAAAACTGTGACACCATGGAATCGTACGTAAACCAGGTTGTTGAAACCTCGCAAAAGTTAAGAAGAACTGGTTTCAAAATCGATGAGGAGTGGATAGGTTCGCTGCTTTTGGCGGGATTACCAGAAAAGTATTCACCCATGATTATGGCCGTGGAACATTCCGGAATTACGATAACCACGGATTCTATTAAGACGAAGTTGTTAGATATGCAGACAGATGGTGTTAATTCGGCTGGCGCTTTTGCGGCCGGAACTCGTCATAAAAGCAAACGGAACTTTCACAAATCACCAAGAGAGGGCAACAGCGGTAGAAAAACCGAGATGCCAGAAGACGTGAATGCAAACAAAACAAATAAAAACAAAAGTGAGGTTATTTGTTTTAAATGTAAACAACCAGGACATTATGCGTCAAAGTGCCCAAGTGAATTAAAGCAGAACAATGCACTAAGTGCCGTGTTCTTAAGTGGACAATTTAACGACACAGATTGGTACATTGACAGTGGGGCCAGCGTACATTTGACAGCCAAAAGGGATTGGTTAAAAAATGAACGTAAACCAAATGTGACGGATATTATGGTTGCAAACATGTCAAAATTACCTGTTGAAAGTGCCGGTGATGTAGAAATCCAAACAGTGGTAGATAAAGAAATTTTAAATATTGTTTTGAGTAATGTACAGTATGTTCCAAATCTAACTACAAACCTTTTGTCAGTGGGACAGTTAATTAGCAATGGTAACAAAATTAATTTTGATGAAGAAGGTTGCAGAATTTACAATTCAAGTAACAATTTAGTGGCAACAGCAGACTTGATAAACAGTGTTTATAGACTGAATTTTGTGAAGCAAGAAGTTAGTTTGTTGGCAGTTTCAGCAACAACGTGGCACCGTCGCTTCGGTCATCTTAATTACAAAGATTTGAAGCTGATGAATGATGGTCTGGTTGAAGGTCTGGATTGCAGAGGTAAATTTAACTTTTCTTCTCAGGTGTGTGAAGTATGCTGTGAAGGAAAACAGACTAGATTACCGTTCAAACACAGGGGCAATAGGGCTAGTGATTTACTGGAAGTGGTGCACGGTGACTTGTGCGGACCCATGGAGGTGACTTCATTAGGTGGCTCCAGGTATTATTTTTTGCTTGAAGATGACTTTAGTCGAATGTGTTTCATTTATTTCCTGAAGACTAAGGATGAAGCATTCGAAAAGTTCAAGGAGTTTAAAAGTCTGTGGGAAAATCAAAAAAATAAGAAAATAAAAACATTCCGTACAGATAATGGAGGAGAATTTTGTGGCTCAGATTTCGAGAACTTTTTAAACAAAAATGGTATAGTGCATCAGAAAACCAATGCGTTCACTCCAGAGCAAAATGGCGTATGTGAAAGAATGAATCGCACACTGGTTGAAAAGGCAAGGTGTTTACTTTTTGAGAGTTCTTTGGACAAAAGATTTTGGGCAGAGGCCGTAAATACAGCAGTCTACTTGAAAAATAGGTCTGTGGCAACGGGACTTAAGAAAACTCCATATGAAGTATGGAACAATAAAAAACCCAATGTAAGTAACATTAGAGTCTTCGGAAGTGAAGTAATGGTACACGTACCCAAACAGAAGAGACAAAAATGGGATAAAAAGGCAAAGAAGATGGTTCTTGTCGGTTTTTGTGAAAATGTGAAGGGATATAGAGTTTATAATCCGGGTAAAAGAAAAATCTACACTAGTAGGGATGTAGTGTTCAACGAAACAGGTGAAAAGAAGACTGAAAAGTCTGCTAGCGCAGAAATCTTTATAGAAGCATCAGATTCAGTGGGGGAAGAAACTGAATCATATTCTTCAACAGAAAATACTTTGGAAGAAGAAGAAAGAATTTCAGAAGTAGAAGAAGCAAGTATTTTAGAAGAAGAAAATAGTTCAGAAGAAGAAAGTCAGAGTAATGATAGTGATTTTAGTCCTGAAACGCAAGTAGAAGTACCAGAAATACTGAGAAAATCACAAAGAATACCGAAACCGAAAATTGATCCTGATTTTGTGAGTTGCATGAGTGGTGCAGACGTAAATCTCAAAAGTGATCCAGTCAGTGTCTCGGAAGCTTTGTCAAGGTTAGACGGAGAAGAATGGAGACGTGCAATTGAGGAAGAGTTGGAGTCATTTACAGAAAATAATGCGTGGGAGCTGATGGACTTGCCGGAGAATTCTACAGTGGTGGACTGTAAATGGGTATTCAAGAAAAAGGTGAATAGTGAAGGTGAAGTGCGGTATCGTGCGCGGTTGGTAGCAAGAGGTTTCATGCAGAGAGAAGGTGTAGATTACACGGAAACTTTTTCTCCAGTAGTGAGACACTCAACTCTACGATTACTCTTTGCATTAGCGGTAAAACTAAATTTGGACATTTATCATTTAGACGTAAAGACCGCGTTCCTCAATGGTTCATTGAAAGAGAAGGTTTTTATGAAAATACCTGAAGGTTACAAAAATGATGACCAAAATAAAGTTCTTAAATTATACAAGGCCATATATGGTCTTAAACAGTCTTCCAAGGCGTGGAATGACAAAGTCAATGAAATTTTAGTAGAGTTAGGTTATTTAAGATCTAAATATGAACCTTGTGTTTTTATAAAAAGGAGAAATAATCTTTATACAATTGTAACTTTGTACGTTGATGATTTTTTCATTTTTTCCGATGATGATGAGGAAACTAATTTTTTGAAAAAAGAGTTAAGTTCTAGATTTAAAATTAAAGATTTAGGGAAAGTGAAGGAATGCTTAGGCATGGAAGTAAGATATGAAAAAGGGGTTTTGACCTTAAGTCAAGAAAAATATATAGATCAGTTATTAGAAAACTATAATATGTTGGATTGTAAGGTAGTTAAGACTCCGATAGAAAGTAAATTGTTTTTTGAATCAAATGATCAAGTTGTGTCAAAAGAAGTGCCTTATCAATGTTTGATTGGTAGCTTGATGTATTTGGCAGTTCTTACAAGGCCGGATATAGCCTTTAGCGTTAGTTTTCTAAGCCAATTCAATAAATCAAATAATATAACGCATTGGAAATGTGTAAAACGTATTTTAAGGTACTTAAAAAACACAAAGTCGTATTGTTTGAAGTTTTCAAAGGAAGACACGGAACTCGTTGGTTTTGTTGACGCCGATTGGGGCAACAATGTGATTGATAGAAAATCATATACCGGGTACGCATTTAAGTTCTGTGGTTCCTTGATTTCTTGGGAGAGCAACAAACAAAAGACAGTCGCTCTCAGTAGCACGGAGGCCGAATATATGGCAATATCGGAGGCTGCTAAAGAGGCCATTTATTTAAAAAATTTGTTGTATGAATTAACTGGTGATGTGCTATGTATTCGTCTCTATAACGATAATCAAAGTGCAATAAATTTGTCTGCAAATCATACTTACCATAAAAGGTCTAAACATATAGATGTCAGACATCACTTCATAAGAGAAGTAGTTTCTAAAAAGCAAATAGCATTAAAGTATTTGCCGACAAACGAAATGCCTGCTGATGTGTTGACTAAGGGTTTGGGAACACAAAAGCATTACAAATTTTTGGAAATGTTAGGTCTAGAGAAATGCTGAATTTTGTAGAGATTTTGATAGTGGGGGTGTTGAAGTAATCAAAACGCTAAAAATTAAATTTAGATGTATGTAGCGCCATCTATTGATATAGTCATGTGTACTTTATGTTTAAAAAATAAAAGACAGTTAGTCGATGCCGTACGCTACAATAGAGAGGTTGTGTTTTATTATCCTCGTCTCATCATCTTACATCTATTGTGTTTTTAGAAAGACTACCTACATAATGTAAGATCAGCATAGGTATATGCCCGGCAAGCGCTTGAATTCGCAAGCAAGGTTTGTTGTATATTTACTGCAATACTTTGCGGCCGAAAAAGACTATGGTGATGTTTTAATATCTCTAAATGTTATTCAGCAGGTAAATTAAATAATTATATTAATGATAGTGCTTGCTTATTATATGTATGTACAAACAAGCTCTCAATTTATTGAGCCCAGAAAGCCTTTCCAGTACACGCCACTGCTTAGAATCAGACTCGGCCTTGAATTTACTTGATCCATACGGTTACTGTTTGTCACGTGTGCGTAAAGTTATAGTTGACAGACTATAATAATAATTATTGACGCAGCTCGTAAGTCATAACTGTAACTTCAAAGTAATCCAGTCGTACGCCTCTATATCGACCCATACTGATAAAGAAGTGGAGGCTCTATACAAAGAAATAATTACAGCAAGAGAGGAAAAAAATGTAATCGAGATATCGTCATGGGAGGCTTTAACTCTATCCTAGGAGAACGCCAAGACGAAACGGAGACATAGGTCGGAAAATATGGAATTTGCAGGAGAAATCACATAGGAAACATGCTGACACATTTTATGGAAGAACAAAAGTTGTATGCTATGAACACCTACTTCGACAAAAATCTACCAAAAAGAATGGACTGTCTGGTGATACGATCAAAGAGGTGGAAGAGAGAAGAAAACTATACAGGGATGGCTTATACGCAACAGACGAATATAGAAAAAGCAGGAGAGAAACGAGAAAATTGATAAGGAAAGATCTGGAGAAAGCCTACGAGACAATGGCAATAGAAGTAATAGAGAAAAACAAAAATCTCAAATGCTTAAGGAGAAAAATGGAAAATACGAGATCATAGCAATGAAGGACGAAAACACAATAGAGATGACAAGTAGAACGGAAATCGTAAAAATAATTGAAAAATACTACGAAGATATGTATTCCCCAGAAATAGAAAACCCCAAAACTTAGAAGAAGTCAAGATTATGAATGTGTGTTCGGAAAGTATGCAGGAAATAACCTTGGGAGAAATTGCACCAGCTCTGAAACCTACATATGAAACAAAATATAGCACCAGGGGAGGACAGGATACTGATTTAAATGGTCAAAGAAGCACAGGAGATGGTCTTACCATGGTTACCATGCAACTCCATATGACCTTTGTAGATTATGAAAAGGCCTTAGATTCCATTGAACACTGGGCAATTATGGTCGAACTGGATAATGCATGCATAAATTTCAGATATAAAAACATCATTAAAACATTGAAAGAAACCAAATCAATAGTTAAAATGCATGAAGGCACCAAAGAAATAGCAGTAAAAAGAGGTATTAGTCAGGGTAACACGATATTACCGAAACTGTTTAATTTGGCATTAGAAGGAGTCTTCAAGAGGCTAGACTGGAGCAATATGGGAGTCAATATTAATGGCGAAAGACTCAAACACCTTCGTTTTGCCGATGATATCGTGTTGATAGCGGATGACCGCTCATAACTAACCTCTCGCAGACTCCTCCGGCTCGCCTCACTCGGGTCTGCACTTCTATTCATTCCTTGAGCATACACAAATTAGTTTAATCTGACCATGTAGACTACTGTTTTTGGCGACGACAAATTATAAGAGAATCAAATTTTCAAATTCCAATTATTTCCATGTATCGCAATATTTACAGAGTGACACATACAACAGCTTGTTCCAACTATACTCCTATAGAGTCGCCCTCTTAAGACCCAAATAACGATATTAGTAAACCGAAATAAGAAATATATAAATGTCAGAAAATTATAATGTGTTCACTTACTTCTTACCTGCGTCCCTCCAAACCTCTGATTGTTTCCATTATTCTGCGAAAAAGGATTGCTTGCTGCACCACCTGGTACATTCAGCGTGCCCCCGGCACCCATTTGGTACGTAGCACCATATCCATCTTGTTGAGCTAACTCGTGCAGTTTCGTACTAGATAAAGCCCTCGGTATTGGATTACTCGGCACACCATGTGGAGCTAAATGTGAAGTTTCTTCTGCTACCTGCCGGGGATCTTCAGTCGTTGGAATATTCGAAACGAACCCTTGATCTTTGCGATAGAAATTAATAAAAATAAACGCCGCAAGAACTGCTAGACAGATGATGCCGTAACCGCGGAATGTAGCTGTTGATCCGAAATAGTTGACGAATAGTCCGCCGATGACAGCACCACAACCGCGACCGAACCCGTGGTGCACCCCTTGAAGAACACCTTGGGCGGAAACTCTCATCTCCTGAGGAGTGTTGTGGGCTATATAGGAGCAACATGCCGCCCAAACAGCAGCGTGAGTAATACCCTACGATGTAAGGAAATTAAAGAAATCTATAAGTTGTCTAAATAAAATCTTACCTGCATAAATTCGAAGGGAAGAACCCACCACGGATTGGATAACCATGAAATATACAAGAACCTCAAAGTATTACCAAGTAAACCAAGGCAGAGCACCTTGACGTGGCCCATCTGTCTGATTAATCTGAAGCTGAAGAAGTAAGCGAAGATTTCAGATATGTGATTGATAACTGATGCAACTCCGAATAGCGTAGGAGAACCTTCGTAATCTTGCAGGTGCCAGAAGAGGAAAGTAAATATTAATCCGATTCCGAAACCCATGAACCAAGCCACGAATAAGAAAGCTGCACATCTCAAGTTCTTGAAGTGTTGCAAGACTTGTACCCATTCAGGCATCTGACGAGTGGTTTGCGCAAAAATTTTAGTCTGAAATGAAGCAAAATAATTAGCCACGAAATTGAAATTCATTCCTACACGAGCCGAAAATTTTGCGATGCCTCTCGGGAAAAATTATTTTGCTTTATCTGGTCAAATGCAATTGTTTCTAAAACTACCTTTTTTAGACAACATAAAAACACCCTTAACTCCCATCAGT
This sequence comes from Xestobium rufovillosum, assembly GCA_963966045.1. NCBI lineage: Eukaryota > Metazoa > Arthropoda > Insecta > Coleoptera > Ptinidae > Xestobium > Xestobium rufovillosum. The sequence continues at coordinate 23,976,390 of OZ014496.1, forward strand.
TCAAGGAGGAGGAGTATTCAACAATTCACTCTTTACTCCGTACGCAGAAATATTAATAACTGGATTTCTTGCATAGGGCCGACGTTATTGTGCAGAGACATGGTAATAAGCAAGAGGAACCAACTAAAGTTGGAAATATTGTGTAGATACTTTGAAGGGAAGAAAACGAGAAGATTAATGAAAAAGGCATACCAATGCAGAAATTGGTTATTTATATGAACGTCCCATAACAGATATCTTCAAAACAAGGAAACTACAGTGGCTAGAGCACCTCGATGGCCTGCGAGAGAGTGATGAAGAATATTAATTAGAAACTTTCGGAAGATGTAATATAAGATTTAAAGGAAGACGTGACTAAAAACTGGGGGACGACTGCAAACGTCAGAACAAGTGGGGAAAGATCAAAAAACTATGGGCCAGAATGTGAACTAATGTGTGAAAAATATAAGATGATTGTGAGATTGGTAGTAACTCCGGACTCTGCACAAATGCATGAGAGTATTTGGACACAGTTCATCCAACATCACAAGAATAACTTCATATTAAATGATTCGGCGTTGAAACTAATATTAAGGTGATAATGTTGAGATAATCGAAGAATAAATTGATCTAAATTAATGACTTGCCCACCAAACTACACCTTTTTCAACTGTATTTCAGAAGAAGTGAGATAAATTTAGGAAATCGTTATATTGTAGTACAAATTAATGAATTGTACTTCAGAAAGCGTCATCTGTAATTCAAATTAGTTAATTATAAATATTTCAGAAAACGTTAATTGTAATACAGATTAAGGAATAGAGTTTCAGAAAGCACCAATCGCAACTCATATTAATAAATTGTGTATTTTAGATAGCGTGAATTGTAATTCAGAATGCGTCATTTGTAATTTAGAAACTACATTCTTCGGGTCATGATTCTCGTCGAGTTTGCAGAAGAATTTTAAATTAAAATGAAGTTATTGAAAGAAAAATTTATTAAACGCACAAGAGGTCAAGACCAAGAAAGGATTGTGGTATGTGTAAACATAGGTGATGATTGAGTAGCTCTTGCTGAAACACCGGATGTGACAAGACAAGACAGCATTTCACAAGATGCGTTTAGGGCGTGATGTCAAGTTGCCAAAAGGAGGCACAAAACCAAAAAATCTGACTAAAGAACAGAGCGATTTACTTATCACATGAATATAAGATGATGACCAAAGACCGGTTTACTTGGAGAGCAACTTATTGAAGAGACAAAAGATATGGTCGTCGGGGGTGACTGTGCGTGTGCAGCGCAACACTTCGCCATACATCATTCTACTGCTTTGTCAATGGATGATAATATATGCCAGTGGGACCCTAATAATTTTGGTAAAGGTAACAACTATGTAGATATCAAATTGTTCACTAAAAACTGGCTGTGTTCCTGAAGTACAATTGACTCTCTGAAATGCTATTCACTAATCCGAATTCCAATTGACGTCTGAAATACAGTTGAAAAAGTTGTAATCATTTTCAGGGATATTGAAAGTGTGAACTGATTTGCTATACAATTTTTACCCTTGTTGGGGCAAGGAACTTACCTTCTCTTCCGACTGCTTCTGCATCGGATTCACAGCCGCCCTTGTATCAGCGAGTGAAGGCAACTGAAGTTGTTCAGCTAACTGCTGTTGCATTTGATCTTCATACGACAATGGCGGAGGCGCTTTCTCCGAGTCTTCAATTTGTTCCGGCGCTTCATCGTACTTAAAATTAATTTGCGTTGCTGTTATAAGCGCTGCGCCCATGAGTACAGAAAAAGTAGCAAAGCATATCGTGTAGTTTTTCTCCTTATCGGCAGGTCCACAAGGGTGGTTAGGAAATGCTGTGGAATGATCTAGTGCTATCCCCACGAAGAACATGGCGAGGCCCCAACCTAGTGAGCCAAACATCCTTTGGTGACCGTATCTGTCCGCGTCTTCTCCTAGAAGAGTTATTACAGCTGAGTCTGCGAGAGTTATTGCTGGGGCGCTGAAGAACTCTCCGATGATAACCAGTAAGAGTAGCAAGAAAAATGCTTTTTGGATGTCCTCGTTTCGGTATACGATAGAAGAGATTATTGGTTGCACCCAATCCTTATTTTCTTTGGCATCAAAATTAACTGCGTTGGTCACGGCGATAGGTGATATTCCAGCATTGAAAATTCGCTTTTCTGTAGTTCTTCTTGAACGTAACAACACATTTCTGAAAGCAAAATTAAATACACAATAAGAATTGTCGAGCTTTTTGTAAGATTTACCCAGATATTTCCGAGGGATAATTTTGATATGAAGAAATATTCCAGTTTTCGTCATAAATAACAGATCTTTTATTAATTACCCTCTCATTGTATTTAGGAGTTACTAGATATTCTGAGTTATTCTTTCTTGCCATACAAGAAGTTGCCTCAGGTGATATGGATCCAAGAGGAACGGTAAAGATTATCCACGCCGCAAGTGACGCTAACAATAAAATTTTTCCCTTTTGCCATCTGTCTGCTAAAGTTCCCCAAAACGGCGCTGATAGGAATTCAACAAAAGGACGGCAGCCTATTAAGAAGCCAGTCTGTCCAGCATCCATTCCCATTTGTTTGAAGTACACCCCCATCAAGGGAAAGAGAGATCCGAAAGCAGAGTAAAAAAAGAAGTAAAAACTCTTCACAATTATTAGTTCTTGGTCTACTGGACCAAATATCATTTCTAAAATATCTGATCTACCCCGTATTTTGTGCGTTGCTTCTTTTGGTTGAGGATATCTGCAAACATTAAATTCCATCTACTTATAATTCAGCTCACAATTACGCCATTATTTCAAATTAATTTAGTTGTTTATTCTTGGACGGACATTTAAATCTACTTCATTAAGGAAGATAGCAATAATTATTACATGTTGTTTCAAATCAACAATAATTTTGATAAGTAAGTATTAAACATTTCAGTATTTCAATTAAAAAACAGCGTGACATAATAATGATCTGATAAATTCCAGTACCTGCTAGGGTCAACTTCACCCTCGGCTTCTGGGTCAACCATGGGACGAATCCCAGGCTGGGTAGGAGGTGGTGCTCCACTATATCCGTACTCTCTATTTTCCATTTCCATTTTAAATAATCACACCGCTTTCCTGTATATTACAATCAATGCCGTCCGCCACTCGCAGCTGGTAAGAGTCAGATCAATAGAGGCCGCATGAAGAATCCACGTAGGTGGCGTAACAGGGAAATTATACAGATTTCTTTACAGGATTGCAGCTCACAGATTGAACCGTTACGATAATATATTTTTTGTTTTGATAATAATTTTACCAAATTCGAAACGAAAATAAAGTTTTCATCGAGGATAAGGCAAAGACAAAACAATATACAGGGTAGTTAATCGTCCCCTATTATGTATAAATAATATTCCATAAAGCTTTCTTTGCTTTTATCTGACCATCAATTTGAAGTCATAGGGAAGTGGTTGCTGATCTTCAAACTCTTCTAAGGGATGTCTTATTAGGAACGGGACACAAGTATATATGCTTGTATAAAAAGTTGCTAATTCAGAAGATATAGTGTGCTTAATGCTTAGGCCCTGTGATTATTTTAATCAAGTAACGAGAATGTTTAAGTACCCTTTATAAACATTGTTTAGGCACTTTATTGACTATACTGCTTGCTCTTACTACTATCCTCTGTGTTTCTCTTTAGGTGTGGTAAATTATTTAGTAACATACATATATTTTCCTTCAACATGAAGTCTTCTTTTCCTTCCCTTGTGGAATACTGATGTGATTATCAGACAGCATTGTTCAAATATTGCATGTTTTGAATGTGTACGGAAAACCGCAGACCAACTGGTTTCGTCCTTCTGGGACTCATCAGTACGGTGCTTCCCCCTATACACTCAAACCATGCAATTTAACTTTACTATATATGCTGCATGCTCTGGACAGATATCAGCAAGTGACAACTACTTTGAGTAATTATCTGGTATTAATCAGTGGTACTGGACCGTTCGAACAACTACTCCTCGGGCAAATAGCCCGTCAGGCATTGAATTATAGAACTAAAACCAGATTTCTTGTACTGCGAGACGTTACAGACTGCTACCCCACCTAAGGTGGCTTTGAAACAATCATAATTTGTCTCCATGTAGTACGTACTTACGTGCATTGCCAAAATTTGATTGCAATTATTTTTGGTCTACGTAATTTGCATTTGTACTTCTAAAAAAATGAAAGTGCCTAATATAACAAATAGAAAATTTAAATTTGCTTGTTTCTGATATGGGGCAGAGACTTTGACTCTTACCAATAAATCCCCAACAAACTTCGGATCGCACAGAGAACCGTGGAGCAGTCAATGCTACGTTTTTCCCATAGAGATAGAGTACCCAAAGAAACTTTACGTCAAATAGCGGACGTCATAAAAAGGGTAGCTCGTTTGAAGTGGAATAAGGCAGAACAACGGATGGGCGATGGACGAAAGGCATGATAGAGTGGAGACTCAGACACTACCCTTACGGCAGCAGAGGAAGACGACCAACAAGGTCCACATCAAGGTGCACATCAGGAGGTACTAAGTGCAAACGGCTCAAAATCGAGCGAAATGGCGAGCATTACGGGAGGCTTATGTACTGCAGTTGACGAGGACGGCTGATTTATTGATGATGATGGCTTTAAAAAATGTGACAGTTTTTCTATAAATTTACTTTGTATTTTAATAATAAAGGAGGAATCCAAAGAAATAAAAACAAGTTTCAAATAATTATACATATTTTGTAATTACGCATACCTATACATATTTGATACAGTTCGTCTAAAATTCAGTTTATACCTACTTATTCATCATAACAGTAGTACATTATTTAATAAAATTATTTTAGCTTAATAATATAAATATTATTAACTATTTAAAACTACCGTGCTAAATGTTCAAAAAACATAAATGTCTTAGCCAGTGTTATCTTGAATTCTCCCACCTTGCAACAGCTTTTAACGGTACCAACAAAAGTGCACTAAAAATTACACACAACCCAGCAAAATAGAAACTAGCATCAAAATCCCCCGTTAGTTCTATCAGGGCACCAGCAACAGGCAGTCCGATAAAACACGCAATTCCTTGTACTGTCATCATTATTCCAAACGCATTCGTTAACTTTTCAACCCCTGATAGTTCCACCACCATGATTGATCTTATCGCCCCAACACAAGCTAAAATCAAACAAATGCTCTGCCGAATCTTCTTAAAAGGTTTTGGGCAAGATTTAAATATTTGCAGAAAAACTTACCCACCTATTGTAAAGGAAAACGTGCAGGCGTAAGCGTATTGGTACTCGACACTATACCACAAACCAGACATCATGGTAGATGTCCCACACACCAGCAGACTAATCCAGGAAACTAACGTCGCGTCCATTCTAGGACATGAAACGATACTTCCGCTGAAAATCCTTCCAGCAGCGTTCGATACACCCATAGCAACCATCAGATACGTCGCCAATGATTTGTTGATGCCATGGAACACCATCCTGTTGACAAGATAAGCAAATGGCGTGTACAGACCCATGACTGTGAAGAAACCACTCATGGTCATTATTAGAAACGATGGCGATTTCAACAGGGAGAAGTCCAACATGGTAGCTAAGGTCCTCTTGATGGAAATAGGACAGCAGATGCAGAAATAGTCTTCTCTTAGGTCTCTTGCTGTCATGGACCTCGTCACGGACATTTGGTATTCCACTGCCGACTTCTATAAAAAAGAAAGTCGAAATACCAGTTTAAACAAATTTACTTTGTATCAACCTTTTTTGAACCATAATAATTAGGTATAGTAGAACGGTATGTTATGTTCAGTTAGCTAGCCCCCTACCTCCCTCAAGCGGAGTTAGAATGATATGAACCCTCTATTTCACTGAAAAGCATTGCATTTAAGCAGTAAAACGTCTTGCGCAGAAGCAGACGGAAATGAAATCTTAATCGAGCACTCCATTCTTATTCACCATGTTACTAAGCATCTTTTCACGTTTACGCTACATAATTTCAGCTTTCATATCGCAAAAGGTAGTTGCGCCCGGTACCAATGTGACGTCACGTATTTTCATCCGACACTACTCCTCCCCGCTAGAAATCTCGAAATCAACCGCCGAAGCTAGCCCCCGCTCACAGCTTATAAGAGTAGATGATCCAGAGGGAGAAAGGCAGTATGTATCTGGTCGTCCGGCCATCAGCTGAGATCAGTACTTCCAGCATCGAAGATGATGCTGACCGCTCACATCCGAACTAGAAAAGTACCTGATCGAACGCTCCTGACTTCGCCGTGTGAGTGACTGATATTCAGTCATGTAAATGTAAGTGACTGGTGTTTGATTGCTATTATTGCTGGAATATCGATAATCAACCACTACCCAGTCATAAGTTGGCTCGGATTATCTAATGCGCACCAAATAAGTAGTAAATATGTTCAAGCTGGGGAATTGAAAGCGTCTGTCGGTGAAGGTTAGATCGATAAGTATGGCATTCCAGTTGACTCCGGTCTGTAATTGGACGTTTTACGGCAGAAATCGATCGCACCTGGGTAACCGACGACTTTTGCTGAAATCTTAAGGAAGGACAATTACTTATTCGCGATGCATGAGCTAGTGGCGTTCCCCAACGGGCTTTAACGCTAGTGCTGCTACGTAAATCACCGACCGAAACCCCGCCTGAGAGTGCACCTCGGTGCTATCACGCATTCTCCGAGAAACCAGCAATAATTCAGTTTTGATCACACGACGGGCCACTAACGTACCATCAGGATACACCGCGAGAACCATTTTTATTTTCATGTAAATACCGACTTTCTTGTAAATATAGCGTATTAATATTCAAATTCAATGTACATAGTTAAAGTAATAGAATCGCGATTTAACAAATAAATACTTCGCGAACTACCAATATATAACGTTTTATTTAAATATTTTACCGGTTTCAGGATTCACAAAGATCCCATCATCAGAAATGTACGAAAAATTGTAAACAAATTATTATGACAGTTGACAAGGAAACTAAAATTGACAAAACAATACAAAGAATAATGATATCCATGAAAAAAGATAACTAGATAACTGAATTTCAGTATTTACCTACGGGGTATAAGAAAAACACAAAGGAAAATCGAATACCTCGTAGCTTGAAGGGAAAAAACAATGAATTTAAAGAAAACCATATTGGAAAAAACAATAAATTCAATTGAAAAAACCTTCAAGTGAAATATCAGAACAGAAAAAACTAAATAAACAAAATATCCATGGAATCTTGACAACTGCCAACTGCTAATCTTGAAATAAACTCTGTGGTCAAGTCTATGTGTTCTGTCTTGACAACTGCCAACTGCTAGAATTGTAATAAACTAAAAAAGAGAGAAATAAGTCAAAAAACGGCATAATGGCAAAAAAGAAATAAGTCAAGGATTAAGATGGAGAGACTGTTGTTGAATAATTAATTCAAGAATCAATCCTAATAATACCAATAATAAAACAAAAAGAAGAAAAAGAATCCCATATTGCCAAATAACCTCGAAGGTCCATGGTTTATATGGGCTAGCAAATAAACTGTAATTGATTATTGAACTAATGTCATAATGGCAATAAGAGAACCTGTCCTACCGACACATGAGAATCATTTTGATCAAAAGACATTTACAAAAGCTTAAATAAACTAGATTGTATTAAATCTACTTGGTCATTAAGTAAGTTACAATTTTTATCATTTTTATGTTTATAAATTTCCATAGACTCTAATATATCTAACTGATAACTTTTTACAAAATTAAACAATAATTTAGTATTTTCTAAAGGAGGGAATCGATGATTGTTATCAAAGAAATGATTAGCAAAACTTGAATGATCGTTTTTTAAACGAAACGATCGTAAATGTTCATTATATCTAATACGTATAGATCTGCCAGTTTGTCCTATATAAATGCTGTTACAGTCTAAGCAATTTAGTTGATAAACACCTGTGTGGTCAAGTTTATGTGTTCTGTCTTTACTGTTAAATAGAATATGTGATAATATATTTGAAGGTTTAAATGTGACCTGTATGTTGTTTTTTCTTAAAATACTGGCAATCTTTTCAGAAATATTTCCAAAATAAGTAATTCTGCAAAATTTGGTAACTTTATCATTACATAATTTAGGATATATGTTGTTACAAGCAATTTTAAATTTTTTATTGTTAATGATTCTATTGATGATTTCAATTTTAAAACCATTATTTATAGCAATTGTTCTAATTACATTTAGTTCTTTATTCAATTTATCCAAAGATAGTGGTACTGTAAAGGCCCTGTGTATCATAGAATTGTAAGCAGAAATTTTTTGACAAAATGGGTGAAATGAATTTGATGAAAGAGTAATATCTGTATACGTTGGCTTCCTAAAAATATCGAAAGTTATTTTATTATATTCATTTATTAAAGTTAAATCTAAGAAATTAATTTTGTGTTCAGTTTCTATTTCTTTTGTAAATTTTATTTTTGGGTGAATACTGTTCAAAAAATTTTGAAAATTGTCTAATTGTCTTGTTGTTCCTTTAAAGCAAGCAATTATATCATCTACATATCTATACCAAAATAGAATATGTTGTTTGCCTAATTCTGAATTCATAATTTTTTCTTCAATATCTGACATGAAAATATCTGCTAATAAAGGACTAATTGGAGAACCCATAGCAAGACCTAAATTTTGAGTATAATATTTATTATTAAACTGGAGATAATTTTGTTCAATACAAAGTTGGAAAGCAGTAATAATATCATTTTTTATAACAATATTAGTATGAGTTTTATCTAAAATATTTTCAATTAATTTCAAGCATTCATTAGGAGGAATATTAGGGAACATATTTGTAACATCAAAAGAAACCAAAAAAGACCCTGTAGGAATATTTTTATTTTTGATATTGTTAATTAATTCTAAAGAATTTTTTAAACTAAATTTGGATTTAAAATTTGTTGTAGTTTTAAATATATTATTAATGTTTTTAGCTAAATTTCTTGTGGGAGCATTAATATATGATACTACTGGTCTTATAGGTGTATTAATTTTATGGTTTTTGATTAGTCCATATAATTTAGGGGCACGTGCATTCATATTAATTAATCTTAATTTTTCAAAATTGTTATCAAAAATACTGTTGCAATTTTTTAACCAATCCTTTAATTTAGTTTGAAAATGTTTTGTTGGATCTTTTTTTAGTTCAGTTAAGTTTTCATTTCTAATAAAATTTTGCATCTTTGTTATATATTCATCTTTAGGTAAAATTACTATAGCATTGGATTTGTCCGCTTTGGAAACTATCAAATTATCTTTATTAATTTTTTCCTTAATAGAATTAATGGTACTTTTATCAATTTTATCAATTTTATTAATGATTAAGTTTTTGTACTGAAAAGTATTATGAATTTTATTTCTAATGTTCTGAGAATCATCATCCTTTTTTAAAGCTACCTCAATTTCTGAAATTAAAATTTCGGTTCTATTAATATTGTTTATATTAGGGGCAAATTTTGGACCTTTTGATAGTAATTCTGTTTCATTTTTGTCAAAAACTGTATTACTGTAATTGATAAATTTGGAACTAAATATTGATTTATTAGAATTGTTGTTATAGACGTCAGTTTTGTTACAATTTTGAATATAGTTTAAATTTTCTAACTTCTTTCGTTGTGTAAGGTATTTTTTATGTATGACTTTACTAATACTGTCTCTAATTATGTCATCTAAACTGTCAAACTCTATAGCGTGTAATTTGTATGAAAGTTCAGAGTGTAAAACTTTAATGTAGTGATTTAATACGTATCTTTGTTTATATTGGGTTCTACATTCTTCTTTCAGCCAAGTTCTCTGGGCAGCTTTAAGTGCCTTCTCTGCTGCAATAGTGTTACTTCTCGTTGTGATATGTACATATTTGGGAACAATCTTCATTCTTAAACATTCTTGATTAAACCAAATGTTTTGACTTATTTTTCTCTGTTTAAGTTTAAGCTTCTTGTATAGTCTTTCTTGAACTGCCGTGCTGGCATTTTTTATGTAGTTAAAATACCTTACACAACGAAAGAAGTTAGAAAATTTAAACTATATTCAAAATTGTAACAAAACTGACGTCTATAACAACAATTCTAATAAATCAATATTTAGTTCCAAATTTATCAATTACAGTAATACAGTTTTTGACAAAAATGAAACAGAATTACTATCAAAAGGTCCAAAATTTGCCCCTAATATAAACAATATTAATAGAACCGAAATTTTAATTTCAGAAATTGAGGTAGCTTTAAAAAAGGATGATGATTCTCAGAACATTAGAAATAAAATTCATAATACTTTTCAGTACAAAAACTTAATCATTAATAAAATTGATAAAATTGATAAAAGTACCATTAATTCTATTAAGGAAAAAATTAATAAAGATAATTTGATAGTTTCCAAAGCGGACAAATCCAATGCTATAGTAATTTTACCTAAAGATGAATATATAACAAAGATGCAAAATTTTATTAGAAATGAAAACTTAACTGAACTAAAAAAAGATCCAACAAAACATTTTCAAACTAAATTAAAGGATTGGTTAAAAAATTGCAACAGTATTTTTGATAACAATTTTGAAAAATTAAGATTAATTAATATGAATGCACGTGCCCCTAAATTATATGGACTAATCAAAAACCATAAAATTAATACACCTATAAGACCAGTAGTATCATATATTAATGCTCCCACAAGAAATTTAGCTAAAAACATTAATAATATATTTAAAACTACAACAAATTTTAAATCCAAATTTAGTTTAAAAAATTCTTTAGAATTAATTAACAATATCAAAAATAAAAATATTCCTACAGGGTCTTTTTTGGTTTCTTTTGATGTTACAAATATGTTCCCTAATATTCCTCCTAATGAATGCTTGAAATTAATTGAAAATATTTTAGATAAAACTCATACTAATATTGTTATAAAAAATGATATTATTACTGCTTTCCAACTTTGTATTGAACAAAATTATCTCCAGTTTAATAATAAATATTATACTCAAAATTTAGGTCTTGCTATGGGTTCTCCAATTAGTCCTTTATTAGCAGATATTTTCATGTCAGATATTGAAGAAAAAATTATGAATTCAGAATTAGGCAAACAACATATTCTATTTTGGTATAGATATGTAGATGATATAATTGCTTGCTTTAAAGGAACAACAAGACAATTAGACAATTTTCAAAATTTTTTGAACAGTATTCACCCAAAAATAAAATTTACAAAAGAAATAGAAACTGAACACAAAATTAATTTCTTAGATTTAACTTTAATAAATGAATATAATAAAATAACTTTCGATATTTTTAGGAAGCCAACGTATACAGATATTACTCTTTCATCAAATTCATTTCACCCATTTTGTCAAAAAATTTCTGCTTACAATTCTATGATACACAGGGCCTTTACAGTACCACTATCTTTGGATAAATTGAATAAAGAACTAAATGTAATTAGAACAATTGCTATAAATAATGGTTTTAAAATTGAAATCATCAATAGAATCATTAACAATAAAAAATTTAAAATTGCTTGTAACAACATATATCCTAAATTATGTAATGATAAAGTTACCAAATTTTGCAGAATTACTTATTTTGGAAATATTTCTGAAAAGATTGCCAGTATTTTAAGAAAAAACAACATACAGGTCACATTTAAACCTTCAAATATATTATCACATATTCTATTTAACAGTAAAGACAGAACACATAAACTTGACCACACAGGTGTTTATCAACTAAATTGCTTAGACTGTAACAGCATTTATATAGGACAAACTGGCAGATCTATACGTATTAGATATAATGAACATTTACGATCGTTTCGTTTAAAAAACGATCATTCAAGTTTTGCTAATCATTTCTTTGATAACAATCATCGATTCCCTCCTTTAGAAAATACTAAATTATTGTTTAATTTTGTAAAAAGTTATCAGTTAGATATATTAGAGTCTATGGAAATTTATAAACATAAAAATGATAAAAATTGTAACTTACTTAATGACCAAGTAGATTTAATACAATCTAGTTTATTTAAGCTTTTGTAAATGTCTTTTGATCAAAATGATTCTCATGTGTCGGTAGGACAGGTTCTCTTATTGCCATTATGACATTAGTTCAATAATCAATTACAGTTTATTTGCTAGCCCATATAAACCATGGACCTTCGAGGTTATTTGGCAATATGGGATTCTTTTTCTTCTTTTTGTTTTATTATTGGTATTATTAGGATTGATTCTTGAATTAATTATTCAACAACAGTCTCTCCATCTTAATCCTTGACTTATTTCTTTTTTGCCATTATGCCGTTTTTTGACTTATTTCTCTCTTTTTTAGTTTATTACAATTCTAGCAGTTGGCAGTTGTCAAGACAGAACACATAGACTTGACCACAGAGTTTATTTCAAGATTAGCAGTTGGCAGTTGTCAAGATTCCATGGATATTTTGTTTATTTAGTTTTTTCTGTTCTGATATTTCACTTGAAGGTTTTTTCAATTGAATTTATTGTTTTTTCCAATATGGTTTTCTTTAAATTCATTGTTTTTTCCCTTCAAGCTACGAGGTATTCGATTTTCCTTTGTGTTTTTCTTATACCCCGTAGGTAAATACTGAAATTCAGTTATCTAGTTATCTTTTTTCATGGATATCATTATTCTTTGTATTGTTTTGTCAATTTTAGTTTCCTTGTCAACTGTCATAATAATTTGTTTACAATTTTTCGTACATTTCTGATGATGGGATCTTTGTGAATCCTGAAACCGGTAAAATATTTAAATAAAACGTTATATATTGGTAGTTCGCGAAGTATTTATTTGTTAAATCATGAACTTCTACCAAAAAGTAAAACAAGAAGATATTAACTACATAATAGAATCGCGTTATATTTTGTTCATGTGTTATTATTTTATCGCCGTTTAGCAATAAAGAGAGAACCCACCCTTCTTCGATTGAAAGCTAAGGGTTTACCGACCAGACCGTAGGTACAACGAAACAAATCGTTCATAAGGGAACGACCAGACCCGCATAAATATACAGCTTGGCCCAATACGTGATACCGAGGGATACAGCTGTATGCTTAGGGCCTAATCCAGAGGCATCGCTAATCATTGGGAAACGTCGTTGTACAAAAAGGGAACATTTATACGTCGTTGTATAATTGGCGCCAGAGCACAGGGACGTTTATTTAAGAAAAATGAAAATTTAGGGTTTAAAATTATATTAGGTATAGATATTTGATATCTATACAAAATTTTATTTTCCGCTTGTGTTGATCACCAAAGTTTCCTATTACTAATTATCACTTATGAGTATCTATCTGATTTCTTTTTCGATATGAATTTGTTCTTTATATTAGCTACAAAACATTGCAAAATTCTTTTAACACACAATTTGCTTCTACGCAGAAAATGAGTTATTGGATACCTATAGCATAGAAACTTACCGCTGTAGATTCGACTGGAGTGCTCAGCATTGATTTAGAATGATGGGAAAGAGTTGCTGATGAAGCTCCGAAGAATATGTCGTCTCGATAAAGCGGCCTCGTTCCAACCGTCTCTATATGCCTCCTATAGCACCATGCACAAGAACAACATCTGCGGCACGGTCTGCAACACCTTTTGTGACAACATGTAGTACAGCATTTGCAGCAGCATTTTCTGCAGCAGTGAATTCGAACTTCGTGTTCTTCGAAGGGCAGCCCACTATGTCCACCTGGTTCGGAATTCCAAGTGGAGGCTTTGGATGGTTTCGAATGCACGCTCTTTTGACTGAAACTGGCATAACTGGTCGGTTCGACTAGAACAGATGTGCTCGATAGCGTTCGTACTTCCTCAAGGATCACCGTGGAGGATTGGTGTAACTCGGCTGTAGTCGGATAAGATCGGTTATGGTATTTATCAATAACTTGACGGATGTTTTTTCGTTTCTTCCTAGAATTAGGAGCGTCTTCTTCTAGAAGTGTAAAAGCAACTTTTCTTTCGTCGGACAGGGTTACTCTTTGCGGTTTTAGAGGTCTGTATAATATCCCTAAGAGGGATGTAAGTAGGCATACACCAGAAAGAATTTGAAACTTTCTTCTCCAGTGTAACTTATCCATTAATTTCATAGCAGCGGGGAAGACCATGATTCCAGTGGAGGAACCGCACATGGAAATAGCCGTTGCTATTGCTCTCCATTTTTCGAAGTAGAAACCTACTATGACTACGGAAGGGATGTATACCATGCAAAAGGCTATACCTCCTAGTACTCCATAGATACAAAGAAACAGGGGCAGGGAGTACAGAAATGAGGATGATAAATATGCGAGGCTAGCTAGTACAGCTCCTGACATCGCAACTATTCGAAATCCGAATCTATTTAATAACGCACTCACCAATGGGCCTACAAGAAACGATTCTCACTGTTATTAGGATAACAATAGTAATAAACAATAATACATGGCAATTACCTACGAGGTAATAAAATCCTGTCATTAAAGAATTACCAACAGCCACCGTAGCTTCATCAGTATTAAAACTTGCTGCAATATCTTTTAAAAATAATCCAAATGTGTACATCGTTCCATCAGCTACCAAATTTAGAAAGAACGACGCAAAGACGACCACCCAACCCCATCCTCCGTCAGGAGGGATAACAATTAACATAATATCTTCATCTTCTTTTATAGTTTTCGCAGTACTACGTTTACTTAATATAGATTTTGTGGATGCAAGACCAGGGTCCATCATTTTGAAACACGGTAAATTAATACAATACTATTTAAAAAGGAGGGTCAATTAATTTTGAACCCGCATTTATTTCGATAGATCTGTCAACGTGACGCAATGATAAAACGGCAACAATACCTACTGACATGTCTTATCAAATTCTGACGGGCCTGAGTTTGTTTTCCAGTTGGTATTAATAGTATATAGTAAGTGCCCTGAAATTCGCATTGAGTGAAATCACCAAGGTGATTTAAAATCTTTAGTTAACAAAGATAAAGTTGGGTCTTAGTGACCATCAGTTTTCATCAAAATAGGACAATTTAACCTGATTTACTCCTATTCAAAAGTGCTTCCTTAAGGCGCTGTCGAATGTCAAGAAAATTATATTTTTTCAAAATAAACTATTTCTTTTAGCGACATGTTTCAAATTTGGGGTGTGATCCTACTAGAAAAAGGGTTTTTGGTGCAATCTTTTCGGCCGGATATTATAAATTGCTTATATACTGACCTGCGTCGATGAGCAAGCACCAATTAACTTGTTCTATAATTATGCCTAACGGGATATTTGCTCGACGAGTTGTTGCTCGAACTATCCAGTATCATTCCCTTTTACAGACCTTTTAGAGACACCTATTAATTTAAATATTATTTACATAAAAACAGTGTTAAAATGAAAACGTATGTTCAGCAAAACAATATATACAATTTTAAATCAGAATAGCGACAGCCAGAAGTATCTGGTGGACAAATTCGGTATCGCTTGATATACGGAGCATGTGACTTACAGATAACGTATTTCGCGTACACATTCGAAAAAATGCCAAGTCTACGGGCGGATGTAAATCGTAATATCTGCTATGGTTATTAGTTGGGAGTAAATGTTGTTTCGGTGTAATATAACGGCGAGGGACTCACCCAGTCTTTCGACCTCGAACTTTACCTAATGAGTGTGCGGAGAAGAGAATTATTCCGTATTGCGATTGACACAATTCCCTTCAGTGTAGGTGGATGAAAATTTCTTTGTGTGCAAGCAGTCAAATTAGATGCTAAAGAACTCTGCACGTAATTTAACCCCAAGAGCGGCGGGTACGTGCCGCCAGGCAACTTAGAAGTGTGCTATCTTACACTGGCGCTATATTAGCATTTAAAGCAAAACCAAACTACGTAACTGTAGATCAGGAATTACTTATTTTCCAGATACCACACCAACCAATGAATGCCATTTTACCAAATGTCTCGGATCTTTTCCTCCCTCCTATAAAGACATTGTCTCTTCCTACTGAAGAGGATAAGTTCATTCCGGCCTTAATTCAAGTCCTCATCTTGAGACATGTATTATGTTTAAAGAATTCACAAAAATGGATGTGGTGCCTGATGGTTTAGTACGTCGAAGAGCTGCCTTAATTTCTTCAACAGAGTATTATATCGTCCGCAAAATGCGAGATATTGCGCAACGGTACGGTCAAATTTGCACGGCACGGTCAAATTTGCAATGCCACCACATCATTGCGTTGTTTCAAATGCATAATTTTACATGATACGCGACTTATCCTTCTGCCAGATGTGGCATATCATATTGCTTTTGATTCGATTATAAATATGCTGTTTCTCATGTTATTATTTACACCGATGAGTCGTTTTTTTTAAATACCGTAGTAAATGCATTACTCATCGGTATAAAATTTTAAAAAATGCCCGGATTATGTTCAAGACAATTTGTACGAATTGTACTGATACGCTGGATGAATATAACATATCTTCGATTCCTCCGTATTTGGCTTTTGGCGTTTACGTAACCGCGATAACAAGTAAGAGTCAATTTCTTGTTCCAAATTCACTTTGAAGACTAGATCTAGTGCTGATTGCGTGGGTGACCGCAAGAAAAATATTCGTGCCACCATGATCTCCCCACAAAAATTTATGTTCACGCGACCGTCTGTGGCGGAATTTAGTGAAAGTTTGGGGACCAACTAACTAGAGGGGTCGCCACGTCAGCGAACAACTCTATGAACCAACGAAGTGTGTGTAGCTACAGTCGGAGGTTCTAACACGATATGGGTGAATGATGCTGCGACAGATGAAGCTTAGTGAGAATCTGAAAAGTATCCCACGGATAATGCTGATTGCTGGATGAAGTGTCCATGTCCATATGTGTTAGCGTGTCCAAGATTATGCAATGGTGACTCCACGGAAAGGACTTTGGAATCAGCCTGGTGACTTGTACAAAACGGTCTAAACTTCGGAATCAACATGGTGATTTCTACAAGACTGCTTCCAGGTGATGCCAGATGACGGAGATCGGGTGATCCTTGTTTTTGAAAATATTCCACAGCGGACGATGAGTGAGAACGGGCGGAACGCGCTTGGGCACCAAGTCAGGTATCGCGGAGAGTCGACGATACTTGTTGTCATGACCTAGAAAACTTATACCAAAGGCTTTCGGGTCATGCGGTCATGACGGGTTGCTAGGGAGTCGGTAATGCTTGGTAACAGGCGACCAGAGATAACACTACGTGCGCATAGGTTGTCATTACTCTTGAAAAAATTACGTTGATGATGCCATATAGACGGTGAATGTTGGTACTTGATTTGGACTATTAAAATGCAGGTTTTGCTTACTTGTTCTTGCGACGATTTAATATTGATTTGTTGCAGACGTTAAAGATAGAAACGACGTTGGAAGTTTATCTTCCCCAGAAGTTGCATCTGTTGTTTGATTAATGCGTCCCGCGTTAGCTGTTGTAATTGCAGGAATGGCTCCACTGTAGAAAATTGCTTGGTTGATTCGTTACGTTGTGTTCAGGGTGGTACACTGCCTCCCCACGACGGAGTTACCACTTTGGCAAATAACTGGAGGGGTCACCACTTTCACAAATAACTCCAAGAATTTCAGGATTGGCTACTGAAACCCTCACGTCGGGGATACCACTTTAGCGAACAACTGAATGAACCAACACGGGCGTCTAATTCTTTATTCTCATGGTTATAAATCAAGCAACATTCGACTGTTGCGCAACTAAGTCGATGTTATTCTGCTGGTATATGCTATAAATGGAATTGGTTTGTAGGCTTCCGTGACCGATGTCTGAAACAAAAATATTATTATATGTTCCGGGCTGCTGCCACGTCGTCTAATAGATACACTAAAAAAGGCATACTTGACGTTTCGACTCTAAAACTGAGCATCTTCTGAAGAAGACACCGAGATGAGCGTCGAAACGTCAAGTATACCTTTTAGTGTATCTATTAGACGACGTGGCCGCCAGCCCGTAACATATAATAATATTTCTGCGTCGCAGAGTTTCAGGATGCGCTCGGATGTGTGTATGAAAGGTCGAAATGAAACATGTATCGAAATCCGGTAATACACAATATTACGAGTACAATGTACAAAATGGGTCGAGAATAATGGAAGTAGGTTTCAATATACAGGTTATCCAAGATGTGATATCCAGGTCCAGGGTTTTTCTACTACTTTTTTCCATTTCTGTCTGTCTTTCGCCTTCATTGTCCAATTCGCGACACCCATCTTTCTACCTTCCCTTCCCTTCCCTTCCCTTCCCTTCCCTTCCCTTCCCTTCCCTTCCCTTCCCTTCCCTTCCCTTCCCTTCCCTTCCCTTCCCTTCCCTTCCCTTCCCTTCCCTTCCCTTCCCTTCCCTTCCCTTCCCTTCCCTTCCCTTCCCTTCCCTTCCCTTCCCTTCCCTTCCCTTCCCTTCCCTTCCCTTCCCTTCCCTTCCCTTCCCTTCCCTTCCCTTCCCTTCCCTTCCCTTCCCTTCCCTTCCCTTCCCTTCCCTTTTTGTTTTCACCAGTGTGTTTGGGGCGCCGAGCTGCTTCAGATAGACTACTTTCTACTCAAATAATTCTCGCCTGGGACATACGGGACCTTCGAGAAGATACGTTCAAAGACGGCTAAAATGCTCTGTAGTTCTCTCACAGAGCGGTTTACGGTATTTTAATGTAGAAATTTGATATCAACGCGAAATTCCTAAACCATTGCCACTTGTTTCATCTCGCTATCTCCAGCTGGAGCCGAGATAGTGCAAAAGTAGGCCCGAAAGTTCAAGAAATCCGTCATTTCGAAAAAAAATGAAAAGCCGCTATTGGGGAAATTGACGCTTGTGCGTTACTGTCCACATCATATCCATCACATCTGAAACCATTTAAGGCCGTTTAAAGGGAAAAAGAAATTTCGTCCCTAGAAAAAGTGACAGAAGGGGGGACCGGAGGATGAAATCGCATTTTTAGAAAAAACGGCATAACCGGAGATCGGAAAGACATAATCTAATTTTGTTTTCAACAGTGTGTTTGGGGCGCCGAGCTGCTTCAGATAGACTACTTTCCACTCAAATAATTCTCGCCTGGGACATACGGGACTTTCGAGAAGAAACGTTCAAAGATGGATAAAATGCTATGTAGTTCTCTCACAGAGCGGTTTACGGTATTTTAATGTAGAAATTTGAGATCAACGCGAAATTCCTAACCAATGCCACTTGGTTCATTTCGCTAGCTCCAGCTGGAGTCGAGATACTGCAAAAGTAGGCCCGAAAGCTCAAGAAATCCGTCATTTCGAAAAAAATGAAACGCCGATATTGGGGAAATTGACGCTTGTGCGTCACTGTCCCCATCATATCCATCACATCTGAAACCATTTAAGGCCGTTTAAAGGGAAAAAGAAATTTCGTCCCTGGAAAAAGTGACAGAAGGGGGGATCGGAGGATGAAATCGCATTTTCAGAAAAAACGGCATAACCGGGGATCGGAAAGAGATAATCCAATTTTGTTTTCACCAGTGTGTTTGGGGCGCCGAGCTGCTTCAGATAGACTACTTTCCACTCAAATAATTCTCGCCTGGGACATACGGGGACCTTCGAGAAGAAACGTTCAAAGATGGATAAAATGCTCTGTAGTTCTCTCACAGAGCGGTTTACGGTATTTTGATGTAGAAATTTGAGATCAACGCGAAATTCCTAAACCATTGCCACTTGGTTCATCTCGCTAGCTCGACCTGGAGCCGAGATAGTGCAAAAGTAGGCCCGAAAGTTCAGGAAATTCGTCATTTCGAAAAAAATGAAAAGCCGATATTGGGGAAATTGACGCTTGTGCGTCACTGTCCCCATCATAGCCATCACATCTGAAACCATTTAAGGCCGTTTAAAAGGAAAAATAAATTTCGTCCCTAGAAAAAGTGACAGAAGGGGGGACCGGAGGATGAAATCGCATTTTTAGAGAAAACGACATAAACGGGGATCGGACAGAGATAATCTAATTTTGTTTTCACCAGTATGTTTGGGGCGTCGAGCTGCTTCAGATAGACTACTTTCCACTCAAATAATTCTTGCCTGGGACATACGGGACCTTCGAGAAGAAACGTTCAAAGATGTATAAAATGCTCTGTAGTTCTCTCACAGAGCGGTTTACGGTATTTTAATGTAGAAATTTGAGATCAACGCGAAATTCCTAAACCAATGGCATTTGGTTCATCTTGCTAGCTCCAGCTGGAGCCGAGATAGTGCAAAAGTAGGCCCGAAAGTTCAAGACATCCGTCATTTCGAAAAAAAGAAAAGACGATATTGGGGAAAGTGACGCTTGTGCTTTACTGGCCCCACCATATCCATCGCATCTGAAACCATTTAAGGCCGTTTAAAGGGAAAAAGAAATTTCGTCCATGGAAAAAGTGACAGTAGGGGGGACCGGAGGATGAAATCGCATTTTCAGAAAAAACGGCATAACCGGAGATCGGAAAGAGATAATCTAATTTTGTTTTCACCAGCATGTTTGGGGCGCCGAGCTGCTTCAGATAGACTACTTTATACTCAAATAATTCTCGCCTGCGACATACGGGACCTTCGAGAAAAAACGTTCAAAGACTGATAAAATGCTCTGTAGTTCTCTCACAGAGCGGTTTACGGTATTTTAATGTAGAAATTTGAGATCAACGCGAAATTCCTAAACCAATGCCACTTGGTTCATCTCGCTAGCTCCAGCTGGAGCCGAGATAGTGTAAAAGTAGGCCCGAAAGTTCAAGAAATCGGTCATTTCGAAAAAAATGAAAAGCCGTTATTGGGGAAATTGACGCTTGTGCGTTACTGTCCTCATCATATCCATCACATCTGAAACCATTTAAGGCCGTTTAAAGGAAAAAATAAATTTCGACCCTAGAAAAAGGGACAGAAGGGGGGACCGGAGGATGAAATCGCATTTTCAGAAATAACGTCATAACCGGGGATCGGAAAGAGATAATCTAATTTTGTTTTCACCAGTGTGTTTGGGTCGCCGAGCTGCTTCAGATAGACTACTTTCCACTCAAATAATTCTCGCCTGGGACATACGGGACCTTCGAGAAGAAACGTTCAAAGACGGCTAAAATGCTCTGTAGTTCTCTCACAGAGCGGTTTACGGTATTTTAAAGTAGAAATTTGAGATCAACGTGGAATTCCTAAACCAGTGCCACTTGGTTCATCTCGCTAGCTCCAGCTGGAGCCGAGATAGTGCAAGAGTAGGCCCGAAAGTTGGAGAAATACGTCATTTCGAAAAAAATGAAAAGCCGATATTGGGGAAATTGACGCTTGTGCGTCACTGTCCCCATCACACCCATCACATCTGAAACCATTTAAGGCCGTTTAAAGGGAAAAAGAAATTTCGTCCCTGGAAAAAGTGACAGAAGGGGGGACCGGAGGAAGAAATCGCAATTTCAGAAAAAACGGCATAACCGGAGATCGGAAAGAGATAATCTAATTTTGTTTTCACCAGTGTGTTTGGGGCGCCGAGCTGCCTCAGATAGACTACTTTCCACTCAAATAATTCTCGCCTGGGACATACGGGACCTTCGAGAAGAAACGTTCAAAGACGGATAAAATTCTCTGTAGTTCTCTCACAGAGCGGTTTACGGTATTTTAATGTAAAAATTTGAGATCAACGCGAAATTCCTAAACCATTGCCACTTGGTTCATCTCGCTAGCTCCGGCTGGAGTCGAGATAGTGCAAAAGTAGGCCCGAAAGTTCAAGAAATCGGTCATTTCGAAAAAAATGAAAAGCCGTTATTGGGGAAATTGACGCTTGTGCGTTACTGTCCTCATCATATCCATCACATCCGAAACCATTTAAGGCCGTTTAAAGGGAAAAAGAAATTTCGTCCCTAGAAAAAGTGACAGAAGGGGGGACCGGAGGATGAAATCACATTTTTAGAAAAAACGGCATAACCGGAGATCGGAAAGAGATAATCTAATTTTGTTTTCACCAGTGTGTTTTCGGCGCCGAGCTGCTTCAGATAGACTACTTTCCACTCAAATAATTCTCGCCTGGGACATACGGGACCTTCGAGAAGAAACGTTCAAAGATGGATAAAATGCTCTGTAGTTCTCTCACAGAGCGGTTTACAGTATTTTAATGTAGAAATTTGAGATCAACGCGATATTCCTAAACCAGTGCCACTTGGTTCATCTCGCTAGCTCCAGCTGGAGCCGAGATAGTGCAAGAGTAGGCCCGAAAGTTGGAGAAATACGTCATTTCGAAAAAAATGAAAAGCCGATATTGGGGAAATTGACGCTTGTGCGTCACTGTCCCCATCACACCCATCACATCTGAAACCATTTAAGGCCGTTTAAAGGGAAAAAGAAATTTCGTCCCTGGAAAAAGTGACAGAAGGGGGGACCGGAGGAAGAAATCGCAATTTCAGAAAAAACGGCATAACCGGAGATCGGAAAGAGATAATCTAATTTTGTTTTCACCAGTGTGTTTGGGGCGCCGAGCTGCCTCAGATAGACTACTTTCCACTCAAATAATTCTCGCCTGGGACATACGGGACCTTCGAGAAGAAACGTTCAAAGACGGATAAAATGCTCTGTAGTTCTCTCACAGAGCGGTTTACGGTATTTTAATGTAAAAATTTGAGATCAACGCGAAATTCCTAAACCAGTGGCACTTGGTTCATCTCGCTAGCTCCAGCTGGAGCCGAGATAGTGCAAAAGTAGGCCCGAAAGTTCAAGAAATCCGTCATTTCGAAAAAAAATGAAAAGCCGATATTGGGGAAATTGACGCTTGTGCGTTACTGTCCCCATCATATCCATCACATCTGAAACCATTTAAGGCTGTTTAAAGGGAAAAAGAAATTTCGTCTCTGGAAAAAGTGACAGAAGGGGGGATGAAATCGCATTTTCAGAAAAAGCGGCATAACCGGAGATCGGAAAGAGATAATCTAATTTTGTTTTCACCAGTATGTTTGGGGCGCCGAGCTGCTTCAGATAGACTACTTTCCACTCAAATAATTCTCGCCTGGGACATACGGGACCTTCGAGAAGAAACGTTCAAAGTCGAATAAAATGCTCTGTAGTTCTCTCACAGAGCGGTTAACGGTATTTTAAAGTAGAAATTTGAGATCAACGCGAAATTCCTAAACCAGTGACACTTGGTTCATCTCGCTAGCTCCAACTGGAGCCGAGATAGTGCAAAAGTAGGCCCGAAAGTTCAAGAAATCCGTCATTTCGAAAAAAATGAAAAGCCGATATTGGGGAAATTGACGCTTGTGCGTCACTGTCCCCATCATATCCATCACATCTGAAACCATTTAAGGCCGTTTAAAGGGAAAAAGAAATTTCGTCCCTGGAAAATGTGACAGGAGAGGGGACCGGAGGATGAAATCGCATTTTCAGAAAAAACGGCATAACCGGAGATCGGAAAGAGATAATCTAATTTTGTTTTTACTAGTATGTTTGGGGCGCCGAACTGCTTCAGATAGACTACTTTCCACTCAAATAATTCTCGCCTTGGACATACGGGACCTTCGAGAAAAACGTTCAAAGACGGATAAAATGCTCTGTAGTTCTCTCACAGAGCGGTTTACGGTATTTTAAAGTAGAAATTTGAGATCAACGCGAAATTCCTAAACCAGTGCCACTTGGTTCATCTCGCTAGCTCCAGCTGGAGCCGAGATAGTGCAAAAGTAGGCCCGAAAGTTCAAGAAATCCGTCATTTCGAAAAAAATGAAAAGCCGATATTGGTCAAATTGACGCTTGTGCGTTACTGTCCCCATCATATCCATCACATTAGAAACCATTTAAGGCCGTTTAAAGGCTAAAAGAAATTTCGTCCCTGGAAAAAGTGACAAAAGGAGGGACCGGAGGATGAAATCCCATTTTCAGAAAAAACGGCATAACCGGAGATCGGAAAGAGATAATCTAATTTTGTTTGTCGGTGTTCCAAAATCTCTCCTTTCCCGTTCCTCAGTCCCTGTGTTGCTGACTGATTTATACAGTGACTTTTATATTGTTACTTTTCATTTTCATCGTCAATACTTCTCGATTAAATGAAAAAAGAGCAAATTAAAATGAAAGGAAAAATATAGAAATAAAAGTGTGTCTTAAGTATCAACTGGTTTTCTTTAATATCTACAGTCATTTTGGTTTACAGCACTAAGTAAAACTAATTTAACAAAAAATATGGTTTAAAATAATAAAACCATAAAAAGGAATGTTATATAAACAATTTCATTTTGTTGGAGTTAGAACATTCTAAATCGTAGAATAGTAAAAATATATCATACGTACATGTATTTACAATTTGCATATAACTAAATTCTGAGCATAAAATTAATGCAAATGAAAACAATTAAATACATATTTACATTCAGTTATTAGCTAGATCAGTCTTGAGATAATGCCTATATTTAGACATTTTTACAAAATTCAACATTTTCATTTAAAAGGTTGGGCGGTAAAACAGATTGGTTCTCCGGAGATATCTTCGCCGTGAGATTTGTTATACACGAAATTTTAATATTACAAAATTACTTGCAAGTTGGCCTTGGAACCAGCATGATCGTCTCTATGAGAGAGAAACAACTTATTAATAGTATATTATTATATGAGCTATTATGGCAACCATTATTCACGAAGATGATGTTTGAGCCCACGAGCCGAAGGCGAGTGGCTCAAATCATCTGAGTGAATAATGGTCATAATCGCGAATATAATACTATACTTTTTCTACACCTATTAAACAAATAAATTACTCAAATTTGATAACTTTAATGGAACACTGTCATAATACATTAATTTTTATTTTTCAATAAATGGACTACTTACTAGGAATATATATTGAAATTTGTGCAGTTAGTAATATATAAATTTGGAGTAGTCCCTTCCATTGTTAACTTCTGGCAGTTTTAGTGCTTGAATTGTTAGTTTGTACGGATTAATGGGTACCTACTCGACCGAAGTGCATACGTTGGAAAACGTAAACAAGTAATATGGCGAGATACACTTGGCTGTCACCCGAGCGATTGTCAGCTCCAGCAAGAGTTGATCGCGGTCGATATAAAATATCATTGGATTAGGGAAACAGTGATTATTGAATCTATATTTGTGATTGGCCGAAATGCCGTGAATTATGATTTCATAATTCACTACAGTGAATTATGGGTACGATATTTCACGAAGAAAATCCGAATAATTGTCATATAATTAAATAGGTGTAGAAAAAACTATTAAAACGAATCTGTAAATCGTGTTTGACAGTTTATTTACTAATCGTTCCCGGCATGTTCTCAATTTTGAATTCACACACAATTCACAAATTATTTTACTTATGTACCTAATGTGTCTTTTATATTTGGAATTCGCATTAAGTTTCCGTGAATGTAGAGACAGCGTTGTACAAAATTTGGTTTCTGCGCATCTATGACGATATACTTTCCCAACATGAAAGGATCCTATTATTAAAATATCATTGTCAGAAGGTTACGAAGATACATGCTAATTGTAAAACATAATGAGTACAGTTTAACGTTCACAGCCAATTCGATTTTCACTAAGTGCACTTCTAGGCATGCTTGAAATTACAAGTACATTATCTTTTCTCCGAAGTACTCCAAAAATATGTCCTCCAATTACTATAAGACAAAAATTAATGACCTTGTTTAAATATCAAGTTTAATAACCTATCTATTTTATACTTCAGATTGTTTATAAATTAAATTAAATGAATGCAGTTTAAGTAGTTGTTACAGCCAACTTTTTTATTGGTTACCAACTTTGAAGTACCTACACGTCACACGATCTCACTTCAACTGTATATTAAAAAAGCTACAGCTGAGCTAAGCGAAGTGCACTGACGTGATGCACAGGATTACTGCCACCTAGTTTAAGAATCTTACTCATACATCTAAAGGTAGAAACCCATCTGTTCACCACTACCAAATAGTACAGTCTGGCCCACTTTATTTGAAATTAAGTAGAAAATTTCTAGGAACATGTACAAAACTATCAAAAACGTCATCAAATAGGCACTGACATTGCTTTCTTTGTGTCATTTCTCCTTTGTTCCCATCTTTTCACAAAGTTCAGCGGGTAGCACATTATGGCAGACACGAGTATGATAATTCCAGAAAAGTAGAAAGAAAAGTCGTAACTTCCAGTGGCGTCCATGAAAGCTCCTGCTGCAGGAGATCCAATACAAGCAGCTACACCTTGGAAGAGAAGTAGTAAACCAAAAGCGTTGGTCAGTTTTTCTAACCCCATTAGTTCCACCACGAGTATCGAACGCAGGGAGGCGAAACAAGCTGTAAAATTTGATATGTTTAAAAAAACAGGCTTATCGGAGATAAAATTGTTATTTTTGTAGTAATTAGATACATCGAAAATTATTTTTGTAGTATGTTGTGTAAATAATTTTATCTTTCCTTTTATTAGGTTATTTGCGGAAATTGAAGTATCTAAGCATATCTGCAATTGCTAAATTAAAGTAATCGGATCGTGTTATGGAAAAAATTTGCAATGTAAATTTCGTATAATTAGGCGCAGTTATACAAAAAAATGAGACCACGTCAACTTTGACCTGGATTAGCTGCCTCAGCAACAAACCCAGTGCCACAGTTAACCCAATCTTACTTTTTCCGAACAACTAACAGGTGAATCGCAATGGAATCAGTTCCGAGTTTATTTATCAGTAATAAAGACCCGCATCAATGGAAAAGTACCTATATGTAACGTCTTTTATTAATATCAAATAATTATAATGTTTATTTCAATATTTTTAGAAAACAATCTCGAGATATAAGAGACCAAGGATAATTTTTATTAAATAATTACGAAATCATTGTATTATCAAAACTAACACTTGGCAACACGTTAATAAAGTGATACTAAAAAAAATAAATTTCAAAATTCAGGAGGTGGGGGACAAAGGTAAAGCAACAACTTTTAATTTTGAAATGTGCGAACTTGCATTTAGAAACATGCAGGATATAATCTGATTCTTTTTCTATAGCCGAAAACGAAAAAGGAACTGTTTCTTTCTTTTGTTAAATTTCATTTGTGCCACAAAATACAAAGATAAATTTTTTCCTCCACTTAGTAAACATACTCCAGTTGAAAGGTTTATAGCAAAGTATTTTTTCTTTTCAACACTTGAAGCAATAAAACCTAAAAATCACAATTTTTACCAAGAGATAAATGTTTTTATCGACTTGCTTCTTTAGTTTCGTTTCAAATGTGAAACAATAAACATGAATGTTGATGTACTTGGTAGACCACGAAGGCATAGAATGTACCTAAAAGAAATTCAGATTGCTAGGGTCATAACTTTCATTCAAGATGGCCACTCAAGTCAGCAAGTAGAGCGAATTTTAAATGTCAGCTGCCGTAAATAGGGCCTGGATAAGGTCTCAGTTGTATGGTATTGTTAGAAGACAACCTTATCCGCGTCGCGCAAGGGCAACTTCCAGGAGACAAGACCGTCTAATACGGATTTGGGACACCAGAATACGCAGAATTACCACTACAACGCTCCAAAATCGGCTGGTAGAGGCCGCAGGAATCAGAATAACTACCCAAACGATACGTAACAGGCTTCACGAATGCCAGTTTCATGCAAGAAGACCAGCTAAGGTACCTCCTTTAAGCCGTGATCATCGCAGAGCAAGAAGGTTCTTTGCTGAAGAACATGTTAATTGGAACTTAGGGCAGTGGAGCAACGTGCTGTTCACTGACGAATCCAGGTTCTGTTTAAATCACATTGATGGACTAGTTCGAGTCTGGAGACGCCCAGGTGAA
The DNA here is from genome assembly GCA_963966045.1 of Xestobium rufovillosum. Classification (NCBI taxonomy): domain Eukaryota; kingdom Metazoa; phylum Arthropoda; class Insecta; order Coleoptera; family Ptinidae; genus Xestobium; species Xestobium rufovillosum. The sequence continues at coordinate 24,004,198 of OZ014496.1, forward strand.
CGTTTTTAGACTGCACTGTGGAAGAAAGGGTTCCATTTGGAGAAGGGTCCATCATGGTTTGGGATGGGATAAATTTGAATGGGCGCACGGAGCTGGTGGTAATTCGTGAGGGGTCTATGACTGCACGTAGGTATAAAGACGAAGTTCTAGAACCACATGTTGTACCATTTGCCGAGAATATGGGTCCAGTATTCATTCTACAGCAAGATAATGCCCTCCCCAAAAGTGTAAAATTTCCTCAATGCCCACAATATTGATGTTATGGATTGGCCAGCCCGCAGTCCAGGCCTCAATCCAATCGAGCACGTTTCGACTGTCTGGCTCGTACACATTAATCTTCCTTGAGAAGTGGGTGTTCGTAATTCTTTTGGAATTCTTACACGAAATTTTGAATACTTAAGCTACTCTTTAAGCAGTAATGCTCTAAGTTCTCAGTTTTCTCGTAATTTCAAGGAAAAGTGTAGTGTTGATTAATTTGAAATCGACAATTGTCTTCCAATTTAAAATACCAAATGTGCATTTTTTTCTGAAATTGCAAAAAAGTAAATGTAGCGTAATTCTGCATAACAAGGGTTTGCAAAACACAATGGGCAACTGGACGACTTTTTTTTATTTGAAAAAATGAAAATTTGGACGAAAATATTTGACCCCTATTTTTGCATTTTCCTCTGTGCTTCACTTTAAGGCAGAAAAAAATTAATTAATAATTTTGCCTGGCGCAATTGACGTCACTTTTGCATCCGATATTGTCATATGTAACTTGAAATCATTATTTCTACTTTTCTAATAAATAGCGAATTATTTAAATTGTATACATGGAAACGCTACACGTGGAAGATGCCAGGAGACCTAGGGAGATATCAAATAGATTACATTCTTGTTAGGCAAAGATTTAGAAATCAAGTTAGGGATTGTAGAAGTTATCCAGGAGCAGATATAGATAGTGATCACAATATAGTCGTTATGAAGGCCAATCTTAAATTTAAGATTTTGAAAAAACGAAGCGGAAGAAGGTATCTTGACCCAGAGAAACTAAAAGATGATGATACGCGCGATAAGTTCGAGAAAAAGACAAACGAAGTACTAAAGGGCGCGGGCGAAAATATTGTTAGGGACATAGAGGAAGAATGGAATTGCATTAAAAATAGTTTAGTTTCCTCAGCTAGGGATATTTTGGGTCATAAACAGAATGAAAGTAGGAAACCCTGGATAACAAAACATATTGTGAGTCTAATAGAGGAAAGGCGCAAATATAAAAATAGGTTAGATGAAATAGGGAAACAAAGATATAAGGCGATCAAGTGGGAAATTATTCGGAAATGTAGGAAAGCGAAAGAGCAATGGATCGATGATAAGTGCAAAGAAGTGGAAAATAAGTTCGAAATAGGAAAGACTGATGAAGCATATAAAATAATTAGGAGAAATTTTAGACAAATTGGATCTAGTACCAAAAGCATTAGGAATGAGGCAGGAGATATCCTAATCGAAAGCGGGGAGAAGGCAGATAGGTGGAAAGAATATTTAGGAAACTTATATGCGGGACAGGAAGTGCAAGATATATTAGAAAGTGAAAGCAGTGTAGAAGGGGATAACCTAGGGAGTCCTATAATGAGAGAAGAGTTTGAGCTAGCACTAAAAAGTCTAAGGAATAATAAAGCACCAGGTATAGATGGCTTGCAGGCAGAAATCTTAAAGTGCGCAGGTCAAGAGGTAATAGATCGTTTATTTAAATTAGTTAGTCGCATATACCTGACAGGCGAGATTCCAGAGGATTACAAACTGAACATCATGGTAGCTTTGCCAAAAAGGAAAGGCGCGGATAGATGCGAAAATTTTAGAACTATCAGTTTAACTTCCCATGCGTCAAAAATTTTAACTAGAATTGTGCAAAGAAGGATGGAGAAAAAGGCGGAAGAAATATTAGGAGAAGATCAGTTCGGATTTAGACGAAATAGAGGAACGCGCGAGGCCATTCTAGCTTTACGAGTAATTATAGAAAAAACGATAGAAAAGAGAAAGAGCGTATATATAGGATTTGTAGATTTAGAAAAAGCCTTCGACAACGTAAAATGGGGGAAGATGTTCGAAGTGCTGAGAAAGGTAGGGATGAAATACAGGGACAGAAGAATAATACATAATCTCTACAAAGAGCAAAAGGCAGTTATAGAATGTGAGCAGGAACGAAGGGAAGTAGATATCCGGAAGGGAGTGAGACAGGGATGTGCATTGTCACCTCTAGTTTTCAACTTATATATCGAAGATGCGATTAATATTGTTAAGGAAAGAACAGCCTCAGGGATCAATGTACAGGGCCAAACTATTAACATGCTCAGATTTGCGGATGATATAGCAGTGTTAGCATCTAGCAAAGAAGAATTAGGAGCGGCTTTGAATGAAATGGAAGCAGTTTTGACACAGGGCTACGGCATGAAAATCAATAAAAAGAAAACTAAAATTTTGGTATGTAGATGGAGTGAAAATAGAACTAAAATTGAAATACAAATAGGAAATGAGAAGATAGAGGAGGTCGCGGATTTCTGCTACTTAGGAAGTAAAATAACCCAAGACGGTAGGAGCACTAAAGATATAAAACAAAGAATGGCGCAGGGACGAGTTGCGTTTAACAAAAAGAAACAACTGTTATGTTCGAGAACGGTTAATATAGAGACTAGGAAGAGACTCTTAAAGTCGTATGTATGGAGTACGGCATTATACGGGTGCGAAACTTGGACAATAGGAGAAGCGGATAGAAAAAGAGTAGAAGCGTTTGAACTGTGGTGTTACAGACGCATGATGAAGATGCCGTGGATAGATAAGGTTAGCAATAGGGAAGTATTAGAAAGAGTTGGGGAAAGGCGAAAGGTATGGAAAACAATAAAGAGTAGGAGAGATAGGATGGTAGGACACCTTCTAAGACACGAAGGAATAGTTCGCGACATACTAGAGTCAGAGATAGGAATAAAAAGAGGTAGGGGTAGGCCTAGATTAGACTACTGCTCTCAAATAGTTAGGGATGTAGGATGTTCTACTTTTAGGGAAATGCGTAGGTTAGCTCAGGATAGAAAAGAATGGAGGTACGCGTCCAACCAGTCTTCGGACTGAGAACCTTATGATGACATGGAAATGAAACACTGCAAAACACAATCACTGTATCACCTGAAATTATTTCGAGAACACGGAACTGAAGAAATAAAAACGCTTTTGAACTTAGCTCTGAATTATATGACAACACAGCGATTTTGACGGGAAGTAGTTTATTCGTATTTTATCAGATTCTGTCAGCTGTCCTGATGTCACTTATGACGTTTGCATAACCTTTTCGTGTCGTTTTGACATCTGAATCCGACGTGAAACTAGAAATTGACAAACGAAAATGATAAATATGCGCCGTAGCTCAAATGACTCACTTATTTGCCGTTTTGTGTCTGCGCGGGAATAGGTTTTTAAACTATTTGATCATGCTCATTGGTGAGCGCAGTGTACGTCATTTGAGTTTAAGCCACACCCACACTGAAAATCTCGTTTGAAAAAGTGGATGTTTGGAAGCATTTTAAACAATTATTTGTCATGAATTTAAAACTTTTAGCAAGACGTAATGTGTTAAGGTGGTATTTACTGTGATATTAAAAGAAAAAATCCCACAAATTTAATTAGTGTCCAGTTGCCATTTTGTGCTCCCAATTCTTAACTGATTTTAATTTTAAAAAGTTTGCTGGCATCCCAAAATATTGGGCATGTTGCTTACATCGAGTTTTTTCTCATAAGAGTAGTTAGAAAATGACAATACTGGGACACATCCCTGGCCGAGGCGGTTGACCGCCTCGGCGGGAGGAAGCCGGGCGCCCGTCTTTCTGGCTGAGGAGCGATGGGGCGCTCGAGCCAGCCCGCCGAGGCGATCGATCGCTTCGGCGGGTGGAAGCCGGGCCCCCCGGCTTCTCCAGGTGCCATCCACTTCTTCAAGGAAGCCGGGCCCCCGGCTTCTCCAGGTGCCATCCACTTCTTCAGCAACGACTTCTGCGGCAGCCTCTCTCAGAAGAAGCGAGTGTCTTTGCCGAAGAGTGCGCGCCCCAAGCCGCCATTTTGGGCCCCCTTGGTTGTGGCTGAGGCGCATGCGCCGGGGCTCTGAAAGTACACGTGTTGTTCAGGCCAGTCCATCCAGGTGCCATCAATGACCAGAGGCTGCTGAAGGAGTCATGTCTTCTGCCTCTGGTGTCTTTGGGGCCTTTGGCAGTGGCTGAGGCGCATGCGCCGGGGCTCTATGAGAGTGGGCGGGGCAATAGCCAATGAGAGAGGTTGTGGGCGGCATCCAATGGGAGTGGTTGTGGGTGGTAAGGTTCAACTACTGCTAGATGCCTTTGGATGTGGCCCAGGCGCCTGCGCCGGGGTTTTCGCAAACGTTCTGGAAATGACGCCGACCGGGAGTCGAACCCTCGCTAAACCCACTGAGCTAATCGGCTGCCCACATGCCCGTCTTTCAAATCATCCATATATACTTGTAAACAGAAGTTTCTCGGAAATTCCAACGTTTGCAATTGTTTATACTAAATAAATATTGATATCAAAGTTTAAGAAAAAAAGCACGTTCACCGCCGATAAGAGATGTTATAATTGTTTTTATTATGGGTAAAAAACCTTTCAACTCGCCGACAGGATTATGCATGTTTAGGTTTGCTCCCACGTTCTATATATGCACATACTACGTTGCAGACACTACAAGGTGACCCGTTTGTTTGTTTGTATTATTACAATAAAATAACATTCTAGAACATTCTCAGTTTGTTTATTTTGATACGTACTATGTTTTAAAATTACTTGTTATCTTAATGCGTTTCGGACACGTGTGTGAACCATCTGGTGAGTGCTGGAAGTACTAATTGAGTGTCGGTAATATAGAGCACATGTAGATTTCTGTTACACTTACTGGAAAGTGCAAATTGAATGTCGGTAATATAGAACGCATGTAGAATCTTAAAGAGACCATTTATAGTTATTGATATGCAAACATCTTAGTTCTCGGTAGTAGAACATCCTACATCGCTAATTATTTGAGAACAGTAGTTTAAATCTAGGCTAACTCCTACGTAAAAACTGCGTCATGTGGGGTATCGAATTAAAGGACTCAACGAGAGGTATCGGAATATTGGGGTGGTTTTTAGGGATGGTTTTTGGGGGTGGTTTTTAGGGGTGGTTTTGGAGATTGTTTTAGGGGTTGTTTTTGGGGTTTGTTTTTGGGGGTTGTTTTTAGGGGTGTTTTTAGGGGTGTTTTTAGGGGTGGTTTTAGGGGTGGTTTTTAGGGGTGGTTTTAGGGGTGGTTTTAGGGGTGGTTTTTGGGGTTTGGTTTTAGGGGTGATTTTTAGGACGCCACCGGCCACGCTCCTTGCCCCGCCCACCTAGGTCATGTAGGGTATCAAATTAATCAGCTCGATGAAACAAATAGCAATCTATAGTTATTCTCCTACTTCCGAATTCTTATCAGTAGTTGTCTGTCTGTCTGTCTGTCTGTCTGTCTGTCTGTCTGTCTGTCTGTCTGTCTGACTGACTGACTGACTGACTGACTGTCTGTCTGTCTGTCTGTCTGTCTGTCTGTCTGTCAAGGCCGTTGAATTTCGTAGACTGCGCATGCGCACGGTTGTATGCAGAGTATTTAAGCAAGCGGTGCTGTCAGTTAGTACTTGTACTTCAACAAGGGAACCGCATTTGAATAATGACACACATAAACGTAGACACGTTTCGTGTTCTGGACGGTGCTGCTGTGGATGAATCAGCACGCCGTGTCGAGGTGCACGTACATCAGCCGTTCGTGACAACAACAACATTCAACGCCAATGACGAAATTCGCATACCAATCAACCAACAAGACGTTTACGTACTGCCGCATCTAAGCTGCATCTACATAGAGGGCAGGTTCATCAAGGGTGCAGGAGGCGGAGATGCGGCTTTAACAAATAACGCCCTCAGTTTCATCTTTGACGACGTCCGCTATGAAATCAACGGAGTGGAGGTGGATCGAACAAAAAACGTGGGCATCACGAGCACACTGAAAGGTGTAGTTTCTCTGAATGAGGGTGAGGTGTGTGCGCTGGAGAATGCCGGCTGGACGAATACGGGAGACTCACCGAGCCACCATATCGACGAGAACGGGAACTTTAACGTGTGCATCCCGGGAAGAATCCTGCTGGGATTCTTGGAAGACTACCACAAGGTGCTGTTGAATGTGCGTCACGAGCTCATTTTGACTCGATCGAAAAACGATAGGAACGCTTTCGTGGGTAACGAGGACACCAGAATTGAGTTGAGCAAGGTTCACTGGAGGGTGCCGTACGTCTATCCATCGGATGCTGAATACCTAAAACTTCTCAATATTGTCGAGGATGAGAGAACGTTGCAGATATATTTTCGCAGCTGGGAGCTGTACGAGTATCCGGTGTTGCCGCAAGCTACGAAACAAACGTGGGCCGTCAAGACTGCAACACGGTTAGAGAAACCCCGCTACGTTATTGTCGCCTTCCAGACGAATCGCAAAGCGAATTTGGATACGGATTCAAGCAAATTTGACCACTGCAATCTGGCAAACGTCAAACTGTACCTGAATTCTGAGTGCTTCCCCTACGAGAATTTAAACTTGGATTTCTCCACGGGGAAATACGCCCTGCTATACGAAATGTACGAGAACTTCCAGAGTTCATACTATGGAAAAGTTGGCGAGCCGCTATACGGCAGGGAACAGTTCAAGGATCTAGCTCCCATCGTGGTGATTGACGCATCAAAGCAGTCGGAAAGCATCAAGTCTGGACCCATAGATATGCGTCTAGAATTTGAGTCGAGCGAGAATTTTCCGGCCAACACAACCGCATACTGTCTCATCCTGCATGACCGCATCGTTGAGTATACACCGGGTAATGAATCGGTCAGGAGAGTGGTGTGAACGCATGCCTACTCTGTATACAGATTATAGTTTTAATTATATTGATGTAAAAATATATTCATTGTTTTTATTTTTGCGAAAACCCCGGCGCAGGCGCCTGGGCCACATCCAAAGGCATCTAGCAGTAGTTGAACCTTACCACCCACAACCACTCCCATTGGATGCCGCCCACAACCTCTCTCATTGGCTATTGCCCCGCCCACTCTCATAGAGCCCCGGCGCATGCGCCTCAGCCACTGCCAAAGGCCCCAAAGACACCAGAGGCAGAAGACATGACTCCTTCAGCAGCCTCTGGTCATTGATGGCACCTGGATGGACTGGCCTGAACAACACGTGTACTTTCAGAGCCCCGGCGCATGCGCCTCAGCCACAACCAAGGGGGCCCAAAATGGCGGCTTGGGGGGCGCACTCTTCGGCAAAGACACTCGCTTCTTCTGAGAGAGGCTGCCGCAGAAGTCGTTGCTGAAGAAGTGGATGGCACCTGGAGAAGCCGGGGGCCCGGCTTCCTTGAAGAAGTGGATGGCACCTGGAGAAGCCGCGGGGCCCGGCTTTCACCCGCCGAAGCGATCGATCGCCTCGGCGGGCTGGCTCGAGCGCCCCATCGCTCCTCAGCCAGAAAGACGGGCGCCCGGCTTCCTCCCGCCGAGGCGGTCAACCGCCTCGGCCAGGGATGTGTCCCAGTATTATCATTTTCTAACTACTCATAAGTTTGCAGAAGTAACATGCAGTGGAACTTAAATGTAGGGTTGCCATATGACCGGGAATGATCGGGAATTTCCCGGAATACAAAAATTATCCCGGATCCCGGAATGTTCCAACCTAATCCCGGAATCAACCACCTAACCCTAACCGCCTAACCTCGTTTAGTAAGCTTGCTGCGATGCGCGGTCGCATTGACACTTCTATTTTCTAATCTCAACACAGAACAGAATTCGATTCAACTCTCGCAATTCGCTATTGGCAAGCACCGCATCGGTTTCGGTGGGTGCCTTTTTGTTCTCCTATGGCTGGATGAGTTCTGCTCCCGTACATGTTGATTTATTTTGCTTGTTTCTACATCATCTTTTTTCCAAAAAAATGCGTGAGTCTGGTGCGAAGACAGCTAAATGGTCTGTTTCAAAAATGCGTTCTCTCAGCTTTAATTTCTTTACACTTCCAAAATGAAAAATGTGTTGACATTCTGTAATGCGCATGCCCGACCATGTTCGAACAAAATTTTAGATAACGGTCGGAAAGAGCAGTAGTCACTATCTTTTAAAATTTTAACTGAAACATGTTATTTGTTCGAATACAAAAATTATTTTTATTTTGAATGCATTAACAAATATATATTTCTGTTGTTAATACGTTAATAAAGATTTATTAAGCTAACATTCTAATTTTAATTTGAAATCCCGGATTTCGTTCAAAAATCCCGGATTTTATTTTATCCCTCCCGGAAAGGCACGAATCTCATCTGGCAACCCTACTTAAATGTGACTGAAATTGCGTCAATCTTGTGTATTTAAATTATTTTTCTTGGTTTCACAGTGAGAACATTGACAAAAGCCGTATGTAGGATTCAATTCCAACCTTCTAACTATGCGCTAGAAAAATTTTACATTTCTAATTTGAAGAACTAGGTCATTTCGCGCGCTACGCGCGCTCACTGCCCTAGTCAAATCAAATCAAATCAAGTCATGTCAATGTTGAACTACACCTGCCAAATTATCAGGTTTGTTCCAACCAAAGACTTGTAGAGGGAACTTAGCTGCATATTTACATTTTCGACTGAAGCAGGAGGAATACTCACAGTCTAAGCCGCCACCACATATATAGGAGATGTTGTCTAAGCGTTTGTGTGTGGAAAAGGCAAAACAAAACAGTCGACCAGTTGTGTAGTAAACAGGTGCCGCCGCGGAAACAGAATATCGCGGAACATTCGTCTGGTCCGTTGCTTGAATCTAATAACAAACAACGCTACCCGCGACCCGCTGGCCTATGAACGTGTAGACTTCAAAACAAAATCAGGTGTTGCATAAGGACGCCAGGTCCATTCTAGAAGTATTTGGTTCCAACAGTTCAGAACCATCAGGATTCTGCGCACTGTGAAACACAAGCCGGTTCTTACACGGTGCGCAGAATCATGAGGAAATTGTAATTTTGTTAAAAAAACTTTTTGGCGGATTATTGAGTCCTCGAGGAAATTATTTTTATGCATTACGGATTTTTTTCAAATCTTTCCCCATCAATGAAATTAATAATTAAAAATGTGTATAGGTATCTAATAATTAACTGAAGACGTGGTTTTCATCCTCCTTTTCATCTTGTTACCATCTTTTCATTGTTCTAAATTTTCCAACTATACTTGGGCCGCCGAACAGACGGAGTGATCACCCTGCAATCACGAGCTCTAGACGGGACCACTATCAATTTAGGACAACAGAATCGCAGTGATGCGCTTTCTTTAGACCCAACGAAGTCACATAACTCCAATTCGGTCGTCAAAAATTAATATTGGCCCCGCTAGAGCACGTTCTTGCAGGGTGATCACTCCGTCTGTTGGGCGGCCCAAGTATATACTTAAATAATGAGCGTTGTACTATTTCAGTTTTGATTTGATTTTTTTGTATATGTATACTATCCATGTACTTGCATATTTGATTAATACTTTCTGAATAATTTTTAATATAATTCATTAACATCCAATGAGGAGATTGATTCGCTTACATCTGGCGACAATACAGTGTGAGTAAGCAAAATACAGTTTTTACCTTTTCATTTGCTGAACGAAAGGAACATATCGTACCTCTTAAGGTAAGTACAGACTTGAGCAAATTTACGCACACGAACAGTGTACGCGCACGAACATTCGTGCGTGTGATTTAATTTGTTTACGTTCATCTTGACATGCCTGCGCGCACGAACGTGATCCAGTTGTTCGTGTGATTTCACGAAAATATGGCTGACATATCTAGCTCCTACATAGAATTTTTTATTTCGGTTGAAATGCTGCTCATTTTTGGATCCCATAAAATGGAAAATTTTTCATATCCATCAGTTAATTGGATTACATTTCCTGTCGTCCGTTCCATTCTTTATAATCCTGCCTACGTTCTTCTGCATCGACAACTAAACAAGAACTGACACGGGCCGATGTTTTGCCGTCCAAACTGCGCGCACAATTTCCTTTGAGCATGGCACCGAGACCGACAAGCAACGAATCGCGTGCGGGTTATGCGCGCACTAATAATTTGTGCGTGCGAATCAATTTATTAGCGTCCACATTTGAGCATTCGTACGCGCAAACTGTTCGTGCGCGCAAATTTGCTCAAGTCTGTACCCACCTTTAGGTCAGGTACAGAACGACACTGGTGCAGAGTTGCCAACTCGCAATAAACACCATATACACCAGATGCCACTTACAAATACACCAGATTCTAAATTTAAGGCGGACTACTTCATTTCAAGTATACAACAGGTACCTCCATTACACATAAGTACCTACCTACCTATTAGGCATCTCGTTTGTAACGGAAATATGGACAATGGGTTTTGGTACCTACCTATTTGTAAATATGAAAAACCACCCCCAAAACAATTCCTAAAAACCACTCCTAGCAACCACCCCTAAAATCACCTCCACAAACCACCCCAAAAACCACATCTCCAAACCACCTCCAAAACCATTCCTAAAAACCACCCCTAACTAAAACTTCTGAAAACCACCCCCAAAAACCACCCCCAAAACTATTCCCAAAAACCACCCCAAAAACCACCCCCCAAAACTACCCTTATAAACTACCCCCAAAAAACACACCCCAAAACTATTCCTATAAACCACCACTCCTAAAAATCACCCCTAAAACCAACCCCAAAAACCACCCCTAAAAACTGCCCCTAACAACCGCCCCTAACACCACCCCTACAAACCACTTCCAAACCCACTCCTACAACCACCTCTACAAACCACCCCTGTCGCGTCTCTTTTTAAATCTAATAAGTTCAGAGCCACCAGGCTCTCGCATTTAGCCGCTAGCGCTCGGGTATGTATCGTATAAAAGCTGCAAATGAAACACGAAATCGAACTCCATACTATAATTCGATTGACACTTTGGCAACTCAATTCAACAAATTAAACCAAATGTCGTTTTCTACAATTTATTGTCAAATGAAAATCTGTCAATGTACCTACTTGATTTTTAAAAATTTTAAATTGGAACTGTATTAGGTAATAATTAAAAAATTCTAATGTTCGTTTCAAAAAATATTGTACAAACTTCGATGCGCGAAGACTTCTTCGGCGCGTTCGCGCAAATGAACAGTTCAAACGTACGCACTTTCGGCTATCGGCTCCCGTACGTAATAAAAAGAGACGGAAACGAAAAATCTGACCTCGCTAGATCGAAACGGTACGTCCGTATTGCAAATTTGCGAAGAGCCATGTGAATTTTATGTTGGGAAAACAAAATTTTTTATTTTTATATTTATTTTTTTTATTTAATTTTTTTCTTAATTTTTTTATTTTTTAATATAAAAAATTTAAAAATAGTCTATCATTGTCAATACAATACATACAATTTTATCTAATGAATCTTGACAAAGACCCTGAGGAGGGCCGAAACGTCAGCAATTCAATTTTAGGTATTATTTTTTCCGCTACATAAACTTATCCACTTAAAATAAGTCAGTCATTGTCATCTATATTTATATACAATACATTCTTTTTTCTGCTACATTATTTTATAATTATGATACTTTCCTAACAACAGCTCGGAAACGAAGCGTGCTACGAGAAAAGTGCAAGAGTAACTTTCGGAGGCGCTACCGGAGAAGAACCCTATCAGATTGTAACATTGGACTTCGTCCATAAGCTACTTCAGCAATAAGTGAAAATCTCTAATTAGGTGGTTGAGTCGGATATCTCCGGTATCCATGGGTCTCGATATACTCTGAAGTATCTCCATTACTCAAAGTTAGGACTCAAGTAACGTCAATAAATGATAGTAAGCACTCCAAGAAATCAAATAGTAAAATCGGCATTGTCTGTTTGTCTAAAGCATTTAAGCATTTAAAAGTCAGTCATTGTCATCTATATTTATGTACAATTACACAATTTTATCCAATAAATCTTTACAAATGCCCTGAAGAGGACCGAAACGTCAACAATTCAATTTTAGGTATCATTTTTCTGCTACGCGAACTTTCCCACTTCAAATTTCCAAAACAATAACGTTATTTTATAATTACGATACTTTCGTAACAAAATGTATCCAAAAGTAAAAGGCTTTGCCATAAAATAATCAATCGGCATCGTCTGTTTGTCTAAAAACATTTCTAATTTCCAATATTGGCGGCTTCAGACAACATGCGCATGTAGATTTGGATTATATTAACCCGAACCGTTGTCGCTCCTTGTGGTTGATATTCTCTGTGGGTCTGAGTCAATCTACCTACATTCTAGTGCGCGCGCATTTCGGCGTAACGGCCTTGAAGTCACATCTCGATTTTCTGAATCTAATCTAATCTAATCTATTAGATTAGAAGTGCTGTTTTTCACCTAAAACCGAGCGGTATAACCTCCTTGGCACAATGTAAGTTCATAATATTAATTTGTACTTACATATGTCTTATGACATTCAGATGAATTCTGAACATAGAAAACACTATAACTTTTAAATTTTTGAATTTCTTGCTTTACTTTTGTCCACTATGTAGGTGTCCCATTTATCAGCACTTCATCATTTATTAATTATGTTAAATACCGGTCATTGCATAGTCAATTTAAGTGACATAAGCCCCCCTCCCGAAAAATGGAAGAGCCGTTTGAGTTTCAATCTTACTTTCGCAACTTATAGGTGATGGATGCGGTCGGGTGCCCGTAATTTAGTCTTAACAGTATAAAACCTAGGTTCGACCACCAATCGGCACTCATGACCGGTATTTTACCTAATTTATTAACCAGGAAAATATCGCGTCATATTAGTTTGAACATTCACCGCATAATATAGTAATGAAACATATACTTACAAATAGATAATCCAAACACCACAGAGTATGTGAACTGATACTCTTCCGTTAATGAGAGCCCGCTCATAATTGTCGCCAATCCACCAATGGTAAGAGCGGCATTGTTCACCAATAACGCGTTAACCCCTGGTACAGAAGTGATTACTCCCGACAGCAATCTTCCTATCGTGTTTGCTATTCCAATCGTAGACACCATCATAACTGCAGTTTTTTCGTCTATGCCACTTAGCATTGCTCTATCCTTCAAATACATAAACGGTACGTAAAAACCCATCATGGTGAAAAACCCAGAAATAGCCATGAGCAAGAAGGAAGGCGATCTGAGTAGACTAATGTCTAACATTGTTGCCAAAGTTCTTCGTACAGCTTCTGGGCATATCTTACATTTTCCTTTTCTTTCCTCTTGGATGTCATTTTCCGTAGGAAGACGAGTGACTGCAAGGTTGTAAGCAACTGAAGTGCGCGAGGTATACTGTGGTAACCTAGTTAAACTAGCCCCAAAGAAAATGTCGTCTCTGTATATGGGCCTGTTGATATCTGAAAGACTTTTTTGACTTTTGTTTCGCGATTCCGAGTCCGTCCTGTGTCTTCTCGCGCTGTTCCTCCTTCCGTTTGCCACTGGATTGGTACCGTTCATTCCTTTAACAATTTGAGGTTTATCTTTTTCTGGAATTAAAGGAACGCTTAGGCGTTTCTCGGGGCTGAACAACAAAGCGACACGTGGTTCTGGATCACTAATAGTGTGGTAAACTTCCGACGCAGCAGGATAACTCGCGTTATTACCGACGCCGAATAGTTTTGGTATGGTCCCTTGACTATCATTTAAGGAAGCAGCTGATTCAGCTGCACGTAGTTTGAGGATTCTCTCCATTTTATTTCGAGTGGCCACTGGAAGAAGTTCCTTGTCCATCATCAGTTCTGGCTTTTCTTTGTTCTTCAGATCTTTCAGTTTCGTTGGCTTTACAGGCCTGAAAAAAAAATTATTTGTGAATACCTGATGGATTTGTGCATTTGTGTAACAGAAAATTTATTATCAGTAATATTAAATTTAGAACTGATTAGAATTAATCTTATCGTTATATCCTGCTAATCCGGAAGACAGAAGCGCCGCCGAAAGCAAACAAACAATTTGCAATAAATAAAGATTAATCAATCAAACCAGCTTTATTGAGGAACATCTTAATTACTGTAAAAATCTTACCTGAACGTTGTTCCGAAAATAGCGCAAGTCAGAATTATTGCTGCTTGGCATAGAAGGGCATTTCTCCAGCCCAATTCATCAACTAGGTAAGCACTCAGAGGGGCGAATATGAAACCGCCAATACCGGATCCACAGACGCCGATTCCTGTAGCTAACGCCCTCCAGCGTTCGAAGTAGAAGCCCACAGTTATAACGGCAGGAACGAATATCAGCCCAAATCCAATACCTGCAAAACAGAATCATTATGAAATACAAATCTTAACAGCACTAGTACATTGGCAATTGGCAGTTCCATTCTATGTTACCAAATTGTAAAGGTATATATTTTCTAAAAATATTGCCCGAATAGGATTGCGCGTCCGACAATACACCTTTCACCATATGAGCGCCTGCTGTTGACACCTGTGTTTGGACAGTGAACCAGATTAGTAAAAATTTTGCACTGTTGGAAGTGTCAGAGCAAAAGAACACTTCAGCGGCTATAAGTGACCGTCAGCCGTTTGGACTACGAACAAGGCCTCCGCAATTATTGGAATCTTAATGAATTCGACAGTTGACCATCACCATGACATCTTGTAAATAAACAAACCTTCTAAATACTCTAACCTTCATTGCATTATTTGTCACGTGAAATGAAAATATTGGGAAGGTTTATGTTACTGACCTAGAAGACTGAAAAGTCGGAGAGTCTGGTGATACTACAATTTTAATAGTTTCAAAATTCGAAGTTTTTGTCTTTTTTCATATACTCGAGCTTATAAGTATATCACAAAATATTCGTAAGCTATATTGTACCTTATAGGAATTCATATATGCTCAAAAACTACTAAACTAGTAAACTACTAAACCAGTAAATTCATTTGAACTTTTCTGATCATCATTTGATGTCTATTGCTTTGCACAAACTAAGAAAATTCCGGACGCGATTTAACGACCAACTGTGTGAAATAAAGAGAGTTGCGAAAACATTCGCACTGAGTTGTGTCTTAATTACCTTCCACATATAATTAATTTCTTGCTCCTGATTTGTACTTTAGTTTTAGTTCCATTTTCACGTCCCCTGCAGACTTAATATCTTGGTCTTATTTTTATTGATCAAATCTTACCGCCGACATAATTATTGTTAAATACTTAATATTTACCAACCGAAATCGCCGTTAGTGTGTCAGCGTAATACCCAAGGTTTTACAGAAACGAGTACTAAATTGGAGGACACATACGTGAGGAGACATTTTCCAATAACACGTAAAAGCAGGTAAGTTGCATGGCGGCGCGTACCCGCCGCTCTTGGGGTTAAATTACGTGCAGAGTTCTTTGGCATAGAAATTAATTGCCTCTACACAACCGCAAGACGGAATAATTCCCTTCTCCGCCCACTCATTAGGCTGCGTGAGTCCCTCGCCGTTACACTGCACCAAAACAACATTTACTCCTAACGAATAGCCATATCAGGGTATTATGATTTAGATTTACACGAAATGGAGTGAACAATTTTCATAACTCGCATGTGTGGCCAGTAGAAAATCCTCAGGCTATACGAAAGACGCATGTTCAGGAAAGATTTTCACTAAACGTTTAGGTTGGGCTTGCAAATCGCATGCTTATTGGGTCATTCTTCCTTCCACCTCGAATGACAAGTGAAAATTATTTACAATTTTTACAAAACGGTTTGCTTGAATTACTTGAAGATGTTCCTCTAAATGTGAGGCAGACAATAGACAGTGAAGTTGTTCGTAGGTAAAGGAATTTTATTTATGCCATGCAAGATTATATGCGCGCATCAAACGAACGGTGAGAACTTTGGACAATTTTTGTAAACATACCAGAATCGTACTGGGAACAATCAAGATTTCTATCTTCGTTAAGTATTTTGCAACTTTTATAAGGGTTTTTTGCAAAATGGCTTATTTTTACGAGTTCTACATCCTGTTAAAATAGTTGCCTCAACTTTGGGAACACCCATTGCCCATTACCAATCCAATTGTTCTTTGGCTTTCCTACATTTAAGAACAAAATCCCAATTTACCTGCTTATATCTTTGTTTCCCTCCTTTATCTAGCACATTTTTATTTTTTCATCTGTTCTCTATTAGACTCACAATATCCTTCATTAGCCAGGGCTTTCTGCTTTCATTCTGGTTATCACTCAAAATATCTCTTTAATTCGTTTGCCTCTTTGTCTGGGATTTATCTTCTGTTAGTTTCTAGGGGTCAAGATATCTTCTACAGTTTCTTTTTTCAAGGTCTTAAATTTAGGATTCGTTTTCATAACCACTATTTTCCCTATAGTTATCTGCTCCTGAATGACTTCTGCAGTCCTTAATCTGATTTCTAAATCCTAGCCTAACGAGAATATCATCTATTTGATATCTCCCTATGTCCTCCGACGTCGTCCAAATATAGCGTCAGCATCTTCAGGAGTATGTGAAAATGCTCACGTTTTCAACGAAACACGTGTCAAGTTGAATTAGTGACACTTTTTTGAGGTTTGGAGAGGCCGATTAATCGACTTTCTTTACCTGTAGTTAGAATTGCTTTAAAGTCTACTCCAGTTATTACATTCTAGTCCCTCTTTACGAAACACATATTCTATTTCACTATAAACCGCCTCTACACCCCCATTCCTTTAATTAGAAATGGACATGTAAATTACAATAAGAAAAGCTTGATACGGCCATGCCAAGAATTGAATCACTGGCGTAACACTTGTAGAACGTTCCTTCAAATTTACTAATATGGTGGTAGTCAGACTTGATGCCCATCGCATTTGAAAATTTCAATCTAATGCGCAAAAGTGAGGCTTGTGGAACTGAAGATATCGTCTTGACAGAAGATGTAGATTTCATTCGGGTAGGTGTGTCTCTCGGTTTGTCTTTATCGTACATTGAAAATCGATTTCCTTTTGAGATTATTCGAGTCATCGCTTGAGTAAGTTGCCTATCAATTTCTCAAGGGTACAGGCACACGGTCCCCAAAATTAGTGCTATAGCAAGAGGTCAATTAATTTGTGAATAAAGAGTAAAATTCGAGTTATCAGAAAATATCCCCTGAGGCTAAGAAAAGCTTCCCAAGAAAAATGGAATGACCCTGGATTTGAACCAGTTTATTGCTATAATAATTATTATCTCGTTGGCATGTAGGGCAAACAATATTCTTCGGCAACTTGCGAACCCTTGTGTATAGGAATATCAAAGTATGGTACGCTTGTTAACTACAGACTAATTGAAAATTTTTAAAAATCGGCTTACCTCCAAGAATTCCATAAGTGACGCAAAGGAAGTCCACACTGTTAGCAAAATATGATAATCCAAATGCCAAGGAGCCAACTACACTTCCTAAAATCGCAACTGTCCGAAATCCGAATCTATTTGCTAAAGCACTGGCAAACGGTCCCACAATCAAATAAAATCCAGAAAGTAACGAACCAACTAACGCCACCTGCGCATTTGTCGCACCCAGACTAGTAGTAATATCTTTAAGGAACATCCCGAAGGAGAATATTATCCCGTCCACGATCATATTACACATAAACGACCCCGCGACCACCACCCACCCCCATCCTCCATCAGGAGGTATGACAACTTCGGTTTCATCTGCAACAGGGCTTTCATATTCAGCCACTTTATCTCCTTTTTCGGCGGCAATTTTCTCATCTTCAAAATTTACGCAATTATAAGCTTCTTCTTCTTTTTCTTGAGTGGCCACAGGGATGTACCTCTCATCGTTTGAGAGAGGCAGCAAATTTGGCGGTGACATTTCCGAATGTGGCTTTCCTGAAACAAGGAAATAATCAGAGATAAAGACGTAAGCAGAAATCTAAAGTATCATGGCCATTGCATGGAAATTTACTTAGCATGTTAATATCAGGCGCAAAAAGGATAATTATTGCATATTTGCAATTTTAATTGGTGTTCTGTAAGCAACTGAATGAAATTTCTCGGCGTAGGTTAGAAATAAATGAGTCAATTAGTGTTAATAATTAGTTTACGCTATTAATTTCTACAGAAAAATAAGTGATCCTATACAATTTCGTTTATAACATTTCTTTTCGAATTTAATAATCGAAATTCAATTAGGATGAAACACATTGAAAATGTTTAACGAATTGGAAGTGTGAAGGTATACGGGGGTCCCAGCAGCGATTTCTGCGACGCCTGGAATTTTTGCAAGTTCTACGAATGCCAGGTCAATGTTTTTGATGTCAATTTGAAGATCTCGTCAAATTCGAACATTGGGGGGAAGGATACAAAATGTAAGATTCGAGGGGGCGAAAATACGGGGTTAAAACGTTTTTTTGGACACGGAAGCGTTCGGTGCTGTTACATTGAATACTTTATGAAACAATCAGCTTTGATTTTGGGCTAGTTGGAAAGAGAATGAACCTGCCAACATCGTAGGGGATGGTTTTTGGGGTTTGCGATGCACGAGGGCGAGATTATAGGGGTGTAAAGTTGAGGTACGTTTTTAGAAAACTTTAAACGTTCGACATTGTTACATCGCATATTCCTGTAATATCTAAATTTAATTTTGAGCTAGTTGGAAAGAGGACGAACCAGAGCACATCGTATGGGTTGGTTTTTGGGGTCCTTGATACTTGGGGCGATATTTAGGGGTGTAAAGTTGGACTACGTTTTTAACAAATTTTAAGCGTTTGGTGTTGAACATTGAATACGTTTGTAAATAATAATAAATAAATTTATGCAAGAGGCGCAGCCAAGCGAAGAAATCACACGAATGTACAAAATATGCGTTCCATAGAGATATTTATGTACACTATTTTTCCCATGGCCCCTTAAGAAAGTAAAATGTTTATAAAACAGTAACTTTACTTAATGATTTGTTATTTGTGTTAATAAATGTCAAAATTTCAAATTTCCATTTGGAATGGATAAATGTACCATCTCCGGATGAGAAAACAACGAAATAATAATAATAATAACATTAATAATAATAATAACAACAACAGCAACAACAACAACAACAACAACAACAATAATAATAATAATAATGAATTTGTTAACACCAGTACACATTTTCTTTGCCATTTTAAATACAGGAATGGAATTCGGTGGAGTTAATGTGCTAATAAATATTGCAATTTTCTGGCATAAATTAGGGGGAAATATTAACTGCACGTCAGAATAGGTGGTTTGCACGACAGAGAATGAAAAAGAAAAAAGGTTGAATCAACGACAATTTTGTTGTTATAAACGCTGACCCTCGCACGACTATTACGAGACAGCTAGCGACAAAAATGTGTTGCGTAAAACGTCTACAAAATGTTTTGTCCGCCTGGTTAATGCTTCTGTCGATAGAATAATCAACTGTCCGCCAAAACAAAGAAATTGACACATTTTAAAAAGCTTCAAACGACTAAAAAAGGCAATGCACGACAGAAAAATGTATACAACGCCGTGTAATACCCAATTAAGTATGATTTGACCCTACATTAGCCATTTATTTTGAAATTCATTAAAAATCGTACAGGTCCGTATTAAGAAAAAATAAAAATTGACGATGTAGACAACAGACGAAACGTGGCGTCGTACAAAAATAATCTTAACAGTTTGCCAAAGGTAGTAAAAATTTACATTAAAAAATTGCTTTCAGTTTTTCGAATGCCAGAAAAAATGAAAACGAAAATCATAGAAACACGGTAGGTACCTCTTGCTCGTCGAGTTTCATTTTCTCGAAAACGCTTCATTTTATCGAACCCTAACAAGAGTAACTTTTTATTAGCAAAATGTCCGGGGAAACAAAAACTGCGGTTACAAATTAAAAATATCCAGCCCCTTAAAAATTACGAGGTTAAGAAGGTAAGGGGTAGTTCACCCCTTGCTCCCCTGATGCACTATCAAAAAACGGGTCGCATGATTTTATCGACATACAATCACTCCGTGCGTCACCAAGAAAATTATCGAAATACAATTAAACATAAAAATTTTGTGTAAATAAAACTATTTTTGTTTCTCCAATTTAAGGGAGAATATCTCGGTAGGGGAAGGTCGTACGAGAAAATTTTATATGAACTTGGGGTGTTAGTTTCGTGTAACCTATACGCACCCGAGAGATTTCCCACCTTCACCGGGGCACCCTGTATAGAAATGAAGCACATTGTTCAATGAAAAATCGTAAAGAAAAGTGGTAGTTTTCTTGTTAGCAACACTACTTTTCTTTCATTCATTCAATTTCTTTGACACATGCCTATACCTTGATGAATTATTATATTCGAATATTTATATTTAAAATTACGGTGATTTTCGTGAAATATACAAAAAATTACTTTTTATACACGTTAGAAAAGCGACTTTTCCATCATGCTCAAGTTAAATTTCAAACATTCCACTCACGGGAAAAATCTCACTTTTCTTAGCTTGTAAAGCAATACTTTTTTGTCGTTGACAAGTCGTCATGTATGGACACATTTTTATTGTTAGTTTGCCTATTTCTGTCGGTGCTGTTTTATCGAGGGTAATAGATTTTTGTCGTGCAATCTCCAGTTCTGTCGTGTAATGCATTTAATTTGAATACTCATTTCTTTTCTGCCGTTCATTAACCATTTTCGTCGTGCAATGCTCTTTTGTGGCGGGTAATATTATTTTTAGTCGTGAAAACAATTTAAAGCTGTTTGTACTATTTTGTTGTCGCTTCTGACATCTTTTTTGTCGTTAGTTTGTCCTTTTCTGACGGGCTGATAAATCCCACCCATAAATTAGTCAAAACAATCAGTTCCAGTTTAACAGGAAATGGGCACGTGAAATTATCTTTTCAACGATGTATGTCGCAACCTATACGATTTACTTAATAAATAAGAAAGAAATTCACAAAGTTAAGTGAAGTTTTTTCAAAAAGTATGCCTTGGACATGAGAGAAGATTATCTATCTTTTACTATGACAGATTTGCCGCCAAAAATAAAATTTCTTTTGCTGTCAAACCACTTAAAGAGAATGCAGAGTATGCTACATAACAAGTATGGAAAGTGACAAATTTTGCGTGTATGATATCACACACGAATGTATGAAAGACACTTTCCATCGAATTACGTACACTACTTTTCCTACGACCCCGAAAGTACCACTAAGAACTCTCTGGTCTCCGCCAATTTATCCAACTAACTAATTCGAATGTAATTTAAGAAAACCATAAGAAAATAGGTCCGCTTTTCCAGGACCTGCAATTTTCCTTTATCAAAAAAGAACGAAGCAGTATCACATCTCGATTTCGCTTACATTCATGGATCCCTCTTGCCTTTTAGCTGACTCACCCTGTACATGTGTACATGTACCTAGCATTAAAAATTTTAATAAACTTACTTATAGAATAAGAAATATTGAAATTAAAAGTGCGACCAAATATTTTTTCCTGGGGCCTGGAAGGTGTTACATAAACGTAAGAATTATTTATAAATTGCGTAAATTATCCTGAAATAAGTATGTAAACATACCTATCTATACCAGATAAATATTTGAGCAATAATCATGTCAATCTACGCCAAACCTGTGTAAATTTTACACATTTAAAACATACACCCAATCAGCATCTGATAAGCAGCTCAAAAAGGCATGCCAGGAATTCGATTACTGGAAATTTGTTTTATTCCTTTTCTTCTCTTCTGCGTCAAATAGACCGGTTTGCAGAAGTCCCATTACAGAAGGTCAAGTAGGATTACCATAAAATACGTAGCATTTCACAAAATTTGCGTTCTTTCTATTATGTTGACAACGAAAAAACGGTTTCAGAAGAAATGGTATATAGGGGTGTGAATATAGAACTAAGAATAATACACAAACAGGAAATGGAACAATAGAGGAAGTCGCGGATTTCTGCTATTAAGGAAGTCAAATAACTTGCGATGGTATATAGGAACACTAGAGATATAAAACAAAGAATTGTGCAGGACTAGTTGCAAATGTGAATCACTCAAATAACTATTTCCCCTAAAATGCATAATAAAGGCACAATAGAAGAAATACGCTTAAAAATCAGCACCCTTATGAAGTTTTAACGTTGGGCAAAAATCAGGTATGTCTTAATAACGATTTCTATAATTTCCTTGGTGAATATTTTCTGTTCACAAAAATTTCTTTCTTTTTGGTAATTTCGTTTGCCATGCAGTTTAGAACAACAACAGCATTAACAGATAATCTAAGGAAACTTGAAATAAGCTGAGCAGCTTACCTTGACTCATTTTCTGATATAATATAATGAGGATTTAAATGTCCCGAAGATTTGGCACGTATACAATTCTTGAGGTATTTGATGTAAGTATCGCAACTTAAAACAAAACTTTCAGCAGCGTCTATGTTTACTAATGCCCCTTTAAATGTAACCCGAGATAATACGCGATCGGCTTTCCGTAAAAACGCTTAAAAATAAAAAGTATACAAATACCGAACACAGAAGCTAACGAACTGAGTAAATTTTGAAAAACCAGGTCTTAAGTTCGAAGGAAAACGCGATAACATATCAACAGCAAAAGTTATGTTTTGTAATATTTGTAACATTTATTTTCAGAGTCAGCCCAAAAATATCTGTTATCTTTGGAGATTCTATAAAGGTCAAATTTAGGCATTTCATAAGAAGGAATTTTCCACTATAAGTACGAATTGCTAAACCATTTCTTGTAAAAGTTATCGTGTGATGTCATGGAATGATGGTTTTTAGAATGGTTGTTAGTAAACACTCTCAGGAGCTTTTGAATGAAATATACCCCAGATTTGAGCTTAATAAAAGTTATATCAAGGATGTTAAGAAGCATTTTAACTTCTTCAACCGACACTAAATAGTAAATCCTACAGAATATCAAGAATAACCATCTAAAGAACTCCCAGACCACGCATCTACTATGCTTATACACTGTCCGTCCCTCTTCTCAAATGAGTTATCAGACTGCTGCGTTGCTCAGTGTATATGACAACTCGAACAGGTCATTTAAGCAGCATTGCTTCACCATCAAGTTAGATAGAACAGGAAACAGATCCAAGACACCACGTAGAAATCAGCTCGAAAACAAACATTCTTCGAGGATATCTTTATTGTTCTCTCTCATAGAACTGTTCTGACCTGCCATGACACCGAATATACGTATGCCCAAATTAATAACAATACGTTTGTTTTTTTTACATTTGTGGAGATTCTCGAAAATTTCCACAATAGACAAGAAGCTCTACAAAAAATGAAGTTGTTATCTACTTGAAATCTCTCAAGTATATTTTTCATCTGGTCTAACTATCTTAAATTTACGATTGAAGTAACTAACAATGGCTTCACTAATGATTGATTTTCCCAAACACGACATCTAAAATAATTAGGACAAATTTCAGAGAAATAGATCGTTTATTTAAACTAGTTAGCTGCATATACCACACAGGCGAGATTTCAGAAGATTGCAAACGGAACATCATAGTAGCTTTGCCAAAAAGGAAAGGTGCAAATAAGTGAGAAAATTTTAGAACGATCAGTTTAACTTCCCACGCGTCAAAAATTTTAACTGGAATTGCTCAAAGAAGGATGGAGGAAATGGCTGAAGAAATATTAGGAGAATAGTTCGGATTTAGAAGAAACAGGGGAACGCGCGAGGCCATTCTAGCTTTACGAGTAATAATGGAAAAAACAATAGAAAAGGGAAAGAGCGCCCATATAGGACTTGTAGTTTTGGAAAAAGCCTTCGAGAATGTAAAATGGAAGATGTTCGAAGTGCTCTAAAATGTACGAATGAAGTATAGGGATGGAAGAATAATTCATAATCTATACAAAGAGCAAACGGCAGTTATAGAATTTGAGCAGGAACATAGAGAAGTAGATATCCGAAAGTTCAAGCGGTTTTGACGGAGGGCTATGGTATGCATATTAATAAAAAGAAAATCAAAATTGTGGTGTGTAGGAGGCGTGAAAATAGGACTAAAACGAAAATACAAATTGGAAACGAGAAGATAGAGGAAGTCTCAGATTTCTGCTATTTAGGAAGTCAAATAACGCGATGGTAGGAGCTCTAGAGATATAAAATAAGGAATAGCGCAGGGCAGAGTTGCATTTAATAAAAAGAAACGACTATTATGCTCGAGAATGATAAATGTAGAAACTAGGAAGAGGCTCTTAAAAACGTGTGTATGGAGTACGGCATTGTGCGGTTGGGAAACTTGGATGATTTTAAGAGAAAAGAATAAGAAAAAATTAGAAGCATTTGAAATGTGGTGCTATAGACGCATGAAGAAGATACCGTGGATAGATAAGGTTAGCAAAAGAGAGGTATTAGAAAGAGTTGGAGAAAAGCGAAATTTATGGAAGACATTAAGGAATAGGAGAGAAAGGATGGTAGGACACTTTCTGAGGCACGAAGGCTTAGTTCGCGACATACTAGAGTCAGAGATAGGAATAAAAAGAGGTAGGGGTAGGCCCAGATTAGACTACTGCTCTCAAATAGTTAGGGACGTAGGATGTTCAAATTTGAGGGAAATACGTAGGTTAGCTCAGGATAGGAAAGAATGGAGTTATGCGTCCAACCAGTCTTTGGACTGAAAACATTATGATGATGATGAAGTTTTAAATTAGTAATTTTCAGCAGTAAATTGGATAATTATTGTTAAAGTTTTCTCAATATTCATATTTCATTGGTTTTGTCCACCTCTCATTTCATGTCAGGTATCAGTTAATGTGAGGTACTTTAAAAATTACAGGTCGAATTGCTAGCTCTTGCTCGGTATATAGTCCTAGAGGTTAACAAAAAAACCCTGCAAATTGTGTTAAAAGCATGAAACTCGGTCGGTAGCTTAAATAGGTCAAATTAAGAGATTTTGTCCGCAGTACCCAAAAAAATACCCCGTAGGAGCAGCTCAGGGGCGGAACATATTCCAAGGGGCTTGAATTTCAAAAATAATTAAATAATAACAAATGTGGGCAAGTAATATGTCATTTTATATTGATTTGATATCGCTGAAGTCAATTTAAACCATATTTTATTTATAACTATAAAATTTTCAAAATGTCGGCCAAATTTCCAATTTTAATTCAAAATTTTATTGAATTCGCTAATATTAAAAAAATTGTAAAATGTATAACATTTTTATTTAAATTGCAGGCTCTTAACCTGTTCTAATGATATTTTTTTGGTATCCCCAAAAATTTCAAAATGGTTGCCATTTTTGAAAGTAAAATTTATTTGCAGTACTTATATCCTGTTGGATATGGATGGACGAACTGAGGGCATTATAGAAATTTAATTTTTTATTTCTCTTTTTATTTAACATGTCAACAATTTCTTTTTGAAGATAACTATACCTACATACAGGGTGTATCACGACGAGTTCCTATTAGCCGTTTGTAGAGAAGCGCTCACAATAGAATTTTGAAAATTTGTAATATCACGTTTTCAAAAAATATTCTCTATTCAATGAAAGTAATGGCAACTTAATCCAACTTCCGCTTATACCGGAAGTGGCACCTAACTTCCTTATTTTAAATAGAAATATCTATTTTTTACACTTTCGGGTTCTCCATAAAATTTTAGATGGACTTTATGTAACATACATAACCTCTAAATGTCAAAATTTCCAAGATATACGCTAGTTTTCAAATTTTTTTACAGTTGCAGGGTACTCTTTGGCGTCTGCGGCAAAAGAAACAAATTGAAATCGAAACAATTGAGGGCGGTAGCATTAATGACAAAGGTCTAAATTAAAGTTCAGTGTACTCAAAGTTTGAAAATACTGCGAACAGTGATTAGGATGCGACATTAAACTGAGAAATCAAAATATTACTCAACTAAATTAAATGGAACGTCGCCTTTTTTATGCACTTTTCGGATTCTACGGAAAATTTTAGTTGGAGTCGATATAAATCCAAAACGTGCATAAAAAAAGGGGGCGTTCCATTTAATTTTGTTGAGTTCTGGCAATATTTTGATTTCTCAGTTTAATGTCGCATCCTAATCACTGTTCGCAGAATTTTCAAACTTTGAGTACACTGAACTTTGTCATTGCCCGCAATTGTTCCGATTTCAATTTGTTTCTTTTGCCGCATACGTCAAAGAGTACCCTGCAACTGTAAAAAAAATTGGAAACTCGCATATATCTTGGAAATTTTGACATTTAGAGGTTATTTATGTTACATAAAGTCCATTTAAAATTCTATGGAGAACCGGAAAGTGTAAAAAAATTAGGTATTAGTTCTATTTAAAATAAGGAAGTTAAGTGCCACTTCCGGTATAAGCGGAAGTTGGATTAAGTTACCATTATTTTCATTAAATAGAGAATATTTGAAAACGTGATATTACAAATTTTCAGAATTCTGTGTGGTACTGGACCGGTCGAACAACTACTCCTCGGGCAAGTACCCCACCAGGCTTTGAATTATAGAACTAAATCCAGATTTGGGTACTACGAGATCTTATACGGGATGCTACCCCAAACACATCGTCGGGCTTGAAACATCCTTAGATCTCTACGTAGGTACTTTCCTTCTCTACCAGCAGTAGTCTGTCAGAAGTTTTTAAATATTGCATGTTTCGAATGTGCATGGAAAACCGTAGACCACTGGTTTCGTCATTTCGAGACTCATCAGTAACGTGCTTTGCCCTACACACTCGAACCATGCAATATTGCTTGGTGTATACTTACACGCTTAGTGCAAGTATTAGCAAGAACTAATTATTAGCCGAATTATGCGCTTATCCACAAACGTTTAATAGGAACTCGTCTGACACACCCTTTATGTAGGTATAGTTATCTTCAGAAACAAATTGTCGACATGTTAAATAAAAAGAGAAACAAAAAATTAAATTTCTATAATGCCCTCAGTTCGTCCATCCATATCCAATAGGGTACTGCAAATAAATTTTACTTTCAAAAATGGCAACCATTTTGAAATTTTTGGGGATACCAAAAAATATCATTAGAACAGGTTAAGGAGCCTGCAATTTAAATAAAACTGTTATATATTTTACAATTTTTTTAATATTAGCGAATTTAACAAAATTTTGAATTAAAATTGGAAATTTGGCCGCCATTTTGAAAATTGTATATTTATAAATAAAATATGGTTTAAATTGACTTCAGCGATATCAAATCAATATAAAATGGCATATTACTTGCCCACATTGGTTATTATTTTATTATTTTTGAAATTCAAGCGCTTTAGAATATGTTCCGCCCCTGAGCTGCTCCTACGGGGTATTTTTTTGGGTACTGCGAGCAAAATCTCTTAATTTGACCTATTTAAGCTGCCGACCAAGTTTTATGCTTTTAACACAATTTGCAGGGTTTCGGCCAAAATTGTCGTTAACCGCTAGGACTAATACTCTCACTCCAGATTTTGACTGAAGTATAGACAGTCCGTTATTGCCCATATGGTCTTTGAAGTCACTAACAGAACATTTCCTGGAACTTTATCTCCAAGAGTAGAAAAGTGGCTGGGCAGCTCCACATTTTAGTGATATGATTTCTAGACACACCAAATAAATAAATAAGAGCCCAAAAAAGGCAAGGGGAGGTTCAGGAATGTTCAGGATTGTTAAAGAAGGAGAAGAAAAGAGAGGCAAAATCGCGCGAAAATGGAACTAATTACTTATTAGTGATTACTACTTATATGGCGAGGGCCTATGCAATAAAATTAAAGTGCAATCTGATATTATTTCGAAGATATTATCAGAAATTAAGTGCCCGTGAAAAGCAGCAGGAAATACATAGATATTACAACCAGATATAGGTACATAAAATAATTTGGCACTCGGAATCTTGACAATTGGGTCAAAATTTGATAACAGACTATCAGTGTTTATTTCTAAACTAGTTTACTTTTAATGAGATTTTTTTGTAAATCATATCCGCCGAAAATAATTTGCAAGTTTCTTTTGGTTTAATTTAACTTGCAATTGAAAATAAAATTCGCATTTAATTAGGTTATTTTTATCAGCATAAATTACCCAGTACAAAAATAAATTTATAAAATATGCTTAATTTAGTTCGCAAGTCAATCAATTTCAAGTGAATGATATACTACGATGTTTGCAATTATTATTATTTTGCCACGTACAAAATTAAAACATTTTTTAAATATACTTGAAAATGCATACTGAAATAGAGGAAATAATTTCATCATCCTCTGTAACCGACACCCAGTGATAGCGAAAATGTAGATAAGAAAAAACTTTTAAATGCTTTCACGTGTGTAGGTAGTATTGATTTATAGTGATTTCGAGAAAAATTTCAGCTGTCTATTTCAATAAATTATAACAAAATACGGGCATTAAAAGATCTCACCTGAAATGTTTTCTATATCTATATTTAAATTTATTTTGACTTATTTTTCAATGTGAAAAAACTGCACTACGAAAATTTACAAAACTTTCAGGGTCATCAATGAAAAATTCAGTTATGACGCTGAAAACTAGTACATATTTTTTCAGAATAACTGAACATGACATTTTTTTAATTGCATGGGTATCAATTGCCATACTCCTTGGGCAATATGTCAGTCAACTCGACAGACGCATTGGAATGTGGCGAGCATTTTATAGTAGGTATACAAGTTAGAAGTTGTCTGCAATTAAATCGATTTTTTTCCTTTTGAATTTCATAAATTACCATTGCATACAAGTAAATAGTACGTAACTGCAACAGCATTTACAGAAATAATCCATTCTACCATTAGAAATAAACAAACGAAAAAGACAGTGTAGTGACGGAAAGTAATTCTTCTCCATGCAAAAAATTTCAATTGACGTTTAGTATTTCAGTTCTAACATGCCCTAGATAGAAAAGTAGAGTATAACAGTTTATGCAATCAAGTAGAAACATCATGAGTTCATGAGCAACACAAAAATAGATAATCTAAGCAAATATAAAAATTCGGCATCTGCAGTGACAACCATGAACCTAGGATCATTTCACGAGAAGATTAAAATTTATTATTCCCAAATTTGTAGTTATTTTGTAGTCAAACTGCGGTTTGCGGTTGTTTACCGACCTGAAACTATTTATTATCGCAACATTATTTGGATAGATAAAGTCAAGGACATTAGTTCCCAAGCAACTTTACCGTGGACTTGAACTCTGGTTTTCCTTTTCACTTTCACAAACGCTTCGGGTAATTACTGGAATAACAAAACGAAATTATTAAATAAAAAATTACTTCGCGTACTACCAATAAGTATAACAAAATTATTTTATTTAACCGGTTTCAAGATCTACAAACGATCCCATCATCAGAAATGTTTAAGAAAAATTGTAAACAAATTATTATGACAGTTGACAAGGAAACTAAAATTGACAAATTATAATGATATCCATGAAATAAGATAACTAGATAACTGAATTTCAGTATTTACCTAAGGGGTATAAGAAAAACACAAAGGAAAATCGAATACCTCGTAGCTTGAAGGGGAAAAAAAATGAATTTAAAGAAAACCATATAGGAAGAAAACAATAAATTCAATTGAAAAAACCTTCAAGTGAAATATCAGAACAGAAAAAACTAAATAAATAAAATATCCATGGAATCTTGACAACTGCCAACTGCTAATCTTGTAATAAATTGTGGTCAAGTCTATGTGTTCTGTCTTGACAACTGCCAACTGCTAGTACATATTGTAATAAACTAAAAAAGAGAGAAATAAGTCAATAATACCAAGGAAAAAAAAAAGACAATATGTACTAGCAGTTGGCAGTTGTCAAGACAGAACACATAGACTTGACCACAATTTATTACAAGATTAGCAGTTGGCAGTTGTCAAGATTCCATGGATATTTTATTTATTTAGTTTTTTTTCTGTTCTGATATTTCACTTGAAGGTTTTTTCAATTGAATTTATTGTTTTCTTCCTATATGGTTTTCTTTAAATTCATTGTTTTTTCCCTTCAAGCTACGAGGTATTCGATTTTCCTTTGTGTTTTTCTTATACCCCGTAGGTAAATACTGAAATTCAGTTATCTAGTTATCTTATTTCATGGATATCATTATAATTTGTCAATTTTAGTTTCCTTGTCAACTGTCATAATAATTTGTTTACAATTTTTCTTAAACATTTCTGATGATGGGATCGTTTGTAGATCTTGAAACCGGTTAAATAAAATAATTTTGTTATACTTATTGGTAGTACGCGAAGTAATTTTTTATTTAATCATGGATTTCTACCAAATAGTGAAAAGTGAAAATATTAACTACATAAAACGAAATTACTTATACATTGTTCTGAAACGTGATAATAAATTCATATATCTATTTTACAGAACATGTACCTACAACACGCATTCTGATATGCAGAAGCTAATTCATACTCATACTTCGATAGGATTGTTATAAATAAAGCCAAATCACCATTTTGAGTCTTCATGCATATTTATTGAAACATCAAAATCTTTTAACTTATTGGGCTGCTCCTTGGTTTAGTATAGATAATGGTTCGACACTCCGGGAACCGATTTTCGTCACCTTCTGCGCATGTGGACAAACTTGTTGGGAGCCTCTGTAGTCAGGAGTGTCGGATTCTTTTCGATTTGTGACACTGCCAATATGCCAATTTAGCAACATCAGTTGATTGTCATTAAATAAATTTCAGGATTTAATCCCCAAGTTTTTCGTTAATATAAAGTGTTTGAACACAAAAGTGTTCTTGTATGACCTATTTTGGTTTTTACATAATGCCCAAATAGGTGCCAACTGCAAAACGGCTAATTTCCAGATCAGATTTCCAAATTTCTTGAAGTTTCAATTTCAAAGTTTATGATCTGGTCACAAATTATCAATTTCTATTCCAAATACAATTTAAATTGTAATTTACGCTTTCAGGTATGTTATTCTTTTGATTTTCCCATAATTTTTTCTCACATTGAAGCAAAACAACCTTCAAGTTCAACCAAAAATTTTGATCTTCCGCAAAGTTTGACAGCAAATTCCTACTATGCCGTTGCTACGAGCAAATAATGCTCGTAGTGTCGTTGACGACTGACGGTAACCGGCGATTTTAGAAAAATACAGTAGTTCGCGACAAAACACCCCAGAGTTCCACATACTGACGTCAGTATGTCCCATACCAGTGGCCCCCAAAAGCTGCGTAATGGCCAACCAGGTTTTATACTAAACCAAGGGCTGCTCTGTATTTTCTATTGTTTTTGTGGCGACATTTCATTTGTAAACGTCAACTTTTAACATTTTCCATACAATGCGCCCTGAAATTTGTTCACAAATTGTTGCTATAAGCCACGATGGCCGAAGTGTGCGGTATATTGCTCAAGTGCTGAATACGAGTATAACCCGTAACACAGTGCAAAATGCACTCTTGCGATTTCGTGAAACTCATGAGTTTGCAAAGAAGGTCGGATCTGATCGTCCACGAACTACGAACCATCAAGATGACCGTTTTCTCCATGTTGCTGCGCTGCGCGATCGAGCATTACCATCACCTATTCTTGCTGGACGGTTAGCCGATGTTCGGGAAGTGGCAGTTTTCAGCCAGAGCAGTTCGAACAAGAAAGCCAGCTACGGGTCCCCTGTTGACCGTAGAACATCTCAGAGCACGACTTGTGTTTGCACGGCAATACATAAATTGGAACGAACATCAATGGAGGAACGTGCTCTTCTCGGACGAGTCAAGATTTAGTGTCAGGTCACCAGATGGACGTGAAAAGGTGTGGCGAAGACCAGAGGAGCAGTACAGTCAATGTTGTATATCTCCCAGGGTCAGATTCAATGGTAGTAGCATTATGGCGTGGACCGGAATATTTATGGGGGCTTGGTTTTCATTGAAAATAGAACAATGACTGCACACCGATACATTGTTGAGTGCCTGGAACCCCATGTCACACCATACATATATGCCATTTATAGGGGATACTATTGTGTTTATGGATGACAACGCCCGCCCACTCACAGCAAAAATTATTACCGAGTACCGTGAAGAGGTTGGTTTTGGGTGTATCCCATGACCAGCCAATAGCCCAGACCTGAATCCCATTGAACATCTGTGGGATCAGTTTGGGAAAAGGATTAGACGTCGCCAACCCCTACCAGAAACAGTGATTCCCCGAGTGATTCTGAGTGTCCCGTTTTTTTTGTCCGGCAGTGTAGTTTAAGTTGAAGAAAAAGGCTAAATGTGTACAATCTCCTCCTCAGCTTTGCTTCTTTTTGTCAATAGAATGCTCCACTTGAGAAACGCAGTTTCCTGATTTGCTCAGTTGCCAAAAATATATTCGTTTTGATTCTGTTAGACCCCATTAACACTTAGAATAAAGTAAAATAGTGCGATAGTGCCATCAATTACGTCAAAATCGCCAGTTTGTTGTTTAAATTGTCACTTGCTGTCTTAATTAAGTATGATTATTTACATTTAGATATTCTTTTAGTGTGTAATTCTCACCTTTTCTGCCTTGCACTTTGCACATTTATTACATACAAGTAGGTACTTAGTTATTCTAGGTGTCACATTCCTACCACACTGCCCTCTTACGAAGGGTGTTCCACTTAACTATTCTCACCATGGAAAGCGTTGGAAATAGGTACATGGTTTGATAAGGTTTTGCACTATATTATAACCTTACCAAGCCCACTTTCAAACGGTTTCACTCAAATGTCTTGATATTGAAAATATGTACTTGCATTGTTCATGGCTCATCGATGTTACAGAAGTGCAAATCACTCACTCTTTTGTAGCCTCTTTGTATGGAATTTATTCAAATAAAATTGTAATCAATTTTAGAGAATCTTCAAATTTAACACACAAACATTCGCTCCTTAATATTTGCTAATGATTTTGTGCTCCTTATATGAAAAAATATGGATTTTGAAAGATAGCTTTTCAACACGTCTACCTAGTTTATAATTATCTTAAGTGATTTCATGACAACCATACAGATTACACAGTTTTCATAATAAACAACAAGAGAAGCAAACTTTAATAAACAATTTTAAATTCTGTGCTAACACACCAGTGCTCACATGTACTATAAAAAGTAATAAAAATAAATTCGTAATCAGATTGTCATTATACTTAGAGCTCCGCGGTGGAGATCAGATTGCGAGACGATGCGCGCCAGTGAATAATAGAAGCGAGGCCCGGCAATAGAGTATATTTTGGAAGTCGTGTTTTGTCAGAGTAGCATAGGTATGTTGTGGTTCAGTATGTTTTGGAAACACGCGACCTGGTGAATTTTTCTGCTTTCTTGACGACGCACGTATTCTTCATGTTCAAGGTCTGCACTATAAGTTAGGCATTTCATTTCTAAATAAATTTTAGCGGTTCTGTCCATTCACTTTCGTGGTAGTACCAGTGACGCCTCTTCCTCCTTTCCCATTGGACTAATTTCTCTTCGTCGTAATGTCCAGCTCTATCCCTAAATATTTTTCCAAACATCGCTCTTAATGGTTCAGCATTTATGATGTTCTTAGCATGCTTTTACTTCTGTTTGGGTCTGCTTCGTTTTGGTTCCGAAAATTAGTATTGGTCGCAAACTCGTTTTACATATTCTCACTTTCCTGCCTGTATTTGTTATTCTTTATATTGTATTCTTGATATAGTCAAACGTAACTGCGATTTGATTGACTTCTGATTTTAGTAATAAATTCGTTTATGCAGTAATTCAGCTGGCTGTAACTCAGTAACCAATGTACCATTCCTCCTGAAACACCCTGTATACTATCAGCTCGATATTTTCTGTTTAACTAATAAATTCATGAGAAGCTGTATAAAAATGAAAAATTCAGAGAAAGGAAACTTTGCGCTTGACAGTAGCACTTCTTAATTTATTTCTTCTTTATATAACAATGATTTATTTATGCAATAATTGCATCTGTTTAAACATTTTCGTAACCGCAAACATAACAAAATACTACCAAGAAATGCAAAAATTGGAAAATTTCTAACAAAATCTCTGTCGAGATTTACCCTACATGGAATTCCACAAATGTGTTCATCGTCGTCTTTAAGATTTCCCACGAAGAATAATGCAGATAACGCAAAATTTATGCAAGTGCACGGACAACTATTTGCCTTAACCTTGTCATGTAGGTCGTTCAGTTATTCTATAGGTAGGTACCTGTTAATTCTAAGGACTATCACTTCAATTTAACGTTGTCACTTTTTATCATAGTTTTGGACGAAATTAATTAGTTCGAAAGGATATAATTATGTAGTCATTGCACTACCGGTTTACTGCGAAATAAGGCTGGATAACCAAATGAATATGCCAAGGTAACATATATGATTAAACAGTGTACAGGCTGTCCTATTTTCGTTGTGATTTGGGGGTTTTTCATAGAAGCAGCAGAGATAAAGCTTGTGGGGGTTTTCGCGAATCTGAGCTACTTTTTTGAGTATAATATACTAAAACTGTTATGATTGACTCCTATAGAACTTTTTCCAAGGAATTCAGTGGCGTACTTAGTTTTTTCCTAGGGAGCGAATTTTTTTGAGTTATGACATAAAGTTAAATTTTTTAAATGGAAATCATAGTAGGCTTTGATCTAGTTCGAAAGGTCTTTTTTAAGCTATCAAAATATATATACCTACTTTTATAATGCTATTTCAAAAAACGGCAACGATTTTGGTACTTTTTAAGTTTTAACTTTAGAAAATATAAGATAGGTCATCCAAAATACCTGTGATTTTATGTTAACAACTGAATAATTTATCTGTTGGCATAAATTAGCAAAACTTGCATGCAGCTAGTTTTATTAATAGATGGCACTTCAAAATTATCAAAATTTCGAAAAATACGTTTTCAACGAATGTCATGAGAATGTAAATGAATCAATGGATCTATATTTCAACAGGTACACAAAAAATTCCTAAATACCCATTTCCAGTATAATACCTATCCATCGATTTATTAAATTTAGATACCCAGAAAGAAGACAACCAAGTAAAATGACGTTTTCGAGATTAAAATCAAATTTAATTCACTATGAGCAATTCAATAAACCTAGAAACAAAATGTATAATCAAGAAAATAGGGAAGAGGAAGAAATAAATGTTTTATCGTTGATCGAGGCGATACCAAAAACTTCTTGTCGCGAAATCGAATCACAAGTTGGTGTTTCCAAAACAAAAGTTCTAAAAATATTTAAAAAAGGTAAATATAGGCCATATAAAATTCAAATTATTCACCATGTCTTCCCGGGAGATCAAGAAAGAAGGCTTAATTTTTGTAGGTGGTACTTAAATAAAATTCAAGAAACTCCAGAATTTGGGCGGTCTGTCATTTGGACAGATGAAACTCACATAAGCAGCGTAGGATTATTTAACAGACATAATGTGCGTCACTGGTCTGATACAAATCAGCACCAAACTTTTGAACGTCAGAGGCAAGGACGTTTTGGATTTAACGTTTCGTGTTTTATTTTGGGTGGTCGACTAGCATACCAAATTTTTGATGGAAACGGGATTGAGATACATTAATTTATTGAAGATTAACGCAGAGGCGATAATGGAAAATGTTCCGTTAATAAACATAAACAGGGTATATTTATATTTCCAACAAGATGGTGCCCCTGCACACAATTCTGCAATAGTTAGAAATTATTTAGAAGAACATTTTCCGGTAGATGGTTGGGTACAAATGGACCTATATTGTGGCCTGCAAGATCACCGGATCTTGATGTAGATTATGTGTTGAAAAACATGGCAATCAATTTGAGCAGTTCCTATAATTTTATTGTTTGTTGTTTTTCTTGTTTCTATTTGTTTTGTTGGTTATGCTGTTTTTTTCTGTTTTTCTTGCTTTTATTTCAGTTGTTATAAAAAGTTGCTAACATAAAATCACAGGTATCTTGGATGTACCTACCTATCTTATATTTTCTAAAGGTAAAAAGTACCAAAATCTTTGCCGTTTTTTGAAACAATAATATAAAAGTATATATATTTTGATAGCTTAAAAAAGACCTTTCGAACTTGACCAAAGCCTGCTGTGGTTTCCATTTAAAAAAATCAACTTTATGTCATAACTCAAAAAAAATACGCTCCCTAGAAAAAAACTACGTACGCCATTGAATTGCTTGGAAAAAGTTCTATAGGAATCAATCTTAACAGTTTTAGTCTGCTTAGTACAAAAAGAATTGTAGAGAATTTTTGAAAATCGATAAAAATCAATTTTTTTCTCGGAAATTAAAAACGATATCCAAATTCTGGTTTCAGCTTTCTATTATAGTCAAGAAAGTAGCTCAGGTTCGCGAAAACCCCAAGGCTCTATCTCTACTGCTTCTATGAGAAACCCCCAAATCACAACGAAAATAGGACACCTGTACATAACAGCGAATTTTGCTAAGTACCCCAAAATAAAGTGGCAAGAAATTGGTCCACTGTTTTGGATCCATTTCAGGGAGTCTCACTTATACTTTTATTTTAAAATAAGTTGTGAAATTTTATAATATCCTATATTTATTCCGCATCTTCGATAATCTACCTATTGAAAAGTCTACAAGCTTGCGAAATTTCTTAAACGTAAATAACGAAATTTTAAATTTATACCCATACTTATAATATTTTTTTAAATAGCCGAAATCCATGTAGGGTACCTTTCATCAATTTGTCCTCATAGGGCCGAATTCTTCTTCTTGGAGCGTTATTTTAAGTCAGTCACATCTTTTTTCAAATATTGATTTATAGTTATCTATAAGTTTGATAAGACAGTTTTTAAGCAAACTGTTTAGTGGGTACCCATGAGTTTTACTTTTTTACTTCTGCTTAACCTTTTTAATAAAAATTTTAATGAACTAAAACTTGGATAAAGTTATGTTCATTAATTGAAGTAAGGGAACAGTTAAGCAAAGCTCTAAAAGTACCGATGTATGTGAACATTATCTTGTACTAACATTTATTTAAGTGGTAAAATAATAAACTTTACATACGAAAACAAGATTTTATCTTTAAAAATTATTGCCGCGAATTAATTTAATCTGAAATTAATAAATAATAACACTTTATACAAGTATCTGCGGTATCTTGAATAAACATTTTCTCGATACATTCCAAATAGTACAATAAATTATAATTGTTAATTTACTTAGCATTTAAAAATTCTTGATTTCCTTAATTGAATATTAAACGTCCTATTTTACATACAGAGGCAATTTACATACCTTATTATTTGAGAAAACAACACTGTTATCCAAAAAACACAACTGAGAAACACGAGCCCGATTCTTGTATTAAAAAACGAATAAAACTGGTTAGCGCCGCAATGTGCTGCCAACTTAACGCCAGTAACTGCCAGTCCTCAATTAAAATGTGGTGTATATAGATTGAAAACGTGTCCCCACCAACAATATTCATTGTACAATTTTTATCTGACGGATTTCTAACAAACGTCTGTAGTACGGATTGTTTGTAACGTAGCGGATTTTCTCAGTGCTGCTGCTGCATGACTCAAGGATCTAATTTTTTACATCTGGTTCTTAAGACTAAAATTAGACCATGTTACATATTATCGTAGTAACTCTGGAATCCCGACCGCATGCTTAGTTATTTTTACCTTTACGCAATTGTCATAGACCTGAATCCAAATGCGACTTCTCAGATGCAGCAGTCCAACAATATAGCTACTAACCATCAGGAATGGAAAAATGCTACTTTTATTTTAGGACATAAGAAAAACTGTAAAATAACATCAAAATTCTCCGTTAAACGTCGATAATCACTTCGGGAGAAAGAAAAAATTATTGGTTTAACGTTTAACCATTGCATAAAGGTATACAGCAGTGTCACTCCACGAACTCTCCTACGGTTCGAGATATACGCTGCTATAGTATGTCTTTATTCTGAATGGCCTATCAAAATTTTGAACTATAATTCTGAATCACCCTGTACGATAATCTGTATCTCAGAAATCTAAGCATGTGAATTTTGTTATCAGGAGTAACAACACATGATTGTTAATTCTATTTTGATATTCCAACAAAATCACGACCAAGGAGTCCTTAAATGTTTGATAAGATTTAGTATAAATTAAAATTCCTCCTCCACTGCATTAGAAAGAGATAGGATTCATTCGCCACAAAAGGCGGAGATAACAATGAAAAACGTAGAAGTAGGTCTAATGTTCGCAAATAATTGGGATGTAGCATGTTCTACTTTCGTCAATCAATTCAGGATAACAAAAGGTGGAAGTGCACATCCAACCAGTCTCCGGAGTGAATTTCCTACGACGATGAAGAAAGGTTTTTATTGCCGAAAATTGTGGACTAAAAGACTGAAAACTATTTTCTGTATTTTTATGTTGCAATAACGAAGAATTTTTTTAGGTAAAAATGAATATTTCCTCTAATCGAGAAGGTTATAAGATGAGTGTCGGAGCCAAGGGCCCAGCGTTGTCACACCCAGTTACCAACAAATGTACATCCTACTAACTCCACGCATCCAGTGAACGGATAGCGTCAAATACGCCCACACGTTCTAAAGGCTTCACCGCTCCTAGTCGAGGGATAGCACAGATGCCAACCCCGAAAAATTAGCGATGTTCTTCTATACCGACGGAACTGGGAGGTGTAGGACACGTTGGAGATCGGATTCGGATAAGTACATCAGACCACAAATCTTAAAAAAATCATTTCTGCGAGGTCAGAGTTGCCAAGCTAAATAATTCCCCCCCCCCAATATTTTAAGGTTAAAAACATGTAGTTATTCGATGAAATAACTAGTTATTTTATGAAATAACTAGTTAAACTGTAAAATAACGATCATAAACTTTTCTGTCTTTCTCAACTGTCGATCGGAGGCAGGTAAGGTCATGTAAGGTCAGGACAACGTTTACACTACCGTTATTTTATACAATAACCACAAAACTTATGAAATATAACTTTATTCCCCACTTTAACGGATCGTCTTAGTTATTTCATAGAATAACTAGTTATTACATAGAATAACGGATTTCATACTTTAACTGTAACAGATGTACAGATCGTCGTCAACCCAAGTCCTCATAACACAATTTTATTCCAATTCTCACGTTTCAAATAAGTTTCTCCAAATCGGGTGACCATAGGTCGGATGTTTTGGATTTATCGGCCGCTCTTTACGATCACTTTACTTATCATGTTCCTTTGGATTCACCATAAGATGTTTCATAGGGGTTAAGGGGCACCTCTAAAAATAACGCGTCTTTGGCAGGGTTGTTCCAGACCATGCAATTGTACTATTTTAGTACAATTGACTAAATAGAAGTACACAAGTACCTCAATTCAAATTTCAGTACAATTTCGCCGTATTTCCACAAAAAATGCAAATAATTTTTTATGCTCTATGAAGTTTAAAATTTTACAGTAAGTTGGTAAAACAGGACACACTCATAGGCTCACAATGTCAAATTTATCAGTATTTGGTGTTCTGTGGGTGGCAACTGTTGGCTGCATTCAATGGTTAGCTGTGACCTGTTTAAAGCTTAATTCACATGCATACGATATACACGTCCGTTATTCAGGAACTACAAAACCACTGTTACATTTTTGTAGTTCCTGAAGAAGACATTAAAAATTTCCGAAAACTGGAAAAGACAAAGAGTTTTTATTTACCTACCACGACTGTATCCCCGAAAAAATATAAATTCACATAAGAAAACATAGTTGAAATAGAGAAACACATAATGTATTAATTAATAATTAATACACTACAGAAGATGAATTTTATATTTTTTTCTTAAAGGGTACTCAGTGTTGGTATATTATGGAAGGGAAATTATCTTTTTCGAAAGAATCTTCCTCTGCTAAGTAAGAAATTGAAAGACAAATTGTCACACAACAAGGGGATTTTTAAAAATCAGTGACCCTATTAGTCTCCTTTGGAAGGGGTTCTAAAGCCGTCCCCTGCAACGTCCTACACTGGCGTTTATTGATATCCCAATTAGGTTTTGCCAAGTAGACCACTTCCATTTTCAAGCGACTTAGTAAACTGTTAAACTTCTTACTATGCAAGTAGTAGGTTTGGCTCAGTACCAAAACGTGCAGCGAGTTTTTGTTCGAATCCAAGCGAATTCTTTTTCTTTTTTCTTCTAAAGTTTATTGTAATTTGCATTCAATGTGTTGTTCCTGTTTCCCGTCACGAAAGGTATTTTTTTAAAGAAAATCCGCGATTACTATAATGAAACCAAGGGAATAATAACATGCTAAAACGTTGCATTGGCTAAACCTAGTTGGGATAAACATTAACTCCCCACCCTGCTCTGAATAATCTACGGTTTACCAACAGTAGACAGTAGAGTACACTTTAGTTACTTTTAGTACAATTTTCCCCCATAAACCAGTACAAGAATTTTTACTGCAGGAACAACACTGGTCTTTGGAAGTCGTCAGTTTCCTTAACCCCGTCTTGCAGTCTTCCTTTCGTGTTAAAGACTCCAGATATTACATGGCTAAAAGCAGGTTCTCTGAAACCTGCTCTTTGGGATCACTTTGAGAAAATCGAAATCTACTCGATACTTTCATCGCGAACAGATATAATGGTCGTTTGGAACACTAATAGGAATAATTCACAATTTTCGCACGGCATGAACCGCCTCAAAAATGTCATTGATATACAAATTGAATAATATAGGTCCTTGAACACATTCTTAAGGATCTCCAAATTAAGAGGCTGTCTAACTGAATGGACTAAGATTTGATTAATAAAATTGTTTTGTGTCTGCCAACATGTCAGTAGTGTTTTTACATGTTTGTTGACCTTTAATTAATCACTACGTTTA
This sequence comes from Xestobium rufovillosum, assembly GCA_963966045.1. Lineage (NCBI taxonomy): Eukaryota > Metazoa > Arthropoda > Insecta > Coleoptera > Ptinidae > Xestobium > Xestobium rufovillosum. The sequence continues at coordinate 24,044,990 of OZ014496.1, forward strand.
CACAATAATCAATACATCATTCATTTGAATACTTAATACTTTTAACAATATAATTTATAATACACTTATTTAGTGGTCAGTCATTAACATAGCTATTATGAAGTATGTAGATCTAAAGACGGAAATACACGCTTCAATTTGATTGAACCATTTGGTTGATTCAACCAAATTGAACAGTGTATTTTACAATTCAATGAAATTGTTCAACTGAATTGAACACTGAAAGAAAGTTGGGCGAATGCCCATCCATTGCCTCACAATAATTATGAAAATTCCAAATTATAATTGTCCATTATCATTTTCCATTCTTACCTACAGTACCATAAGCAAAACAAATTGACTAAATAAATACCTAATCATGAAAAAAATCAAATTTAAGGTCTACGGATTATATGCATTTAAAGTGGAGAGATCAAAGACTAAAACATATAAAAATAACACCGAGACCACTTAGCAATACATGTAGTGCGTGGACCATGAAAGAAATATGAAATGAAGATTATAATTGTTTTCAGAAACGTCCTGAAATTACCGAGGAGGGACATGAGAATGGGATGGGGGTTTATAATGGCAGTGAGAGAGAAGGTATTAATGAAGCAGAATACCAAGATACAGATACTGACGACACCATACAATCTAAAACTATAGGAACTAATAGTGTCCACAATAATGCAACCCCATTGTCATCAATTGAAAAATATGCAGCTTGGCCGAGCTCTTATTTGCCAAGAAAAATTAACTAAATTAAATTAAGCAATTTATATTACGGCAATACTTACTTTAATATACTCTTCCAGTACTTCCCAAATAACTCTACATACTTCAGACAGAAATTTCGTAATAGTGCATCTTGGTACTCTTTATAAAGCTTCTAATGTTCCAAAGGAATCACCTATGGCTTCAGTTTGGATGGAAGTGCTTCCCTCATAATAGTATTCTGTTTTCGAATTTTTGACTTAACGTTCTCGTTAAGTTCTTCAAATTGATTTTCGGTCATACGTAGATGATTTCGTACGCTTCTGGACTTTCCTCTGCCATTTCCACCAGTAATGTTTCCGACGCCTCTTTCAGATTTCTACGCAACACCCACTGTCTAGTCAACTACTGTCGACGTCTTCTTTGTAGCTTTTTCTTCAATTTCTGACACTCTTCGACTACATGTTCGCAAATTACTTCAACGCCAACCCGCACTGTTTCGGTTGACGACATTTTGCAAAGTTTACCTGCCGTGGTATCAATCTCATTAAAATGTGTAAAATTTATCTCACGACCCCATAGGAAAGCGTCGTTGCATACAGCATAGTAGGCCGGAAACTTGACAATTGCGTTGCCCGTGCGCTAAACTCGCAACTGTGCCGTAATATTTGAAAATCGCACAGGTTCATTCAAAATTTGTAGGCAGCTTTGAGATCTTGACGTTTACTGAATAAATAGTATCCTGTCGCGTCTCTTTTTAAATCTAATAATTTTTTATCAGAAAAATCTCTTAAAAGGTACAGCAGTTGAACATTTTAATGGCTACTTCGTGGAAAACCTAAATATTTTAGGTGCGAACTGGTCATTTATGAATTGGCCGGCAAGAGAACAAATCAACGTGTCATTCATGAGCCGGTCGGAATTATTAAAATATTATGCTCATAATAAGTTAGTAGGCTACTTGGAAATTTTGACATAGACAAAAAATCCTTAAAAATAAAGTTACTGTTTTATGAATAAATTTACCTTCTTAAACGGTCGTGGGAAAAATAGTGTACATAACTCGATGGAAAGTGTATTTCTTATAAACTCGCGTGATTTCACGCTCGTATGAAATTTGTCAGTTTCCATGCTCGTTACATAATATACTAATGGATTGTATTTCAAATTAAGAAAATAATTGGACATGCATGTACGAGTATATGCATCAGATTTGGCAATGGCGGTGTCACTGTCTGCCATACTTACGTTGACTTGCAGTCTTCTAAAAAAGTGTGTCAGACCAACGCTGATTATTATTCACATGTAGTGCCATATTGGTATAGGTTAGGGAACACTCGAAGTGATTCATTAAATAAGTATCAGCTTTTCAGATATTACACTCTAGAACATTATCTTCACATTAATTAAATTACTTTCACGTTGTATGAAAATACATTAATTTATTATTCCCGAGACAAAATTTTAATAAAATTTCTTATTAACTTGACGTATAATTAATTGTTAAAGTAAAAACTGAGCGGATCTTATTCAAGTACCTACCAGTTAAGGTCGTATACGGTTTTTATCATTTTGTGTGTAAGTATTTGAAAATTTGTATTACCGTAATGATGAAAGAATTCATAAAATTGCATAGTATTATCGAAATGTGACGATGATATTAATATTGTCATAATGCTACGTTCACTTTCGAGATAATTCATGATATAGAATACAATTCATGTAAATTATCTCATTGGCAAATGCTGAAGACTTTGAAATTTCTAAGTTAACTAATTTTAGGCTTTGTTACTATAATTTCAATTGGTAGAAAACCTGGTCACTATTTTATTTCAAGAACTTGCTCTCAGGCAAACTGTATACAAAATTACAGTCATAATAAACAATCCTGAAAGAAACGCCAATAAATGGCAAACACGAAATGACGATAATCCCAAAGTAAAACGCCGATATATTATAAAGAACAAAACTTTAACGACGGATGTTTGATTGTCGTCAGTAATAAAACATAACAAATGCATCATTTTGATGTCAATAGAGAATACCAAACACTCCGTGTTGTTATGATTAATGCAAATGGTAAGCAATCTCATTGACCACAATTTAATAATACACAGATATGGACCTGGGATGAAATGCGGGTGAATTATTTTACACCAGAGTCAAGAAATCGGGCAACAAATGGCGTAGGTATCAAAGATTCTCTGCCATAAAAAATCAATGGTATTTTGTGAGTGGTGGGAGCAGCTATGAATGAATGCAGAATATAGCAATTTACTGAAAAATAGGGTACGGCCACATAATATGGCTAACGTGACAACCACAAAGTTTTAGAAAATGAAGTACTCCTCCTTATAGTCTGGATTTGGTCCCAAGTAATTTCTAATTATTTAGACCCCTGAAGCTTTGCCCACGCTGGAACAAATACCATAAAAATAATGAAACTTCCACCAACTTCCACCAATTTGTTTATCTTTAAGGAAATAATGTCCAAGTCAACCTTGAAAGGCCCTTGCTTTATTTTGTATTTCATGGTATGAATAAATAAATATTATACTGAAATAAAAAAAGCCATAGACACATTCATATTGATGAAGGACAAGTTCTCCAAAATTAATATCTAAAAACAAATTTTATAAAAAGTTCAGACATATATAACAAGAAATTGATTCAACAGGCAGAACTGACCTTTGTAAATGTGAAAAAAATATATATGCATACTCGTACATAATCATGTGAGAGACATCAGCTTCAGTGCTAGAAATACAGAAAGAAAGTTAATTTGTTCAACGTATTTTTATACACTTCTTCTTCTGAAATCGTTATACCCATAGGGTGTCGGATTATTGTGCATTAACCCAATTTCTCCATCCCTTCCGGTTCATCGCCAATAGTTTCATATCCTCCTTCGTCTTCCCTCTGTGTCTGCCCAATTCCTCTATTCTATGTAACCAGCTTTTTCTAGGTCTTCCACATCTTCTCTTTCCTATTCTGCCCATCTCCATTATCTTCCTCACCAATCTCCCCCGATCCATTCACATTATGTGGCCATACCAGTTCAATTGCTTCCTCTCAATCTTTTCCGTAATTGACTCTTGTTGGACTATTTGCCTTATCAGATCATTCCTTTCTCTATCCATCTTTGTCTTCCCAGTGATTTTTCTAAAGTACCTCATTTCTGCCGCTATGATTCTTCCTTCGTGCTTATCTTGTATTGCCCATGACTCACTTGCATATGTCAGTGTTGGGACCACTATTGCATTATATACCCTTAATTTCGTTTTCATATCTATCTCTCTCTTTCCAGATACTGTCTTATTCAGTGCGTAATATAACTTTACACTCTTATTAATTCTATTAGCTATATCTATATCTATTTTCCCATCTTCAGATACTACACTCCCAAGGTATTCATATGCTGTTACTTTTTCCAAGTTATTCCCTTCAATGTCAATTTCTCTTGCTTCCTCTTTCGCTTTGTTATTAATTATCATAGCCTTGCATTTGCTGTGGTTTACCTCCATTTCAAATTTTCCAATTTCTTCCATCCATATTCTCATTAGTTGTTTCATTTTTCTGTGCGTGTCAGCGACCAGTACTATATCATCAGCGTACATGAGGCAATCCATTTTTATTGGTATCAATCTATTGTAACCTATTATTGTCTGGTATTGTCCCGTATTCAGTCTAGTATTTTTAATAGTCTCTCCATCACAACTATGAATAGCAGAGGGCTCAGACTATCTCCCTGTTTTATTCCTAGGTCCATACTAAATTCTCTTGATGCTTTTCCACATATCTTGACCACTCCCTTAACTTTATCATAAATACTTTTTATGACTCCTATGAGTTTCTTTAGCACCCCATGTTGTTCCAGACATTCCCATATTACTGTTCTCCGAATTAAGTAGAAGGCAGCTCGTATGTCTATGAAGGTTAGGAATAGTTCTTCTCCTTTTTCTTCTTTCTTTTCAATTAGGTTTCTTAATATGTGTATATTATCATTTGTTTGTCTACCTCTCCTATATGCTGGATGCTGCTTGTTCCTCTTCCAAATTATTATCAATGATTGTTCTTAGTCTCTTTTCTATTATTTTCGTGTGCAATTTGGAGCTGGTAGATGAGAAGCATATTGCCCTATAGTTTTCGCAGCTTGCAGTTTCTCCTTTCTTGTGTATCGGGACTATTATGTTTTCCTGCCAATCTTCTGGAATTTTCTCTGTCCGCCATGCATCTCTGTATATGTTTAGGAGCCATTCTTTTCCTTTCTCCCCTAAATACTTTATCATCTCTGGTTCGATCTTATCTTGTCCACTTGCTTTTCCCAGTTTAATGCCTTGTATTGCTTCATCCACTTCTTCTTTGTTTATCTCTTCAAGTTTCTCATCTCTTCCTGTCGTTTCTCCACCTTCCTCGCTGTCGGTTACACTTCGGCTTTCGTATTCCCTTTACTTCTCTTCGAATTTCTTTGAATAGTACTCTGCCCAAACCTCCAGTATGTCTTGTAATTCTGATTTAAATTCATTCTTTGTGTTCCTCTTAACGCTTTCTTCTTGCTCCCTTTCAGTTTTCTTATGGTATTCCAGAATTTTCTGTTGTTTATTTCGTATGTTTGATCGAGCTCCTTTCCAAACTCCTCCCAGTTTTTCCTTTTAGCTTCTCTTACTGTTTCCTTAACTTCATTCCTCTTTTTCCTATACTCCTCCCTGTCCTGTTCGTCCTTTGTTTCCTGGTACTTCCTCCATGCTTTTTTCTTGCTTTTAACTACCTCTCGTACATCCTCACTCCACCAGGCCGTTCTTTTTCTCTGGTTTCTGTTGCATTTTCTGGTTTTACATGTGTCTCTTGCTGTTGTGTAAGTTATTTCTCTGAATGTCTGCCATCTTTCTTCAACTGTCCAGTTTCTATTGAGTTTTTCATGAGTACTCAGTTTGCTATCCACCTCTTCCTGATATTTCATTCTCACTTCCTCTCATTTTTTAATCTATGTATTTGAATTCGTTCGTAGTCTTTCGTTTTTTTCCACGACTATGTCTGTTTCTTTAATTACGGCTGTTACAAGTCTATGTTGTGTTCCCATTTCCGCTTCTGGTATCGTTTTAATCTGTTGTATTCTATTTTTATACACATGTCCCAAAATCGAGGATATTTTTGACAATAGCTCATTCACGATCTTTAGCGTTGCACATCACAACATTAGAAGTCAAAAATGTCGTTTAGCACAAGTTGTTCGTCTAGATCTCTGGATTCTAGAAGAATTGACGAAATTGTAAGAAACAGAATTTCCGTAGAAAACGCTTTATCTGACTTGGCTGTGGCCTGCGCTAGTGCTCCCTAACAAGGGTAGTTACCACAGTCACCTCCAGTCGACGGCAACACCTTTGAAATATATTGAAAATAAATCATATCATTTGGAGTGCGCAATATAATATATGATTGTATATAACTTTTACTTGGAGCATTTTTTTTTCTAAATTTGAGAACGAGACTGTTGCTGAAATCACACTTATTCTTAGTTGGTTCACACTGTATAATAAAAATTAAAATGAATGCTGAAGATTTCGTAAGATGAATTTTCCAACACACTAGTAATACTAATCAATGAATTTCAATTCGAATTATTGTAATTCAGCTGAAGGTCTAAATAATTTTTAAAACTGTAATCGTATTATTGACAGTAACAATAAAGAATGTTTCGTTAATATTCATCTTGATAAAACTGTTTATGTCGTTTTTAGCACTTTTAAATTAGAAGCATGCACAGTATTTGCGTACGTAGGTATCTGGTGAAATGATGAAATTTGGATCATTCTTTAATCTCCGCAGTAATCTGAATTTTATATTTTTTCCTAAACATAGCGAATATGGTCCCACGCTTGGTATTCTTAGAATATTAATCGAGTACGATATTTTTAGGTTAATATAAAATCATTATTCACGCCAGTGGTTAATGTAGCAAATAATTAAAGATTTTGACGTAATCTCAGAAAAACTTATAATGAAGTAAATATAAACTTAATTTTGTTGATAGTGGTGGTGTCTGCTCGCGGAGTTAGATTTTTGGAGATAGTGCACCTAATGCCATAGAGTTTGGCAAAGCTCAGATGATAAGGGCGAGGCTTCAGATATGACGACCACACAGTGAACAAGGAATTAGAGTTGATAACTGTTATTTCTTCAGAAGGATGATGGTGAGACCGAATGACCAAGAGTTCCATCAAGATGACGACCTACCAAAACATCTAAGAGGGGCTTTCCATCAACTTCAACATTCATAATTGAAGACCTCGTTGAAGGATTGAAGACACCATGATTTATTGGAGCAAAGGCAGATCAGAGCAGATCACATTTTTCTCTTCTTAGTTAAATGAATCATCATCATCATCATCATAAGGTTCTCAGTCCGAAGACTGGTTGGACGCGTACCTCCATTCTTTTCTATCCTGAGCTAACCTACGCATTTCCCTAAAAGTAGAACATCCTACATCCCTAACTATTTGAGAGCAGTAGTCTAATCTAGGCCTACCCCTACCTCTTTTTATTCCTACCGCTGACTCTAGTATGTCACGAACTATTCCTTCGTGTCTTAGAAGGTGTCCTACCATCCTATCTCTCCTACTCTTTATTGTTTTCCATACCTTTCGCTTTTCCCCAACTCTTTCTAATACTTCCCTATTGCTAACCTTATCTATCCACGGTATCTTCATCATGCGTCTGTAGCACCACATTTCAAACGCTTCTACTCTTTTTCTATCCGCTTCTCCTATTGTCCAAGTTTCGCACCCGTATAATGCCGTACTCCATACATACGACGTTAAGAGTCTCTTCCTAGTCTAATCTAGGCCTACCCCTACCTCTTTTTATTCCTACCGCTGACTCTAGTATGTCACGAACTATTCCTTCGTGTCTTAGAAGGTGTCCTACCATCCTATCTCTCCTACTCTTTATTGTTTTCCATACCTTTCGCTTTTCCCCAACTCTTTCTAATACTTCCCTATTGCTAACCTTATCTATCCACGGTATCTTCATCATGCGTCTGTAGCACCACATTTCAAACGCTTCTACTCTTTTTCTATCCGCTTCTCCTATTGTCCAAGTTTCGCACCCGTATAATGCCGTACTCCATACATACGACGTTAAGAGTCTCTTCCTAGTCTCTATATTAACCGTTCTCGAGCATAACAGTTGTTTCTTTTTGTTAAACGCAACTCGGCCCTGCGCCATTCTTTGTTTTATATCTTTAGTGCTCCTACCGTCTTGAGTTATTTTACTTCCTAAGTAGCAGAAATCCGCGACCTCCTCTATCTTCTCATTTCCAATTTGTATTTCCATTTTAGTTCTATTTTCACATCCCCTACATACCAAAATTGTAGTTTTCTTTTTATTGATTTTCATGCCGAAGCCCTGTGTCAAAACTGCTTCCATTTCATTCAAAGCTGCTCCTAATTCTTCTTTGCTAGATGCTAACACTGCTATATCATCCGCAAATCTGAGCATGTTAATAGTTTGGCCCTGTACATTGATCCCTGAGGCTGTTCTTTCCTTAACAATATTAATCGCATCTTCGATATATAAGTTGAAAACTAGAGGTGACAATGCACATCCCTGTCTCACTCCCTTCCGGATATCTACTTCCCTTTGTTCCTGCTCACATTCTATAACTGCCTTTTGCTCTTTGTAGAGATTATGTATTATTCTTCTGTCCCTGTATTTCATCCCTACCTTTCTCAGCACTTCGAACATCTTCCCCCATTTTACGCTGTCGAAGGCTTTTTCTAAATCTACAAATCCTATATAGACGCTCTTTCTCTTTTCTATCGTTTTTTCTATAATTACTCGTAAAGCTAGAATGGCCTCGCGCGTTCCTCTATTTCGTCTAAATCCGAACTGATCTTCTCCTAATATTTCTTCCGCCTTTTTCTCCATCCTTCTTTGCACAATTCTAGTTAAAATTTTTGACGCATGGGAAGTTAAACTGATAGTTCTAAAATTTTCGCATCTATCCGCGCCTTTTCTTTTTGGCAAAGCTACTATGATGTTCCGTTTGTAATCTTCTGGAATCTCGCCTGTCAGGTATATGCGACTAACTAATTTAAATAAACGATCTGTTACCTCTTGACCTGCGCACTTTAAGATTTCTGCCTGCAAGCCATCTATACCTGGTGCTTTATTATTCCTTAAACTTTTTAGTGCTATCTCAAACTCTTCTCTCATTATAGGACTCCCTAGGTTATCCCCCTCTACACTGCTTTCGTTAAATGAATACGAAATCTGAATATTTGTAATATTTTTTTTTATTAATTTATCTGTTTATAGGTAATTATTATTTTTGATATCAGTGTTTAGGTTTTTTATATATTCCGATACATTTCATAAAAATTGCCTCATGCTTAATTAAAAAGCGAAATTACTGAAGAATAATACGATTGCAGATGAACCGTAACATGTCCTAAAGTAATTTATTATTAACTTATACAATAATGCATCTTTTTATCAGAGTGCCCAAAGGCTCTTGACCCCTGTGCTCTGTTAATAATGAACGTAATGACTTAATTAAAGCAAAATGGTAATTTTTACAAAAGTTCAAAACAACCAAAATTTAAACCCATCGATGCGATAAAATTTAAGTTGTTTTCTAGAAGTTTCAGTAATTACTCAAATTGACAATAAGTAACGGTATTTACGGCACAATTAGTCATTAGATGAAAATGTCTAAATAGGATTGCAAAAGGGCGCTTTACTGATCGGTATCCAATGCGCTTTATACAGAAAATGTATTTCAATATGTGTTGTTCTTTCCAGAATAAGGTACTTACGATAAATATAATTATTGATATACCTACCCTCATCTACAAAGTCTATTGTGAATGCTGAAATTTTTACTATTTCAACCTAATAACACCAGTAGAGTAATATATTACATAACAACTAGTTAAATACACTATTTTTCCTATCACCCCTTAAGCACCCCATGGAAAATAACGTTTTATTTAACCATTTTTACGTATTTGTAAAAGTTTAAAAGCAGCCTAGTATCCACAATAGAATAATCCCTTCTGACTTACGAAAGATATTTTCAGTTTCAATCTTTGAGGTAACAAATTTATTTTATGAAGTTTTCTAAACCCCTTCAACAACTTCTAGGGAAGTGCACTCTATAGAAGAATCGCTTCTGTCTTCCATTTCACAAAAGAGGCCACAAAACTCAAACATAAACTTATTAAGTGAGAAAAGTGCAATTGAATTTTTAATTAACAATGACAGATGTTGAGTTCTTAAGGCCTCGCCACATAGGCCATGCTATGCTATGCCAAAGTAAAACACAAAAGTATGGAAGTGTCCACATTGTTCATGTTTAAAGTAATTTACATAGCGACGAAGTCGACTTCTATGCTGTTTCTGTGGATATGTTTCCATGGAAATAAGTTTTTTGTTGGAGTAAAATGAACCCTAAAGCAACGTTATGAACATCATCCATTATTTAAAGCGCTCGCCACATACGCCATGCCATGCCATGCTAAATTAAATTTAGCATAGCACAGCACATAGCTGTCCACATAGAACATGCTATGTAAATTTGGGTAACCATAGTTATTTGTTTGAAAACTTATTTTTTTTCAATTGGCAGCTGTCAATATTCATAAATTTAAATAATGGATGCTCATAACGTTGTTTTGGGGTATATTTTACTCCAATTATTTCCATGAAAACGTATCCATAGAAACAGCATAGAAGTCGACTTCGTTGCTATGTAAATGACTTTAAACATGAACAATGTGGACACTTCCATTTGAATTCTATTGTCTCTACTTCTGTGTTTTACAGTGGCATAGCATAGCATGGCCTATGTGGCGAGACCTTAAATTTCTGAATATTGACAGCTGCCAATTGACAAAAATAAGTTTTCAAACAAATAACTATGGTTACCCAAATTTACATAGCATGTCCTATGTGGACAGCTCTGTGTTGTGCCATTTAGCATGGCATGGCATGACCTATGTGGCGAACGCTTTATAATATGAACTGAGCTGCTAAGCAGCAGCCTGGTAACCCAGGGAACTTTAAAATTTTTTCGTATGTAATTAGCTTTTTATTTTGCCTGATAAATTTCTGTTTTGAACGAAATTTTGTTGCCTGCGAACAATTTGACCTAAAAAATTTACAGAAGTTGGAATTTAGCAACCTTTGTTAAGGCATTGAAAATGAACTTGGTCAAGTTTTTCCCGCTGTCATTCTGACAAAAACATTACGGCCTATGATATTTTATACATGTGAATTCAATTATCGCTGTAAAACCATGTAGCTTGCTGAATAATAACAGTCCATTGGCTTAGTGCCCCGATAAAATTTTTAGCAGGTACTCTTCAGAAATGGCGAGATCTGATTGGTTTCAAATTCGATGAGTGGATTAGTCATATGTAAAGTCACAGGAGTTTAGATTATGCCGGTAAAATTTTTCTGTTGTAACGAGAGGTTGCCTAGCAATTTTACGAGTGGCATTAAGCGCTCGCCCCATAGGCCATGCCATGCCATGGTAAATTAAAGCGCTCGCCACATAGGTCATGCCATGTCCATATAGGACATGCTATGTAAATTTGGGTAACCATAGTTATTTGTTTGAAAACTTATTTTTGTCAATTGGCAGCTGTCAGTACTCATAAATTTAAATAATGGATGATGTTCATAACGTTGCTTTGGGGTTCATTTTACTCCAATAGGCCTTTTCATTTCGTTCTGTGTTCGTTAGTGCGCATGTGCTGACAATCAGCTGTTCTTAGATTTTCGGACGAGTGTCACTGTCAGCTGTCAGGCGTTATAAACTTCGTGTGGAATATTCGTAAGTAAATAGTAGAATACCAAATAAGGAGGGTGTTTGAAAGACGGAAAATTATTACAAATGTTAGTTCCAAGTGATATCCCTCGTAAAATTGTGAGGCTGAATCCCGAAGGCGTGCCTGGCTCTTACTTGAAATACGGGAATGTTAACCAAGATACTTCAATCATGTAGGATTTTAATATAGCTCTGAAAATTAATCAATTTTTTAAAAGAAAACGGAGAAAAAGGATCTAATATAGGTACAGGTGTGTATTTTTCTGAAATGTATGTATGTAACTACAAGTAATTCTTATTTTAAAAACCTAACAAATAATGACATAAAACCTGGAAACGTTCAATAGGTACACATTTCCATTTCGAATCTTGCCTCTTACACTTTTTTATCCAAGCAACATCATTTATACAGGTGGAACTAATCCTCACTTCCTCATATGGTCACCAACCTAATTATTAACTTCGATTTTTCCCAGTTCTCAGCATTAGGCAGGGTTTAGGAAATGGATAAAATCGTAATCCCAAGCGATAACTTGGTCTTCCCGCACTGCTATCACCTTGGCAGTTACCAAAAGCACAATGCTTGGATGCTCCAAACTGTTTTAGTTACGAACTATTACTAATTTTGCACGTTTGCAGTAAAATTTTACCAAAGAATTAATAAACACTTTCAAACAAGCAATACCGCCTATCCCTCTAGGGCATATTGACACAAGACTTTCACATTCGTCCGAAATTGCCATGGCGCGTTCGCGCATGCGCCTCCGCATTTTTTATAATGAAAAGTCCTATTACTATTTTTTTTGAAAGACGGCGAGTGTCAAAGAACTTATTTCCATGGAAACATATCCATAGAAACAGCATAGAAGTCGACTTCGGTGCTATCTAAATTACGGAAACTAGACAATTGCGTTGCCCGTGCGCTAAACTCAAAACTGTGCTGTAATTTTTGAAAATCGCACAGTTCATTCAAATTTTATAGTCGGCTTTGAGATTTTGACGTTTACTGAAAAAATATTATGTCGCGTCTCTAATTATTTTTTGTCAGAAAAATCTCTTAAAAGGAACGGCGGTTGAACATTTTAATGGTTACTCCCTGGAAGACCTAAATATTTTAGGTACGAACTACTGATCATTTATTAATTGGCGGACAAGAGAACAAATCAACGTGTCATTCATGAGCCGGTCGGAATTATTAGAATATTATGCTCTTGGTAAGTTAGTAGGCTAATTGGAAATTTTGACATCTATTAACTTCCTTAAAAATAAAGTTATGTTTTATGAATAAATTTATCTTCTTAAGGGGTCTTGGGAAAAATAGTGTACATAACTCGATGGAAAGTGTATTTCTTATAAACTCGCGTAATTTCTGCACTCGGCTACGCCTCGTGCATAAAATTTCACGCTCGTATGAAATTTGTCACTTTCCATTCTCGTTACGTAATATACTATAAACATGAACAATGTGGACACTTCCATTTGAATTCCATTGTCTCTACTTCTGCGTTTTACATTGGCATAGCATAGCATGGCCTGTGTGGCGAGGACTTTACGTAAAAATTACGAGACGTCAGTCGAGTAATTTTTCAGCAACGTCATGTGCAAAATTGGGTACCTCCAGTCTACAATCGACAAATTTTGCCAGGTAAAATCTAAACTCGAATGATGTATTCGTCATGACTGTTTCAGGAAAGAGACCTCAAACATAAACTGAACGAATGCAATTGAATATTTTATTAAGGATGTCAAGTGCTGATTTGGTTTATGTAATACTAGCGGCCCGGCAGACGTTGTCCTGCCTAAAATTACTTTTCGTATTGAATTTTTGATTCATTAACCAAATCGTTTATTCAATGTGAAACATTTTTCTGATTACGTTTATGTTCAACCAAATATGTCGTTCCTATCGTCAGTTATGATCGCGAGCGCATACAAAAAATTATGATTGTAACAGTTTGTCCGAATTTCCCGATTTACGCCTATCCATATCATACAAAAATCCAATAGAAAAAAGCACTTTCAGTTTTTCCTAATTTTCCAATTTTCCGGGCAACTTTTCCAATTTTTCGTTGCTTAAAAACATTATTTTTGAAAAGAATTAGCCAAATCCGTTCAACAGTCAAGCACTTTCAGTTTTTCCCGAATTTTCACATTTTCCGGTGGATTCTCCAAAAAATTTCTTTCATACAAACCTTATCCTGACAATTACGATCACAACAAAAAAAATCAACCAAATAGGTCCAGCCGTTAAGCACTTTTAGTTTTTCCCGAATTTTCAAATTTTCCGTTAGATTTTCCAAAATTATGATTTTTACAGTTTGTTCGAATTTCCCGACTTACGCATATCCATATCATACAAAAATCCCATAGAAAAAAGTACTTTCAGTTTTTTCCGAATTTTCCAATTTTCCGGGCAACTTTTCCAATTTCTCGTTCCCTAATGCCACGTTCGGCCTCTGTTTTGTCGACGTTCCAAATTATTTTGTGCGTAAGCTCCAACTGAGCGCGTCGAACTCGACTATCCGTTGTTCCGGAGTTATAATGGATCGCGCTTGAGGCTTGAGAAATTCTTATTCGACTTGGCTCCAAACGCTGTCTACGCTCTTCGCGTACGCCGACCGATATTTCGACGCCTCACTGGTGGCATTTTTTCCAAAGAACCACCAAATACATGATCACCACCGATAACACACTGACAATTCAATTTTTAGAACTGTCAAACTGAACGTCACATTTTTGTTTGTCAAACAGATTTTCATACAAACTTTTACCTTCCAAATTTTCTACTTTCCCGGTGGATTTTCCAAAATTTTCTTTCATACAAACCTTGTTACGAACACAACAAAAAAGAAATCAGCCAAATCGGTCGAGCCGTTCTCAAGTGATGAGCTTACATACATGTGGCAATTGCTTTTTATTTATATAGATACATAGCTGCCTCTGAAGAAATAATTGTGGTAAAATCGTTTGAAACTTGATAAACTGCGAATGGCATTTGCATTTTCATTATAAATTATTTGCTGCCCGGTCCCGGTACGACATGCGCGGCACCTACTGTAAGTTAATCTTCAGATTAGCCCAGCGAGTGTTCCTGTAAAGTTTGTTTTGTGCGAGGCGGGGGCTTGCTATGACACATATCAACTGTCAGATTTGACAAATAAAATTCAGACCGTCAGAAAGTATTAAATAAATTTTATTTGTCAAATCTGACAGTTGATAAGTGTCATATCAAGCCCCCGCCTCGCACAAAACCAAGAAAAAAAATTCTGTTGATCCGATCGCTACCAAACTTGAAACGGGATAAAAAGTATCCTATGTCCTTCTCCTGGTTCTAAGCTACCTCCCCACCAATTTTCAGCTAAATCGGTTCAGCCGTTCTTGAGTTATAAGTGAAGTAACTAACACGACTTTCTTTTATATATATAGATACAAACCTTGTTACGAACACAACAAAAAAGAAATCAGCCAAATCGGTCGAGCCGTTCTCAAGTGATGAGCTTACATACATGTGGCAATTGCTTTTTATTTATATAGATACATAGCTGCCTCTGAAGAAATAATTGTGGCATTTGCATTTTCATTATAAATTATTTGCTGCCCGGTCCCGGTACGACATGCGCGGCACCTACTGTAAGTTAATCTTCAGATTAGCCCAGCGAGTGTTCCTGTAAAGTTTGTTTTGTGCGAGGCGGGGGCTTGCTATGACACATATCAACTGTCAGATTTGACAAATAAAATTCAGACCGTCAGAAAGTATTAAATAAATTTTATTTGTCAAATCTGACAGTTGATAAGTGTCATATCAAGCCCCCGCCTCGCACAAAACCAAGAAAAAAAATTCTGTTGATCCGATCGCTACCAAACTTGAAACGGGATAAAAAGTATCCTATGTCCTTCTCCTGGTTCTAAGCTACCTCCCCACCAATTTTCAGCTAAATCGGTTCAGCCGTTCTTGAGTTATAAGTGAAGTAACTAACACGACTTTCTTTTATATATATAGATACAAACCTTGTTACGAACACAACAAAAAAGAAATCAGCCAAATCGGTCGAGCCGTTCTCAAGTGATGAGCTTACATACATGTGGCAATTGCTTTTTATTTATATAGATACATAGCTGCCTCTGAAGAAATAATTGTGGCATTTGCATTTTCATTATAAATTATTTGCTGCCCGGTCCCGGTACGACATGCGCGGCACCTACTGTAAGTTAATCTTCAGATTAGCCCAGCGAGTGTTCCTGTAAAGTTTGTTTTGTGCGAGGCGGGGGCTTGCTATGACACATATCAACTGTCAGATTTGACAAATAAAATTCAGACCGTCAGAAAGTATTAAATAAATTTTATTTGTCAAATCTGACAGTTGATAAGTGTCATATCAAGCCCCCGCCTCGCACAAAACCAAGAAAAAAAATTCTGTTGATCCGATCGCTACCAAACTTGAAACGGGATAAAAAGTATCCTATGTCCTTCTCCTGGTTCTAAGCTACCTCCCCACCAATTTTCAGCTAAATCGGTTCAGCCGTTCTTGAGTTATAAGTGAAGTAACTAACACGACTTTCTTTTATATATATAGATGAATTGAGTTGCAAGTCTGGTAACCAAGGGAACTTCGCAATTTTATCGCTGTTTAAACCATGTAGCTTGCTGAATCCTCACAACCCATTGGCTGAGCGCCCCCGAGTATTTAGCGGGTACTTTTTCCGCTGGAATACACCAATTCAGAATTGGTGAGCTTAGTGGCTTAAAATTCGAAGAGTGGAATAGTAGAACATAAATTAATTTGTGAATTTGAAACTCAACGAGATATTTATTCCACTAATGTGATGTCAAAATTTCAAAATTGCCTACAAAAATTGAATATTTTCTGAAACGTACAAAGTGACTTATTTTCGTTTATGCCCATTGAACTTGGAAGGACAAATACACAATAAGGTTCAAATGTCGACAACTTTCAGGGCATAATTCTTAACACCAAATTCTTGAATGATGCAAGACCAAAAAAAAAGTATACACGATATAGCACTCGGTTGCTCCTGGAATTGTGTATCTGATAAAAATTGTTAAGCAAATCGATTCAAAGCTTACGAAATTCTAAAATAACTACTAAAATAAGACAATCTAGGCAGGTTTATGACGAAAGAAATTATTAAACAATCTAAGTGGGCTTGTAGTTAATCAATTTAAAGGAAAAACATAAAATTCGATAACAGTTCAAACATCCCGCAGTTAATACTTAATATTCAAATAAAACAGTACCTATTTATCTGTTCGTAATCCGTTCAACAATATTATTAAAAAGTACAAAATCGAATTATTATTATTATTATTATACTAAATGGAACTATGTAAAGAAACAAGTTAAACATTGGTCATGTTAAACTGATGGCACAAGAAACGGGTTTCAGACTTCAGCCGCAAGTTTCTAACCTCGAAATCGAAGTCATTGCATTGCACGTGGTGTTCGTACCAAATCTACGTCATACAACGGTTCATTCTGTATTCATGTGTGTAAACAGAAACGTATCTATTCTCATCATCTCACTATAATACTAGCGACATTGGCGTCACTTCAGTTTGGCCTGGAAGAAATTGGGTATTCATTTCAGCAGTTAAATTTACTGCATTACTGCAATGTCATTTATTTCTATAATTTATTGAATTCAGAACGTATTATCTGTACAAAATCTAAATTCCGTGCTTAGACCGATACATATTGCATCTAGGGTATAGAACGAGGCCTAGCCTAGCGTAGAGAGCATTCCATTAAAAGGAACAAGTTATAGGCCCTATCTCTCCTATTCTATATTGTCCTCCATAACTTTCGCTTTTCTTTTCCCAAACTCTTTCTAATATCTCCCTATTATTGCTAACCTTAACTATCCACGGTATCTTCACCATGCGTCTGTAGCACCACATTTCAAACGCTTCTATTCTTTTTCGATCCACTTTTACTATTGCACCCGCACTCCATACATACGTCTTTAAGAGTCTCTTCCGAGTTTCTACGTTAACCCTTCCCGAGCAAAACAGTTGTTTCTTTTTGTTAAACGCAACTCGACCCTGCTACATCATCCGCGAATGTTGATAGTTTGGTCCTGTATATTAATCCCTGAGGCTGTTCTGTCCTTAAAAACATTAATCGCATCTTCGATATATAAATTGAAAACTAGAGGTGACAACACACATCCCTGTCTCTCTCCCTTCTGGATATCTACTTCTCTTCGTTTCTGCTCAAATTCTATAACTGCCGTTTGCTCTTTATAGAAATTATGTATTATTCTTCTACACCTATATTTCATTCCCACCTTTCTGAGCACTTCGAAAATCTTCTCCCATTTTACGTTGTTGAAGGTATTGTGCACGTTCTATATTTATGTATACCTATTTAAAATAATTGTTGCTATGTAGGTAATATCTAATAGATATCCATTGACGTTGCAAGAGAACAACATCGTTAATTCGGGATCAAAGTAATGCATGGATTAAGTAGATTTTTCATGAAAATCCTCAAATCCTCTTTTATTCTGAAAGTTACTATCCTGTTTAATAAATAACTTCTTATCAACTAAAATAATCATTTTCATCCCATGATCGATTTGTCAATAACCTTGTTTAATAATGTTTCATTTGTTAAGAAACAGAAAAATAGGTGGTATATTTAAAATTGCTTAATAATTGATAATTTTTATTTAAGAAAACAAAAGATAACATTAAGAATATATGTCCTAAATCTTGGGTAACATTTGTAAGTTCAAGTATGGCCTGTTGTGTCATAATAGACATAGTAACAAAACGTTCAATTTATGAGTTGATGAAATGATTACAAAATTATTAGACCCTTGATACTTTAAAAAAAACTTAGATTAGCATAAAAGGTATTGTATATTGAAAGTACTTTCGAGACTATTGGATCCTTGATACTTTTAATGCAAGTACTATTAGAATAAAAGGTATACCTAGTATCAAATTGCTCTTGAAAGCAATTTTAGAGATGTTTCATACCTCTCCAGACCCAAAAGTTATTATATTATATTATGTTATTACTATATAATAGCTTCGCTCCAGACCGACTGCAGAACTGCAGAAGTAATCCAGGGGCAGAATGATCACGAATTCCTAAAATATAGGTGACAGATAAAAATATGGATTAAAAATATCTTAGCCAAAATTATACTACTGTTTGCGAATAGTTAGCGATGCAGGATGTTCTACTTTTGAACAAATACTTTAGGCTAGTTACGGTAAGAAAAGTTTGAGATGCGCGTCCAGCCAGTCTTCGGAATGAAAACATTTCAAAACTATGCTCTCCTCAAAGTATGGACACATACTTTTCGAATTTTTCGCCGAATATCACAGTTTTTGACTTTGGAACAGTTGACCACTTTACTTTTAAAGTACCAGGTAGGTACATAAAATTTAGCACAGCCTGTTAATTGTCATCCATAAGCAAACCTACCCATGAGTTATTTCAGTGCAATATTCTTAGGCCTTCTCTTTTATTACTAACTTGATTAGGGAATATTTATTAGCTGTAGATAACGCAATCGACAACATGATGTTTCTCGGCAGGGGGTATCCAGTTCATAATTGGCAATCCTTATAAATAACGGAAAACATTGCGCTCCTTAATAACATAATAGATATCTGTTTGTTTTGTAAGCTGTCCCAACAAAATCAACTCAATGTTATGATAATTTTAAAATAAACAAGACATAATAGATTTAATTTGCATATTAAAAGTTTTCATGAAAATGTAGTTTTTTACGCATAGCAAATTGTTGTTCTCATTTGTTTTGTTTACAAGGTTTGTTTTCTAGGAAATAATTACTTAATTTATTTGAAAAATATGCAGATATCTCTTTTTAATTTTGTCTCCTAAATTTTCTAAATACATCTTTTATTAGACATTCACGTTTAACACCTGAACATCTGTCAAACCCAAAGTTATAATATAATACAATATAATATAATATCATATAATATAATATCATATCATATCATATCATATAGTATAGTATAATATAGTATAGTATAGTATAGTATAGTATAATATAATATAATATAATATATATATGTATATGTATACACAGGATGTTTTTTTATGTGGTGTTAACGTGGCTATCTTTTTAATCTTAATAGATACAGGTTCGGTTGAATGGGAGAAAAGTTGCGTCTATTCAAGCATAAAGAAGTGCCGTTTGCAGAAGTTGATTATCTCTTTTTGTTTTTGAGATAATCGAAAAAAAATAAAATTTTGACTTTTACATTATTTGTGTTCATATTTTCCTTATTTCCTTATTATTCCTCAATCTGCAAAAACTTTCTTGGGACGACCTTTCATCCTCTTTCCATTTGTGGTAGCAGAAAGTACCTACCACGTTTCGTTTCTTCAGGATCATCATCAGGTTCATTTTTCTTATGGCGCCATCTTAGATTTTTCACCATGAAATAGACCATTTTTTCTGAATAAAATCATATAACATATTTTTATGTTTAAATCGCATTTAGGCCCAGAATTTAAATAAAACATGATAAAGATTGTTTTTCCATCTAATCACAATTGCCGTGGAAACAAAAGTTTATCTACTTTGTCAACTCAAACGTCAAGAAACATTTTTAATACGATTGTGTTTTATTGGGCTACAATGGATTACTCTAATGATGAAAAGGTTGACATATTATTTGTTTATGCAATTTAAACATACAAATATGTTATATCATTTTGTTCAGAAAAAATGGGCTATTTCATGGTGAAAAAATCTAAGATGGCGCCATAAGAAAAAATGAACCTGATGATGATTCTGAAGAAACGAAACGTGGTAGGTACTTTCTGCTACCACAGATGGGAAGAGGATGAAAAGTCGCCCCAAGAAAGTTTTTGCAGATTGAAGATTGAATGCCAAATAAGGAAAATATAAACACAAATGTAAAATTCAAAATTTTAATCTTTTTCGATTAAATCTATGGCAACGTTCGTTCAAGGACTACACTAGACTAAGGAGTTAATATATCAGCCATGAAAGTACAACCAACCTATGAGTTCTTGCAGACAAAATACAGTATATAGCTCTCGTTATGCCTATTATTAACTCCTTACATCCTTACATTCGTTTCATAAAGAGTAGTTCATGAATTTGACGTAATGGCAGCAGTTATGTGAACCAACATAAAATACATATTCAGTTTCAGCAATAATTATTGCTTATTACTTACTATCTAAAAATTACAGAACTAATATTTTATACAAATATAACGGGATTTAATGGTACGTTTCTGTTAGCACATACCTTAAATTATTATAATTATACAATCATAGCTAGTGGTTAACGATATTATCATATTCTCCACACTCCACCCTCGTTTTCTTAAATGACAATTTTGTAATTAAATTAATTCCTGTGTTTAGTTCGATAATTTCTTGATTACTATATGCAAGCTATTGCACTTGATACACCTCTTCATTCACCAATACGACGATTTTCCGTAAATGAAAAGTTTTTTGCAATTGTGCAAGTTATTTTTTGGCAATAAATCCGATTTAGTATTATTATTATTATTATATATAGATATTGAGATTATCGTAACGGTATAAAATGAGTTCTTTATGTAGCAACAGAAATACAATTTCTTCTTAGGTTCAAATCACGAAGTATGAAAAATCGCCACTTGGCCTTGAGTAGTCGTAGTGACGTCAGATAATCTGACGTCATAGCCTTAAGTAGAGCACCAATCGCCTTAGCTGTGACTCACAACTCTCACAATGTATATGTAGGTACCCGGTAGGTACATATAAAGTTGCTGGAATGGACAATGGAGGGTGAGGGTAGTAACCAACCACGGATTAGTTAGTGACTGGTGTTTTTTTTTAATCAAAACTACGTCACTACTTTTGTGATCAATTTCTCTACAAAATAATAACTTAGATAGTACCTATGCCAGAAATACGAGTAGTTTTCAATACACCGTTCCTTGTCAATTATTGTTTTGTCAGTTTCTTCACTATTTCTAGTTCTTTTGGTGTTTTTGCTTTCATACATGCTGTACTTACTTTAAAAGGCAATCCTTTTTAAAAGATGTTTTCATAAACATTAGTTACGATATGCACAAGGCGTGCGTAAATATATATTATATTTTCCATTTTTGCATTGCTAAATACGTGATTAACTGATATTAAAGAGTTTGTTGTTCTGGTTGTGTTACATTCAAGAAACCTTTATAAAGATAAAAAACTCGTGACAAACATGTCGTTAATCCTGGTAAACATTATTATGTTAAATATGGGACGTTTAATATTAAAATTATACATAATTATTAGAGAAAATGATGCTGCACTACGAGTTCGAACTCTAATATACACTTCTCAAAATTGTCTAAGGAACACAAATAATTTTCATTGTATGATTTTTATCCTACAAGTCACAGTGAGTAGGTTACAGTAGGACAGCTTGTCTAGTACAAAATTGGCTAAAAATAAACTTGTGATGTTTTACATTATTTTTTGTTTAATAATGATTATTTTTTTCATCGTCAAATTGACCAATAGGAACATTGCATTTGGGTCTATACTTGGGCCGCCGAACGGACGGAGTGATCACTCTGCAATCACGAGCTCTAGACGGGACCACTATCAATTTAGGACGACAGAACCGCAGTGATGCGCTTTCTTTAGACCCAACGAAGTCGCGTCACTCCAATTCGGTCATCATAAACTAATATTGGCCCCGCTAGAGCACGTTCTTGCAGGGTGATCACTCCGTCTGTTGGGCGGCTCAAGAATAGAAGCGTGTATTATTTCGGTAATTTTTTTCAATAATTTTGCTTGTTGATACGTTGCCATAGTTTCGAATTTGTAGGTGCATTTATAATGTATAATCTAGTTACTTTAGTACCTGCCAAACGTCAAATATTCCCAACACATTTCTTTGTATGTGAATTAATTGAAATAAAATTTCGTTTTGAACTACCTTGCTTCGATTCAAAAAATAATCTTGTCAAATACAATTCGTGGTCTGGAATTTTTAGGTAATTTTACTCAAGCTGTTGCTTTTACTAGCCACTCGTGCAAATTTGACAGAAGATCACTCGCGCAAGCACTCGTGATCTTTTAACTGTCAAATTTACACTCGTGGCTACCAAGCAACGCAACAGCTTTCGTAAAATTTCCGACAACTCCAGACCACTTATTGTATTACTACAGAAAATAAACATTAAATTGGAAAACAATACACTGTGTATAAAGTAAAAGTATATTTCTGATAACGTTAATTTTATGAAATTTGTACTTGATACGATGTATTGCCTCCTCGGGCATTAATGACTGCCCGGCACCACCTAGGCATACTTAAATTCAGTCTATCGATTGTCTTGTGGCAAAAGGGCCCACTGCTCTCACAGTGCATTTTCAAATTCAAAACGGCCTTGAATGTTTGCCATAACTGGAAGAATTTTGTCTCTGTAGCATGCCCCACAGATGCTCAATGGGGTTGAGGTCGAGATACTAAGGAGACCATGGCAAAAGGGCAATGTTCTCTTCTTCAAACCAATTTTGTACCTGATGTGCAATGTGAGGACGAGCATTGTCCTGCATATAAACCAAATCTGGACCAGCAATATATGAATATTATTGCACAACAGGTACAAGAACTTGTTCAATATAACGCCGCTGGTTCATGGCTCCATCCAGACAAACGAGGTCCGTTCTATGGTTCAAATCGATTCCAGCCCGTACCATCACAGACCCTCCTCGGTAATTGTGAACTTGCTGGAAGTGCCTGTTCCTCTCCAAGGCTCCGCTTCTTCGCCACGTTCTTCTGCTATCAGATTGAAATCCGAACCGAGATTCGTCGGTAAACAGAACATTGGACCATTCTGCTTCACCCCATTGAGCATGCTCTTCAGCCCATTCAAGACGAGTTTCGCGATTACCGTGGCGAAGTGCAGGTTCTCTAATTGGTCGACGAGAATGAAGACGAACGGATACTATTTCTGATGGTTTGGTTAGAAACCGCTACGGCATGTTGGCGAAAATATTTTTGAAATAATTATTTTGTTCCTTTGACCATTTTGAGCAGTGTACTTACCTACTTGGAGTAGTGAATCACGCAATAACAACTTTTCGTTCGCGGGTGATGTCCATATAGTTTCTCGAACGTTTTCAGTTAGATTAATGGGAGGGCTACAGGGTTGCAACTTTTACTATGTACACCATTGGGATCTTCTAAACTCCAAGTGTTCAGAGCCGGTAAAATTATAAAGACATTGCGCATTTTATCCGGGATAACTAGCGTTTTTCCTGAATTATCCTGAAATAATAAAAGTATAATTATAGCACTGCAATTTTTATAGTTCACTTTTAACCATATTGAACCTCCACCCACACTTCGGTTGGTAACAAATTTTTCGAAATATACCGGGTGTCAACGAGAGCATGTAACATCCCGCCATTTGTTTACTTTTTGAAATATACTTTGGCAATCCGCTGTAAGTATTATACTCCTAAAACTTCATATTTTTATCACATTTGACACATCTAATTACTTCCGGTTAAACCGGAAGTGACATCAACTTTATTATGTTAAATAGCAATATATCATTTTTTTAAGATAGTTCGATAGGCCTTTTTATTCTCTTGACAACCATGTATCATACATACCCAAAAACTTTATATTTTTGACGTCAGAGGGCGTTAAATGAAAAAGTCACGTTGGCTGTGAATTTGACGATATGAGCCTAATTTTGAACGTTTTAATGAATTAAACTATTAATTCTAACAGACTGTTTTAATATCCATGGAAAAATTTTCGAATCTGAAGCAGTACATCCTTTATTTTTTTTTTAAATAAGGTTAACATAGTCGTTTTAAGTGTTTTGAAAAATGTAATTTAAATTAGTAATTGATAATTGAATTGCGCTTTTTATGCACAAATTGTGAGGACAATAAACTGAAGTTCGAAAAACAAGAAAAATATTAGCACCTTGCTTTTTAAAATTTCAGGAAAAACTCGGTTTCAAAAACTATTTGAAATTTTGAAATTTTAAATATTCGTTTTTGAAACCGAGTTTTTCCTGAAATTCTAAATAGCAAGGTGCTAATATTTTTATTGTTTTTCTAACTTCAGTTTATTGTCCTCACAATTTGTGCATAAAAAGTGCAATTCAATTATCAATTACTAATTTAAATGCCATTTTTCAAAACACTTAAAACGACTATGTTAACCTTATTTTTTCAAAAATAAAGATTATACTGCTTCAAATTCGAAAATGTTTCCATGGACATATTAAAACAGTCTGTTAGAATTAATAGTTTAATTCATTAAAACTTTGAAAATTAGGCTCATATCGTCAAATTCACGGCCAACGTGACTTTTTCATTTAACGCCCTCTGACGTCAAAAATATAAAGTTTTTGGGTATGTATGATACATGGTTGTCAAGAGAATAAAAAGGCCTATCGAACTATCTTAAAAGAATGATATATTGCTATTTAACATAATAAAGTTGATGTCACTTCCGGTTTAACCGGAAGTAATTAGATATGTCAAATATGATAAAAATATGAGGTTTTAGGAGTATAATACTTACAGCGGATTGCCAAAGTGTACTTCAAAGAGTAAACAAATGGCGGGATGTTACATGCTCTCGTTGACACCCGGTATAATTCCGATTTGATATATAATTGCTTCCAGTTCCCACATTTTTTATGTCTTGATAGTTATCTGTCTCACATGTTAACAAATTAATGACTAAGTACATGGGTAAATTGAACTCGGTTACAAGGTCGGTTATCAATTTAGTCGTGTTTCCGCTTATTAGATATCACGTTTTTTCTGGAGACGATCAAAACCGCAATTGCAAAAGTGACCCCGCATGGCAAAGTAATTCCCGTAATTGCACGTACGTAGACATTTGAAAAAAGCCGCCTTCTGTAACAATTGGCGATGTTGCATCAGCCAGCCATCAATATTTAACCATTTTGTTTGCACTTCATATTGGCAACGTTAATAAACGAGTTATAAAAATAAATATTGAAAAACCTTTTTACATGAGCGTGGTTGAAACGGAGCTACTACCGTAAGAACACTGCATAGTTACCTTTTATTTTGGTGCAGACAGGTGACGTTTTCAGTCACCAGGATTTCCCAGTTTACATAAACTTGGACACCTTGGTATTCCCTGTATAAAATACTACGGGTATTGTCTTCACTGGTTTAAACTACATAGATTTAGCAAACAAGGAATATTACCAAGAACTGTTCTCCTGAAAAATATTAATCCGGAGGACAGGCAGAAGTGGTGATTATTTTTCAAAACATTTTAGCTATGTATTTAGCTATACGCAACCCAAATGATTGCTCAAAAATTTATTGACGAATTCGAAAATATAATAAAATAATTGGAACGTGATCTCAACTTCTGGTAGAACCGGAAGTGATGCTCGAATAAAAATAGAGACCGCAGGGTTGGAATCCTATAAGCATCAAAAACTCTTCAAAGTGCCAAAGAAAATCCAAATATGAACTATTTTCATTCATGGCTTCCGTCCATAATCCGTGAACCACTTCTTGTTACGTCACTTCACACCAACAATGCAGTCATGCAATTAATACCACTAAATAAAATTACTCAATAACAATTGCAATATAAATAATGAAGGTAAGCTTCTTCCAGTCTTTCAATGGCAAGGTCATAACATTTTACAGAATTTACTAAATTCACTAATAAGCTGTTTCCTTTCTTACGAAACAGAACATTAGCCAAATTTAATGAACATCATGTAGGTATCTGCTACTATGATATACATATTATATTTACCACTAAAATTTGGTAATTCAGCAGGTTTAAAAGACAATAAGTACCTACTAAAAGGTAGTTCGGTTGTGCAAGAGCATTGCTTATAATTTTAGGCCTCCACTGTTCACATCAAGCCATAAACTACAACTCCTCGCCATTGATGATAAGTAGCCATTATGTATCAAGGTGGTAAAGAGGCTTTTTGGGCCTGAGGTGGAGACTGAAGGCGCGAAGCGCCAAGGGACACAACACATCGAGGTCCTTAGAAGCTGCTTGCAGTCGTGGTACATCCAAAATTTTGTGTATGATCGAACAATTTTAATATTACCTATGAGCAGTTCTTATTCAAAAAAATTAAAATTAATGCATTTGTCAAATTAAAAAATTCTCTTGTCAAGAGCAGTAAAATAAAAAATGGGACCTTTGAAAGCAATTGTAATTCACGTAATTTTATAAACAAAAGGCCTTAAGCCCACCACTCACGGTCCAACGCCGCAGTACGATTTTGTTGGATGCGATGAAATCTAACGCAATTTGATGGGTTTAGTCCCATTTCGTGCGTTCCGGTTTCGGGCGTCGATGAAATTTGTCCCGTTTTGTGCGTCGTCCCAAACCTCTACCTGGTTTGAGTGCCGTTTCGTGCGCTGACCTGCTGATAATGCAATAAGCCACTAATTCGAGTTTATCTTTACAACACAACGCTGTTAATAACTAGACTTCAATGCGGAAGTGTATGTTGATTTCTCTCCTATTGTTTTAAAATGTTAATGTTTTTGTTTTGGGGGGGAGACTTAAACGCTCTGCTCGCTTCGCGAGCGAAGCTTGCCCACAGACCAGAAATAGTGGGCCGTGGAACCACTTTTTTGGCCGTATTCAGTGAGGGAGGGGCAACTATAAAACAAAGCAGTATGTTTTGTATGCCTTTATTGCAACAAGTACCTATAACGCACGAACTGGCACTATTTAATTAGGTACCCAGTAAATTCTTGACGCTCGAATCGGCACGAAAACAGGTAGAAACCCAAAGACGCCCGAAACGGGAACGCGCGAAACGGGAAGATACCATTTGATGGCGTATTTCTATTTTCTCCGTCCGACCAAGTCGGGCTATTTGATCTCAGATAAACCGGTCAGTCTGCCGTCAGTGGTGCCACAAAGATGGGTCCACATTGACACTAAAATGGCAATAAGTATCTTAACATCCCCTGCTGGAAACCCCATAATATGGTAGGTATATCGTTTTCCATGAAATTTTGTGGAGAACGGGAATATGTAAAAAAGATTGGGGGTTTCCATTTAAAAAAATATAACTTTGAATGGTTCAAGAGATATAGGCCGTCGCCGCACTAATGGACCGCCCTGTATATGTATTTGCATACTTTTTAAAGCACTTAAATTCAGTTTGTTGTTGGCTAGCTTTAAAAGTTCTAAATTATAACATTAAATTTATGACCTATCTCCAACACTTGCGGGTCCATAGTAGACATTATATTAAATGGGCCCCTTTTATTCTTTAAGACTAATTTGTTAATCTAATTGGTTTCCCGATATGATTTTGGATATTTCATAAATTCCCTGTTTATGAATGAATTCAGTTTTACCCTTGGCGTTACCAAACAAATTTTGTAAATTGCCATTTACGAGTGAAGCTACGATGTAGAAAGGAAGGGACTGTTTACAAAAAGCAATTTGTCTATCAACCAGATAAGACAACAGTGAATCCCAAAGATTAGGTGGATACCTAGGGGAGACCGAAGCCAGCTGTCACACTTTTCAGTTTTTTGTTTCAGCAGTAAGTTGTGTCTAGACTAGAGTTATCTAGAGTTTTGAGTTATTTTCTTACTGAACTGAAGAAAATTAGCGTTACTGCACAACAGCTACTTAGTTCACTATTAACAACTGTGAAAAGCAACCATAGATTAGAGACTACACTAGTATTCACGCCCTCATGCGATCTCTAATGGTCGAGATATCAACTTTATGACACCGGTTCCTCATTTCATTAAGAAAGTACAAAGAACACCAGCGGAAAAAGATATGGCTACCGGCATGTTTATAGACATGGACGATGCTTTTGATAACATCTCAGCTATGAGATGAGACGTTGAACTTTACATCATTAGATGGATACAATCAATTCTTGTGGGGGCAGAATTACTACATCTCTAGGAGGGGAGGAAACCTTAGTCGCTACAGATAGGGGATGCGGGGTACTGTCACCTTTACTCTGTGGTCTAATGCGGTGGATGACCTTTTGGATATGCTAAATAATGAAGACCACAACACATAAGATTATGCAGATGACTTAATCATGCTCATTAGGCAAGCATGGTGATATTCTCTCTGGACCAAAGAAAGATGCATTAAATATAATCAAGAGTCATGCTAAAAATAGAAACTCGGTATCAATTCGAACAAAATCTTCAAAGTTCCATTAACAAAACGTAAGAAAAGTTAAATCTTAAAGCTGCACAACTAAATAAACACGTTATTGAGTTCTCCGAGGAGCTCAGTTATTTTGGTGTGCCACTTGATAGCAAACTGAACTGGAATGCTCATATAGACAAAACCCTTTTCAAGGTAATGGCAGCCTTCCGGGCACGCTGGGAACTTTTCGGAAATACCTGATGGTCATTCATGATGGTAATAAGATCCGCCATAATCTATGCAACTCCAGGAAGTTCTTGATGAGAAAAAAAGTTCCTGACCATTCGCTCGCGAACGCTAAGAAGATTCTGGAATTAACAAAACGCAAATTAATAATTAAAGATCGTTGCAGGCCGTCTGACTGGACATTTTAATTTTGCCGTTTCTTTTGTTTAATATGGGCAGACCAGAACCGCATAAATTAAACAAATTCCTCAGAAATTGTCCACTTATATCCGCGTAACGAGAAAAACCATTCGCAACATTTCTTATAATAAATTACGCAAGTACCCTCGACTAAAACAAATCGACCACTCAAACGAATTTACAATTTTTGTTGCTCGTCATCGAGAATGTGGCTGATGCAAGGAGTTCGCTGTGTTGCAGCAGCCTGTAGAACTCGATCCCGTTGATTAAATTTGGCTATTCGGCCAATGCATTCGCGATTTTCCAATTGTCCAGTCATCGTTACACGCACGCTAAGTATTTATAACTCGGTTTCAATGCCGAACGGTCAAAAAACTCTAGTAATCCTACTTATTTGCAATGCCGATTATTATTTCATAGGCCAGGTGTGTTCGAACGGGCGCATCACATTCGCTTTCTTGGGTCACACCTCCAGCGCAACGACTTGTTGATCTTGTTGTCTTTTGATGAAATCAACGATGAAATGTAGCATACTAAGCATTTATGCAGGTGAAAAATTCGCCGATTGCATACTAATGAAACTAACTCGTTTCGCTCCCAACAGTGGCGACTCGTCAGATGAAGAAGTTTAAGCGTTCCTTCACCTAAATTTCAGGGGTAACTTTTTTTACTCTAAAGTACTTTACTTTCTTTCTCAAATATTAATCTCTACTAAAATTGTGCTTTTAAATTTTAATTCGTTCTATATTATTAGAATTATTTTCCTTTTCCTGTACGGGCGTCAAGAAAAGCATGTTTTTGAAGGCAATCTGGCGTTACAAAAATCTTACAGTAATGGAAAAATCAACGTGGATGTAGCACGGTACTAAGACCACCTTGCTTATTTTCTGATATATTTTTTAGTTTTAATTGTAATCATAAGTAAATATCGAATGTTTCTGGAATCTACCTAATTTCTGCAAGCTTGTAGCAACGTTACTAAACCTGATATTTCAAATTTAGTCAAACCAGCTTCTAATTTACTTCTTTGACTAAACGTTATTATAAGAATGTATCCTTCATACGATCCCTTATGTATTTTATTAGCACAATATTCAAAGTGGAATGGCAATGATCAAATTTTACCCATGCCACAATTAAATTTAATAAAATAAACTTGCAAGGATAAAGGATAAATGTATGTATAGGTACATGTAATCTAGAATTTTAAAAAAATCGTCGAACTCCAAATTCGAGTGATTACTTGAATAGACTTTTCTGTGTGCTATGTTTAATACTTACCTTGTTATTTTGCCCCACAAAGTAGTGCAAGACACTACTGGGGGGGAAATGGTGCAGCGAATCGACTTCACATATCCCCTAAATCACGAGCCACCACTGGCTCCCACCAACGAAAATATGGAATGTTAAAAATGTTTAACTTGACCTAGCACAATATCCTCGTTTGACAAGTATCGTGGCATATCTCTGAAATTCGATTAAAAAAATACCTACAGTACCTATATATTATTATAGTAATGAATGTGCTGGTCAGAACAACTACTAATCGGAAAATAATGCCTCGTCAGGCATCGAATTATTTATAGAACTAAATCTATCACAGAATGCTGCTAGGTATATTAATAGTGTGCAGGAATGAGTGACACTAGATAATTCGAATAACTAAACTACTCCTCTAGATTTTATTCCACAATTCCTTACGGGGGTAGTATAGGTATTTGCCCAGTACCCTCGCCAGTACCACTCATTACACTTGCACAATCTGATCCTAATAGGTCAGTAGGTATGTATTATGTAAATTATGTTGAATAACAAATGTATAAAGTGAGCCCAAAACTGATGAGTTCCACAAGGACGAAACGAGTGTTTTCTTGTAAATTTAGAAGGCAAAATATTTAATTTGACCTAGGTATATATTCATTTCCTTCTGCCGGCGAGTGTATTCTTCTTGAAAGCTGGAAACTGAAAGGAAGGAGAAGAAAATGTAACTCTGAGAAAGTGTAGTAGAGATATCAAATGTCAGAAAGAGAATCAACTGGGATTTATGCAACTCTGTGTACATGTTCTCGCACATACTCACAGAATTGATTGGTTGCTTGTTATTATACAATACAATAAGCAACTGTGTGTATATTGTGAAGCCTATCGTACGTTCTAGCATAGATGGTTCTAGGTTGCACAACAAGCAGCGCTGGCGACCATAGTGGTGCTCGCAGGCTCGAGCACCACACGTATGGTGCTGAGCACCACGCGTGCAATAGTAAGAAATCTGACATAAGTACTAACCACAGTCAGCACCATATTTATCTGGCTGAGAAAATTTCAACAAAACCGAATACTTAGATTTTAGGTAGTAGGTACTTTGAACTGGGCGATAACTATTTAATAATATTCGTTCAATATTTCCTGATTCTTGAGACATAGAGTTTTTTTAAACGGTTTTATTTAGCTTGCCTTGTTTGTTTTTGTGTGGGTCAAAATCAATAATTGAAATTTTACCCCCTTTCTGTTGACCGATTGATCTGAAATTTGGTACACACCTTTAGTTGGGATGACAATACAATTATATATATTTCAGTATCATTGTAAATCCAAGATAGCCGCCGCCACAAAATAGCGGATTAGATATTTTTTCAACCTCCTCAATAAAGAAAGTAGAATACAGTATACCATGAAAAATTCAAAATTCAAGATGGCCGCCACCACAAAATGGCGGATTACTTTTTTTCCAATACCCTCAATTACGGAGACCTCAATATTAGTTAGGGAGCCGGTAGGTATAGTAAATTATGACTGTATTTTCTACCATGCCGGACATTATTAATCTTAATGTATGCAATAAGAGGAAGAAGAATATGACTATGAGAAAAAGTTGCATCTGAGTCGCACCGTAGATGGCGCTCTTAAGAAAAGTTTTGAATCGTCTGGCACCCACTCGCAACTATCTAATGTGCCTGGCAATGATATTTTGGCATTCTTCATAATACAAAAATTCAGTAAAAGAAAAATCTGTTGGTAGAAAATACGTCACGTGACGCTCCTGCTTAAAGCCGGTCCCAGACCATGCCCGAATGGCTTCGCAAATATGATCGAATATGACCGAATAATAGCAAATATTGTCGTGTGGGAGGTTAAACAAGTAAGGGCGATGACGAATAATTGTACTCGGCCATATTCCGACACGACGCGGTTTTTGGGTTCCGAGTCAAAGGCTAGCGAATATTCGGTTACGCACTCGCGTTATTTCGTTGCACCTCCCAGACGATGCGTTTTAACTCGGAGAGGATTTAATGTACTTTACAGTGTACAGTCAGTTCCAAAACAGTTTCCAGCCAAGTTTACTCCTATCTTTAAAGCCGTCACATAACTAAGTACTTACATCCATGTTTTTGATATCTTAAATTAACAAAAAGAAACGGGAAGCAAAACTTTAACATGTACCTACTTACGACAAATTTTAAAACCTATTTCTACACTGCACTGACTGTACTAAATACAACAAGTGAGCGATGAACGAAAGAAATATTTTCGAGGAGACTCGCGAATATCTTCGACGAATAGTGTGGGAGCGCTAAACTTGAATATGGCCGAATGTTCGGGAGCATTCGCGAGGACCTTTGCGAATACACTTGAGCTTGGTCTGGGACCGGCTTTAAGTT
Source organism: Xestobium rufovillosum (assembly GCA_963966045.1). Taxonomy (NCBI): domain Eukaryota; kingdom Metazoa; phylum Arthropoda; class Insecta; order Coleoptera; family Ptinidae; genus Xestobium; species Xestobium rufovillosum. The sequence continues at coordinate 24,077,759 of OZ014496.1, forward strand.
TGGGGTTCTCTGGCACCCACTCGCGACTTATAATGTATCTGATTCTTCTGTTACTGACTATTTGTATCATGAAGAATGCCAAAATATCAATGCCAGCCACATTAGATAGTCGCGAGTGGGTGCCAGACGATTCTAAACTTTTCTTAAGAGCGCCATCTGCGGTGCGACTCAGATGCAACTTTCTCATAGTCATATTCTTCTTCCTCTTGTTGCATACATTAAGATTAATAATGTCCGGCATGGTACATGGTAGAAAATACAGTCATAATTTACTATACCGGCTCCCTAACTATATGGGCACCACACGCAAAAATGAAAAGTTGCCGGCCGTGGCAACAAGGATGCACACAACAAATTGAAAAAATAGAGAATAGCAGATACCAGATAACTTCCTACGTTCCTAACGGCACACAGTTAGACCTGTCAAAATAGATAGTGATGAGCGTACACAGAATTTGATCTTCAGGTTCAGTGGCCTACCCAAAAACGTTAAAAATAGATGAAGATTGCATAGCTCGCAGTGGCAGCTTGTAATGAAGGGTTCTGGGGCGCCGCCCTCCCAAAAATTTCTAAAAGAAAATTGAACAAAATCACCTGAAGAATTTTCATCCTTTTAATTTTTAATAAAATATAATATTTTGTTATACCTATGATCTCTTTCACGTAAAAGTGCTGGACGAATATTCGACCGCCAGATCAACCCACGCGGGTAAAGGCCCGTCATTTTTATAGTTCTCATTTTTAATAATTCTTAGAAAAGGCTGAAACGTTGATTAATTAAACGTTGATTTATTATATTCTATACCAGTATTTCACAAAATTGAAATAACATTTAAAAAAACTTTTGTGTGTCAGCTCCGACGCACGACTAGAGTCTACTCCTTAGCTTACGAACGGTTATTTTAACTTCAATCACTTGATAATAGGATACACGCGAATGTCAGTTTTATACCCAAATGTGTATTTATCAGATGATTTATGTTCGAAAATGTCCAACTACATCAAAATATAAATTGTTTATAAATTCAGTAATTAAGTGACAATCTGCTAAACGTCGATCCCACTGGCAATGAAATAAATACTTTTCCTGGTCTTCGAATAGGTGTTGATTCACATTTCGACACTAAGCAATATTTGGAGTGAACAGCTGCCGACTAATACACCCGCTCAAACAACTACACCTCGAGCAAATACTCCGCCAGGCATTGAATTACAGAACGGGCCTACGTCGGCAGAATGTACATTAGGATGCACACAAGAGGCCTACCCCAGCAAAGCTGGCCTTGAAAGCCTCCATACGTGCTGTGCACATTCACACCATGCAGGCTTCTAATATTTGGAGTATTTAATATTAGGTTTTTCCATATTAAATCAAAAGATTCACAAATTTAGGAACGAACAAACACTGCAAATGCTGACTTTACAACGCCAACTGTCATATCTACTCTATGCCACTCTATTTTCACTATTTCCATGCTCTATGCAGTCAGACATAAACAGCCGTATCCATAGATACGTACCTATATAATTTCAATGTTACAGGTAACGTAACGCGTTACTTTTAGTTAACGCGAAATGTAACACTTGATTTTACTGCTCATTGGTCATAAAATTTCCGTACCGCGGGCTATAACTGAAAATCGATTCTTAAGGAGAAAACTCCAATAATCGTTCGTAAGGAGTAAACTCCAGTCGTGCGTCGGAGCTGACACACACAAGTTTTTTTTTGTCATAGGATATATTGTTTTATTTGTTTTTCATATTTTTTTTATAGAATATGCAGTTTTGTCCATTTACTTTATATATTTTATGTTAATATAATATGTTTGTTCAATTAACAGATAACAGTGCAACAGTGGTGTTATTTACTTTAAACAACACCTAATTCAAATTTGCCGCTCTTTTTAGGAAAAAGTTAAGTTTCAAGGAATTCTAAGGTTGTTTTACGAATTTCCCTAATTCAGATGTTGACAACACTGAATTGGAGGTGGACCTGAACATACGGGAGGGCACATTTTCCAATAATACATAAAAGCAGGTAATTGATTAGAGCTAGTCGAAAGGCAAGCCTAATTTATTGCGCTCCTAAGTTGACAGGAGGTGAGATACCGCCGCTCTTGGGGGTTAATTTCCATGCAGAGTTCTTTAGCACAGCAATTAATTGCCTATACACAAACAAACCTCCACCACCTACACTAGCAATTAGATAAATATGCCGAAACAAATATGATACAGATGTTTGTTTTTAAATGTCAGTGGCCAACAAAACACTTACAAAACTTCTGCGTTGCACCCGTTAGGGTACGGGGTATGCACAACTGCTACAATACTAGTATGATTTTTTAACTCGACATTCTACTATCTGGCAGATAATGTAATACGTTTTTATAAATGAAATTTTATTCAAATATAAACAACATACAATAGGGATACATAAATTTTATAATGTAATATAATTTGATATAATTAAATAATGACAATTTACAATAAAGCTTAAACATACACACCCCTCAATATAAAATTTCAAACTCGGAATGTATAAATAAAGTGAGTATAAAAAAGAAACAAAAATAATAATAAATCACATTAAATTTATGATAGTTCCTTCAAACTTTGCAACGATTTACGAAACAACTCCTGCTGTGAACGGGCATGTTTTATTTCCAATTCCGCTAACTCTATTAAACTACGAGAAACACGAATAAATTAAATGCTATTATAAACAAAAATTTTAAACAAACCTTTTCCTAAACGCCTGCAATCTTCTCGTTTTAAAATCTAATAACTCCTCTTTGGCCTGGGCCGAGATAGCTTCAAATTGTTCACAAGCAACAGACTGTGCCTGTTCAGCCTGCGATAATATAATAATAATATACATAATTGAGTTATAAACAAAGTTGAGGCAAATTACTTTCAAATATTATTTTTGCAAGATATGTGCGAGTTAGGTGTTCACATCGTGTATTTCTGAATTGAAGGCTATCACAATGAAATATGGACACAGAAGATTCATAAGATCAAGTACGGAAAATTCAGTTTTTTGGTAAATCAGGGCAGATTTTAGAGATGGTGAGGATATGAGAAACTAACGAAGTGAAGCATTTCCTAACACTCGTATTAAGTGCTTTTTAATAGCTTTAATGCCGACTTCCCATAAGCCTCCAAAATGAGGCGAATATGGTGGTATGAAGTGCCAATCAGTTAAATCAACATTTAAATGATTTAAAAATTTACCAAATTCTTTCTATTCTGAATTCGGAAAAGCAAAATTAGTTTAGTTAACGGTGAATATTTTGGCTAGTTTTCCAGGACACCCTATGAATCATTTTAAAACCATTATGAATGCGTCTTTTGTTAATTCTGAAATTAACTCTAAATGGATCACTTTAGTGGAAAAGCAAATAAATAATTAAAGGTATTATTTGTGCACTTTACTTCCACGAACCTTGCGGTCCTTAATTTGGAGTGGACCAACGCAATCAACACCAGTTACGTTAAACGGATAACTTGGCTGTAAAAGCTGCTTGGGGAGTTGACCCATGATAGGCAAAGTATTCTCCAATAATGGAACTAATTTTGTTTCTGCAAATTCAAAAGAAAGAAATTGGTAAATCTTTAAACACTGATTATTCTTCAAAGAAATCGAAAGGATTGGAAGTGCCTTTCAAGGCGGGGGGCATGTTGGAGATAGACTTTCGTTCCTTTTATATGAGAATGGACTAACAACAGTTTAGTTATTTTATTTGCCAGAGCGTTTGATCAAGTTTGACAAGTTTTGTTACCGAAGAAATAAGAAAACAAGAAAAATAATATTCTTCTGTGACATTACACATACACATTACACATACATATTTGTTTTTCTTGTTTTCTTATTTTAGTAGAGTGCCAAGCAAATTTTATTTCGACATCATTGGGCATTTTGAGGTTAAAATATATGACTTGCCCAGTATTGTAGCTTAGGCCCTATGGAACTAAAATCCGAAAGTCGTCAGAAAATTGTCCTGTGCAAAAGGGCGCAATTTAAAATTTTCAAGTTATGTATACGAGCCGAAAGGTGAAATCATATTCTAAAAGCAAAAAGAAATTGAAGAGATTTCTGTAGAATTTATATGTTTTATAAATTATACAAGTTTTTGAATTACGTAGCCTCTTACAGAACTCGAAGACGTTTACAGGTGTTTTTCTCCGTTCGAAATGAATAAAAATCGAATTATTTTATGCTTTCTTTATTTTGAAACTCTATTATCTCTTACGCCGTTGCATTTTATTTAGCGAAATTATCCTCTATTGATAAATTATTGCCCAAATCTTTTAGAATATGATGGTTTTTGATTTATAATTTTTGAACGAATATTAAGAAAGTTATGCCATTAAGAGTCCGGCAAACCCCTTTAAAATGAACCCGAAAACTGACTTCGTAGTGCTATGCTCATTTCTAAACGGTGAAAATTGAAGTGTTGAATTTTTGACAGTTTATAAACGAAACTTTATTTTATGTTTCCATTGAAAGAAAATTTAAAAATTTAATCTTAGAAAGTGTCAGTTCACTCATGAAATTGACCAACTTCACGCGTGCATAGCGCCAAGAGATTTACAGTTTTCGAAAAATTGTTTCAATGGCGACATAAAGTATACCTTCTTCTACCATAATCAGGCTTTCGTGTTGCTAAATTTACTAGGTTAAAGGTGTAATCATGGTAGAGCGAGAGCGCTGCAAACGCAAAATATGGCTTGGTATGTGCTGCCGCCCGGTGTCGACTGAGCGTAAACTCAGAGCGCCGTTGTCTCATTTACTAGGTACCGAACGCGCGGGCTTTGAATCTGCATTGTACTTGTGTCCATAAATGTGTTTAGCGCGACGGTGTTGCAACACAGCTGATAGTTTGCTCCGATTTCTAACGGATTCCTCACCGACCCGATGCCCCGCAGGTGTAACTTTTGGATCTGCTTTGCCGGACTCTTAAATATAACATAGTGCATAATCTAGAGGCTCGCCACCGCTTCGTGAATCACTGGATACATCGCATTGCACCGCACCCCGCAGTCCACACGCGCGACCTTCTTCTCTTTACTTGTCTCACTCCCTCCTTATAAACCTATGCTATTTAGCTTTTGGCATACCTACACTATTCCTTATTTCTGGCTTATTAATCATTATTGCAGGACCTTTTTAATACAGTACCTAGTAGAAGTACATACCATAAGAAAGGGGCAATTTATTAGCAACGTAAAATTTAACTTGAATCTCTATTTCCTATTTGACACTGTTAACGCATGAAATGCCAGTAAATTTTTCAATAAAATGCAATGGGTTCCATATTTATTTCATTTATTGCAATAAATCTGTGTGAACTTTGATTTTCCACTTTCATCCAAACTTCCTGTCTTAACAATTCCTTGAAATGGGCAAGAAGAACTAGGACGTCTGTGTCTTTGCAGTCTACTATGCATCTAGTATATCCGGATCTCTTTGCAGATAAAATATGTAGGAGGATTCTTGTGTCAGCTTCCTCGTGTCTAGATTCTAAGATATTATCAGCAAGGTCAAAATTAGATTTACTTATAATCCAAGACATTACTAAATCCCCCGCTGGTCGCAAACTGAATAGGGTAGTTATTTGAAGCAAGTACCAATTGCTGAGACAAAAAATTTGTCAATTGACCTTTGTTCAAATATTGCATGTTTTGAATGTGTATGGAAAACCGCAGATCAACTGGTTTCGTCCTTTTGGGACTCATCAGTACAGTGCTTTCCCTTACACACTCAAACCATGCAATTTAACTTGCTATATAATTATGCTGCCGCGCTCTGGACAGATATCAGCAAGTGACAACTACTTTGAGAAATTATCTGGTATTAATTAATGGTACTGGACCGTTCGAACAACTACTCCTCGGGCAAATACCCCGCCAGTCATTGAATTATAGAACTAAATCCAGATTTTTTGTACTACGAGACGTTTCAGACTGCTACCCCACCTAAGGTAGTTGTCACTTGCTGATATCTGTCCAGAGCGCCGCAGCATATATAGCAAGTTAAATTGCATGGTTTGAGTGTGTAGGGGAAAGCACCGTACTGATGAGTCCCAGAAGGACGAAACCAGTTGGTCTGCGGTTTTCCATACACATTCAAACCATGCAATATTTGAACAAAGATCGTCTTAAAAGCACGTACGTACATGGAGACAAATTAGGATTGTTTCAAAGCCACCTTAGGTGGGGTAGCAGTCTGAAACGTCTCGTAGTACAAAAAATCTTGATTTAGTTCTATAATTCAATGCCTGGCGGGGTATTTGCCCGAGGAGTAGTTGTTCGAACGGTCCAGTACCATTAATTGACCTTTATTGAAAGATGAGTGGATAAACAGGTGCCATTGTTGAGGTAGTGGTGTATCTATGCCATCTATTAATCTGCTTATTGGCGTTTCCTTACTTCTCTTTAAACGAGTTGAATCCTTAATTGAATTTTCACAATAATAATCAAAAACTAGGTCGATCCTTTTAGCGTCGTATTGGTTTTAAAAAATAATATATTGGAATATTTTCGCGTAGGTAGTCTCCGAAAGTTTTTGCTTTGGTCGGTTTTCCAAGAACTTGAACCACAGATATTCCGTCAAAAATATAACATGTTTCACCGGAGTTAATTGATGGCAAGACTTTAATGGACCTTTTGTAGGTTTCTATTACGTTACCTAGTGCACTTTTATTCGATGGTGTTGCTAACATTCCATTTGATGTTAGTGCCATAGATGTTGTTCTAAATAGGGGTAATTCCTAATGGATTGTACGACAAAAGGATGCAGCTGAAGAAAAAAATGGAATATCCTGCATTGGTTCATGTTTTTGCATGGGCCAAAAGTCGTGTAAAAACGCAGTGTCAAATAGGAAATAGAGATTCAAGTTAAATTTTACGTTGTTAATAAATTGTCCCTTTCTTATGGTATGTACTTTTACTAGGTACTGTATTAAAAAGGTCCTGCAATAATGATTACTAAATTCATCCCTATAAGCCAGAAATAAGGGATAGTGTAGGTATGCCAGAAGCTAAATAGCATAGGTTTATAAGGAGGGAGTGAGACAAGTAAAGAGGTCGCGCGTGTGGACTGCGGGGTGCGGTGCAATGCGATGTATCCAGTGATTCACGCAGCGGTGGCGAGCCTCTAGATTATTCACCATGTTATATTTAATGGCATAACTTTCTTAATATTCGTTCAAAAATTATAAATCAAAAACCATCTTATTCTACAAGATTTGGGCAATAATTTATCAATAGAGGATAATTTCGCTAAATGCAACGGTGTAAGAGATAATAGAGTTTCAAAATAAAGAAAGCATAAAATAATTAGATTTTTGTTCACTTCGAACAGAGAAAAATGCCTGTAAACGTCTTCGAGTTCCGTAAGAGGCTACGTAATTCAAAAACTTGTATAATTTATAAAACATATAAATTCTACAGAAATCTCTTCAATTTTTTTTTGCTTTTACAATATGATTTCACCTTTCGGCTCGTATACATAACTTGAAAATTTCAAATTGCGCCCTTTTGCACAGGACAATTTTTTGACGACTTTTGAATCTTAGTTCCATAGGACCTAAGCTGTAATGCCGGATAGGTTAAACATTTTAACCTCGAAATGCCCAATCACTTAATTTTTAAGCACATTTCGGACGCGCCAGCACTTCACTATTTCCTCGGTAACAAAACTTGCCAATCTTGATCAAACGCATCTGGCAAATAAAATAACTAAACTATTATTAATTCATCCTCATATACAATTTTCAATATTTAAAACTGAGAAAAGTCATCCAGTATTCCATTGCCAATTGTCAAGTTCAGCATTTACCATTTAGACCTTCAACTAATGGCCCTCGATTTCATAAACACTACAAGCCAAAATACAGGCATACATTTGGCGATAGCATTCTTTTACAACTTCTCAAGAAAGTTTAATGATTTAGATTTTCTTGCACAGACCAGGGCTAATGAGAAAACCCAACTATCTTTATCATGCCTAGCTAGATAAATTCATGGAATAAAATACAAAACATTACCTCTTGCACTTCCGGAGCCTTGCAAATAAACAAGAAAATATTTTATACCATTTCGAAATAATTAAAAATATGACGATCTACCACAGACGCATACTTATAAGTCGAAACCCGTGCGAACTACTTACCGCATGTATGTCTTTGTTTTTCTGCCTAGCTTTTTCTAAAGTTCGATTGGCATTTTCGTAAGCAGCTAAGCACTTCAAACGTCTTACTAATAAAGCCTTCGCTGCTTGGCTGTCTCTCATATAGTATCGGAGAGTGTCCGCTAACTTAAGATCTTCATCGGTGCTTACCCTACTTTCTATTTTCTGAAAAAAATCATGCATTTAAGTACGGCGACATTAAAAATATTACTAAGGTAAATATACTCTAGCACGCTCGATCGTATCGGCTACTTTCGATAAAAACTTGTCCAACGGGCCTGGATCTACATTTGCCAGTTGGATTAGGTCACTGGATATTTTCCTATAACTATCTGCGACTTCTGCAAAATAAAAATAAAACAAATATGTAAATACATGCAAAAATTGAATTGGTACCTTTATGTTTTTCAGTCATTTTATCAGTTCTTATCGTAGCTTCTTTCAGTTGGCCATGGTATTCCGTAAGAGAATTCATTTGCTGTTCAAAGAAATCATTTACGTCCCTAACAGTTGCGTTAAGATAGTACTGATCAGTAGTGCTGCCAATCGATTTAACTAAGCCGCCCCACTGTTGAAACCGACCTTTAGGACGAGCGCACAGATCTTGGTCAAACTCTAAGAACACATGTAAGTGACGATCTTCTTTGAAGACACTGTGGCTAGCTAAGCGGGTCAGGAAGACTTCGTGCATTGCGACGGTTTTCTTGAAAGTTGCCAAATATTCTCTATAAAAAAAGAACAGGCGTGACTTAAAAATTTTACTATTACAAAAAGAGACACTCACGCTTCTAGCTCTTGTTTCATTTTTGTGAACTCCTCTTTTGGCATTGTACCTTCACCTTCTCCTAAGCGTTGCAATTTTTCTCGAGATGCATCGAAGTTTGGACGGGGTGGAGGTGGTGGAATCTAGAAATCATAAATACCTTGCAAGGTGTGCAGTAAATTAATCATCGCCTAATTAACCATAATTATTATTTAACGTTTCAAATAAAAGGCTCGTGGCTAGGGATGCCACCTTTAAAAGTCGCTTGACCCGGAGATTTACTGACGACCAAAAAAAAAACTTGAATAGAACTAATTTTTATTCCCTTTAATAATTAAAATACATTTGCAACTTCCTTAAACGATACCTATTCATTTATTGCTTTGTTTAAACTTAAATAGTTAAATAGTTAGGGATGTAGGATGTTCTACTTTTAGGGAAATGCGTAGGTTAGCTCAGGATAGAAAAGAATGGAGGTACGCGTCCAACCAGTCTTCGGACTGAGAACCTTATGATGATTAAACTTAAAGCCATATTTGGTTTTACTTTGGCATGTTTTTAATAAAGCATTTTGTTCGCCTTTCTCTAAGTACCTGACTAAAAGCAAAACAACAAAACCGTACTAACTCTTAAAAGTAGTTTAATCTAATTTGCCGCAAAGATATCGAACATCGCCCCAACGGCAACAATAGTACCTACTAGTATAACGCGACCCGTATTGCCATATGAATATTTGAAAGTTACAGTTACAACTTACAACGCAATTGAAAACTGCCATGTAATTCAAACACGATACATATAAAACAAACAAGTAAATGAAGTAAAAAACGAGGATTTGGGATTCCCCGACGAGTTCACTTCACCCAACTGACATCTGACGTCTGCTGATTGGTGCTGTGTTGGCGATTGCCGCTAAACATTGTACAACAGTAAATTTCAGAGTGAAAACAGGAGAACAGTAGATTGAGGGTAAAAGCAGCAGATCTACTGTTAAAACAGTAGATCTGGCAACACTGAACGCGACATACGGGCATAAACTCGCAACGAAATTGCGCGATTGTTGCTCAGGAGCGTGCTTAAATTGCTGCGCTGTTGCCAAATATTTATTTTTTCTGGCATAAGAATTACATTAATTTTGTTTTATTTTAGTAATTTTGTTTTATTTTGTTAAATGCAGTTTGACCCGGAGAAAATACGTAGTAACCCGGAGACCGGAGACCATTTGTCAAAACCCGGAGTCTCCGGGTCAAACCCGGAGAGGTGGCAACCCTACTCGTGGCTGAAGACTAATCTCATCATTCATTAGAACTAAGATGGTTGAATGGCGAATGTTGCGCAATATACAGAATATCTAAATATTGCCTACGCAGAGCCAGAGCTTCACGTCTTTATTTTGCATTTTAGAGGAAAAAGTAATCCTTCGTACTTAAGAATTAGTTTCAGTTCTCCCATACAATACTTAACCTTTGCTTTCCTTGATTTTACTACAGTGGCCTTTACACACAAGCTTTTATTGGCGTAAGTTTACGAAGTGACTTATCAATCAGTGTAAACTTACTCACTTGATTACCAAAATTAACAAAAATATTAATACATAATTCAAGATCAAAGTTAATTTTGTGTAGCTGCAGAAAATTTCTAATATCTAGGGATACAATAAAATAATTTGGACGTTTGTATCTTTATATATATTTTTTATACTCACAATATATCCCGCATATTTCGGTTCCTCCTCATACCGATCATGTAGCCATATAAATTCTTCATGTTGTCGAACAACTAGGAATTCTGGTTTCTGAAAATTCTTCATGGTGGTACGCGTATGAACAGTGAACTTAACTTTATCCTTCTCGCTAAGTGCATCTGATATATCAACCACCAAACTGTTATCTGTAAGTGGTACATTGTTACCCTCTCCTGCATCAGTTTTATCCGTCTACAAAAGTAAATTAGAATAAGTAATTTACAGGGAAACAATTTACAGATTAGAGGTTATTGTGAACCAATAAATACGCCCCTTTCCCAAAAAGCGGTCAACATCTTCAAAAATTCATAATTGCAATTTCAGGAACCAATAATAGTTTACACTCACCATTATTACGTATAATAATTACAAACTCAAAAAAATATCAAATAAATTTTTAACATAAGACGGCTCCGCGCATTACTTGTCAACCTTTTAACTGCGATGTGCCGTGGCAAGAATTACCCGTGGCGGCAGGTGGTCACGGATGATCATCATAGGAAAGCCAAATACACCACATAAGTGGCGCGTCACAAACGTCAGATTTTCATTTCATACAAAACAAATCCATGTACTATCTGACGTTTTAACCTAACCTATGCAGTATAATTATAGTCGTTTTCAAGTTTTTACACGTAAGCGTAACACACAAATTGAAAATAAGTACGTGTATTGCAGCAATTTTTTTTAATGGCGTCGTATATTATTATTCTTAGTGAGGCTGAGACAACTAAAAATACCCCAAGACGAAGAAGAAAACGGCGCTGGTGGATGACTTTGTTAAAAAGTAGAAAACGGTATGAAGGGACAGACTTAATGAATGATCTAAAAGTGGAAATGGAATATAGTCTTTCTGGAAATCAGTCCTCTTTAAGCGAATGTCGTACACATGTACACATCAAAAAAAGTCCGAACGAATTCTTCCTGATTTTCCTTTTGATGTACCTACTACTTACCGCCTAGTGAGCGAACCCTCGCAAAGTCGAACGAACGCATTCGCCGTTCGGTGGCATTTGTTGTTTGTTGACCCGTACCGTTGATTGAGATCAACGCTCGTACGCATTAACCGAACGAATTCGTTTGTAACAGGGGACCTAAGTGCCTCCGTCATACGTCAGATTTTCATTCCAAACAAAACAAAAGCACGTGCCATTTGACGTTTATCGATATTATTTACAACGTCTTAAACTAGTTTTTGCAATATAATTATAGACGTTTTGCAGTGAAAACAGTTCGGGAGATAAGTGGCGCCTCACAAACGTCAGATTTTCATTCCAAACAAAACAAAGCCACGTGCTTTCTGACGTTTTAACCTAACCTCTGAAATATAATTATAATTACATATAGTTGTTTTCAAGTTTTTGCGCGTAAGCCTAACACACAAATTGAAAATAAACTGTTTTCACTGCAAAACGTCTATAATTATATTGCAAAAACTAGTTTAAGACGTTGTAAATAATATCGATAAACGTCAAATGGCACGTGCTTTTGTTTTGTTTGGAATGAAAATCTGACGTATGACGGAGGCACTTAGGTCCCGAATTCGTTCTCCGTATCTGTACGCGCCTTTCGGTGTCACCTCTCAACATTCTCCCTGTTCTGTGCTTCACACTCAACTTGTCAAAACAACTAAACGTCAAGAAACTAACCTCATTTAAGAATGTGAGATTGGACATTGAATAGTCGTTCCAAACAGCAAATAATTATAAAATGACGACTTTGCGTCATACATTACAGCAGGAGGTATTCCAACCGAACGAAGAGCGGCTATTATGCATGTGCCACGTAGAAAAATACCTGAAAAAAAAGAAATCATCCTTTTTATGTCTCGTCAGCACTACAAACCCTCCCCTACATATTTCGATAGTACAAATAAAGCAAACAGACAAAACTTTCAAGAGAAAACAAAGTTGGGCTTTGGCCGAACTTAAAGTGGTTGACGGCAAGTCTGAGGCTAGTGATACACAAGCCTTTGATTTGCAGTTGGATAAGGTGTATCGTTGGGTTGCATCAAATAATCAGGAAAGACAGTTGTTCATTATCACTTTGTGGAAACAATGTACAAAGTATGTACTGAAAGATAAACCAATTTTTAAGAACGTCCCTAAACCATGGATAGCAGAAGACATATTGACCCCCGAAAGTAAATTTGAAACACCTCTGTTAGGAATAGAAAGTGATTTATCTGAAGAATTCCAAGCAATTACTGATAAGGAACAGGAAGATCTTAATAAGTAAGTGGGAAGTATGTTTGAAAATTACGGATTTTAAAATGTATCTTTTGTAGACTAATGTCAGATTGTGAATTCGCTATAAGTAATGCTGAAGCATTTATGGAGGTTCTGGCTCGGGATTTATCTTTGTTAGATGGAGAAAATGTGCAATGTGTGTTGGCATCAGAAGAGCAGGTCGAAACTCTTATGGGTCAAATGGAATTAGCTATTAAAGAAGCAGAGAAAATAGAAAAACGGCTGGATGGGTATGATAAAATTTTAAGTCATGTTAGAGATACTATGGAAAAAATGGAGAAGAAAAACTCCATGATTGCAATTGTAAACAAAAATAATTTATTGTTGCTGAAGGAATTGGAGAACATTGTGGTAAGATAATTAATTTTCAATAATGAAAACATTCTCTGATAATGGAAAGATATTTATTATTTGACCGCTGTTACTTCTATCTACTGAATGCGTCTTTTACAAAAATTGTTTTCTGACACGTGCATTTGAAAAACAACATTAAAATGGCATGGACTGAATAAGTAAAGACTAAAAATATATGAGGGTCTCTTATAAAACTTTTTTATATAGTAAAGACAAAAACCTCTGCAACAGCGCTGTTTGAACATGCATATATGTTTCATTTTTTTGTGAAACATTCATTTCATCGGTGATTTTCAGTCTCAGTTGGACTTGCCACGTAAATATCAAGAATGTTTGGAAGATGCAGATTTGACAAATCCACAAGGTTTGAAAGCTGCAATAGAAGCAGGGAATGCACTAAGAGATGCGATGAATTCTCAGTTAGATCCTGCTTTGTTACGGATGGCTGCAATTCAAGAACAAAGAAAAAGATTCGAAAGTTATAAGACAAAATTTTCTCGATTCATAAGTCGCCAATTGAATAATTTGTTTATACATTACGGTAACCATAAAGGTGATGTCGAAAGGAATTCTGACGGATTGTTCATGCCACAGCATACTTCTGTTCATAAGGAATTAAGTGCCTACATAGAACTCATGCACTGGATCAAAGTATAAATTCAAAGATCTGCTTTCAAGTATTAAATCGATTAGAGATTTTTATTATTTTATAGGTAATGGACAGAAAAGCTTATGACTTCTTAAGAAAACTTTATACTGAATCTTTAGGGAAATTATATGATAGAGATTTAAAAAGTCTTTTTGAGACCGCAAGAGATAAAATGGGTGTTTCAGTTGTCGGGACGCCAACAAGAAATACTGCTCTGTTAGGAATAGATAAAGATCAATGGATATTAGAAATCTCGTCAGAAGAACGAAAAAATTATAATTCAATTTTAGAACAAATTTTAGGACAGTTGGAGCCAGTCTGTTTGCAGGAGCAACAGTTTTGTGTCAGTTTCTTCCAGGTAAATTTCATATTTGGAGAAATTGAAGTCCTGTTTTAATTTCCATTGTTTCGATAGTTGGATGTTCTTAGTCCCAGTTCTAAAAATACGTTAACGACTCTAGATGGTATAGAACAAGATTCTAATGTCATGCCTCATCGAAAAGCGGAAAAACAAATCAATGAAGATGTGAGAAACACAATGAGTAGTTTATTTTCTTGCCTCGAGGAGGAACTTGTTAATTTCATAGGGCACATAGAAAAACAAGATAGTTTGTAAGTCGAGCCATTTCAAATTGACCAAAAACTGTTATCCTTCCATAACTTTCAGTTACTGTATGTACGTCTTGGTGCGTTTAAACCAACACGTAATGTCTGCTCAAAGTTCATTTCTAAGTAATACATTTGCGTCTGTATTAATCCAAGTTAAACGATCCCTAGACAGATTCATGCAATTGCAGTTAGATTCAATAAAGGATTGCAAAATTCCTCGTCGCTCTAAGTGTGGTATACTCCCTTATGTGTCCAATTTAGAAGAATTTTCAGAAAATGCAGAGGTTTTACTGAAAAGTGATCGACGAGCGGATTTAGAAAAATGGTACACCCGTCTTGTTGATACCATGCTAGAAAGTATCTCAGTACATTCTGCAGATCATCACAAAACTCCATCCCAAGTAATAAAAATGGGTATGTTTGAATTGGTTTAGTTAAAAAATTGTGTTATATAATTGTTTTATTTTATAGAAAATTATCATCATCTGCATTCGTTGCTGTCACAGTTGAAAATACCAGTTTTGGAATCTCAGCGTAAGGAAGCCAAGCAGAAATATAACGAAGCGTTAGCTGCTTATGTAACGCAGTATTTTGGAAGGCCGTTAGAAAAATTGAATGTGAGTTTTGTTTATTAATAACTAGCTGGTACCCGGCGCATTGTTGCCTCTGAAGAAATAATTGTGGTAAAATCGTTTGAAACTTGATAAACTGCGAATGGTATATGCCGTTTGACGTTTGCATTTTCACTTTATAAATTATTTGCTGCCCGGTCCCGGTACGACATGCGCGGCACCTACTGTAAGTTAATCTTCAGATTAGCCCAACGAGTGTTCCTGTGAAGTTTGGTAGCGATCGGATCAACATAATTTTTTTGTTTTGTGCGAGGCGGGGGCTTGATATGACACTTATCAACTGTCAGATTTGACAAATAAAATTTATTTAATACTTTCTGACGGTCTGAATTTTATTTGTCAAATCTGACAGTTGATATGTGTCATATCAAGCCCCGATTTCTCACAAAACCAAGAAAAAAAAATTCTGTTGATCCGATCGCTACCAAACTTCACAGGATCACCCGCTGTGAGAAGTAAAATCGAGCGTTACCTAAAAAAACGTTACGTTCCTCTGCGTAACTATGGATACGTGTATTTATGTACAATGACCAAAATTATCAAGTTTGTTAAGTTTGTTAAGTTTGTTAAGAACATTACTGAAAACGTCCCACGGAAACGGGATAAAAAGTATCCTATGTCCGTCTCCTGGTTCTAAGCTACCTCCCCACCAATTTTCAGCCAAATCGGTTCAGCCGTTCTTGAGTTATAAATAGTGTAACTAACACGACTTTCTTTTATATATGTTTTATTTCTCTTTTAAATTTAATGAAGGTGCAGTCTCTTATTTCTCTCAGCAATTGATTACATATATACACAGTGTCCCACTTAACTTGTTTAGTATGGGGAACTTTTAAACCGCGGTAGTTACAAGGGAGCTCGAATGGGAAAAAATGTTGCTTATTATAATTGTAATTTAGCAGTACCAAGACAACTTCGAAAACTATTTCTGTTTCTGAAAAAATCGGGAAAAAGTGAAAATGGCCAAAATATTGTTTTTGTTCTATAGCCCTTATTTGTTGATATTTTGATATGAAATTTTAAAGCAAGTTATTATGGTTGATAATTCTCAACAGGTCGGTTCTATCAATTTTTATACAGGGTGTTTAATTTAAGCGTACCAGAGGTTAACTGTGTTTTTTCTTATGGCCGCCATATTGGTACTGGTCATGTTCGAGTAGACGGTTTCAAGAGCTCTTCAACCATGTATAATAGTCCGCATAAAAACCTTTAGTTAACAATGAAAATAGAAAAATTTGCCTCTAAGATGTAACAGTCCATTAAGAATGCCACAGCTTATTTTATCTAGTTCAATAATTGTTCAAAAAGTCCTCCGTCAGTATCTAAACAGTTTCTGCATCGAGTTTCCACCGAGTTGACCGTATTTATCAAAAATTGAGGAGGGAGTTCTCTAAGAGCGGTTACTACAGCTGCCCGAAGAGCATGCTGATTTTCATATTCTTGACTGTATACGTGATTTTTATGCGAGGGGTGAACCGCAGAGCAAAATCTTGTACACCAATTCCTCTATTTATGTGTAATTCCTTTTAATTCCCCGCAATTCCTATCTAATTCCTGCAATTCCTCAAGTAATTCCCGCAATTCCCCATTAATTCCTGCAATTCCTCATGTAATTCCCGCAATTCCCCATGTAATTCCTGCAATTCCTCATGTAATTACTGCGATTCCCCTACTAATTCCTGGAATTCCCTTACAACTAATTCTTGCGTTTCCTGTACGTCCGATACTGCAATAATTTACAGCGCATGCGCAATCGTTAGTATAAGAGGGGTAAACATTTCTGCAATTCCCTTGTAATTCCTGCAATTCCTCACTAATTCCTGCAATTCCCCAAACAATTCCTGCAATTCCCTACAAATGTATGTAATTCCTCAAGCTTGTACACAAATTTCTCTATTTATGTGTAATTCCTTTTAATTTCTCGCAATTCCTATCTAATTCATGCAATTTCTCAAGTAATTCCCCCAATTACCCATGTAATTCCTGTAATTTATATTTGTAAAGATGATGCAATAATTTAATTCCCTTGTAATTCTTGCAATTCCTGTGCAATTCCTCACTAATTCCTGACTAATTCCTGCAATTCCCCAACAATTCCCCAAACAATTCCTGCAATTCCCTACAAATGTATGTAATTCCGTACTAATTCCTCTGCAATTCATCAAGCTTGTACACCAAAATTCCTCTGCGGTTCACCCCTCGTTTTTATGTAACCCCACAAGAAAAAATCTAGGAGTGTTAAGTCCGGGGAGCGAGCTGGCCAGTGTATTGATCCTGTATTCCCTGTATATTAAAACTACGTTGAGTGTAACTTATTACTAGCATAAATTTGAAACATACTTAACCATTTCTCACCAAATAAATTGTTTAGATACTGACGAATCCTATGTGTATTGTGAGGAGGTGCACCATCCTGCTGCAACCAAACGTTCTGAACTACATTTACCTGCGATAATTAAGTTGTCTTATTTAATTGTCATAATAAACATAATGCTTTGTTTTCCATAGCTTGCTGGAGAAGAGAAACGTGGCATTCTTAATGGACTGTTTATCTTAAAGGCAAATTTTTCGATTTTCATTGTTAACTATAGGTTTTCATGCGGACTATTATACATGGTCGAAGAGCTCTTAAAACCGTCTACTCGAATATGACCAGTACCAATATGGCGGCCATAAGAAAAACAAACTTAACCTCTGGTACGCTTAAATTAAACACCCTGTATAAAAATTGATACCACCGACCTGTTCAACCATAAATTGCTTTAAAATTTCATATTAAAATATCAACAAATAAGGGCTCTAGAACAAAAACAATATTTCGGCCATTTTCACTTTTTCCCGATTTTCTCAGAAACAGAACTAGTTTCCGAAGTTCTCTTGGTACTGCTAAATTACAATTATAATAAGCAACATTTTTCCCCATTTGAGCACCCTTGTAACTACCGCGGTTTAAAAGTTCCCCATACTAAACAAGTTAAGTGGGACACTGTGTATAATGGGAGTTTTAAAGAATATAGTGTTTTGTGCCTTTTTAGTGTTTTTAAAATCTAAAATAAAATTGTCTTTGTTTCTGGTATCATGTTGGTGTACATCTCTAAAGTAATTTAATTGGTTGTCAAAGTAACTCTGCATCAAGCCACATTTATTCTTGTAAATAAAAATTAAAGCACTTATTTCAAATATTTCTCCAACTTTACACCATTGTAATTCATGAAATATATATTTACTTGTGTACCTATTACAACCCAGAATTGTTCTTATAGCTCTATTTTGGATAATTTCTACTCTTCTTACATCAGTCATCTTGGCCAAATGTAATATTGTTCCCCCAAACTGTAAATGTGGTAATACTATAAAGTTATATACAGTTTGCCTCGCCCATCTAGTTAAATAATTTCTACACCTGTATAATATATTCCAACTTTTTTTTATTTTCTGAGAGATATAATTAACATGTTCCTCAAATTTTAATTCGAAATCTATTATTATACCCATCCCTATTTTTTTTTCCATCAGTTATCAATCCATTCACTTACAATTGTTCTTTTCCCAACTAGCATTATTTTACTTTTGTCTATATTTAACTTGAAGCTATTAATTTGCAGCCACTGCGCCACATTTCCCAGTTCATAATCTACCATTTTTCGAATTTCCCTATTATCTTTTCCCGATACATACATTACCAAATCATCAGCAAACAAATGGAATTTACAGTATTTCAAAATATCTACAATATCATTCACATACAATGGAAATAGAAGAGGTCCCAATATGCTACCTTGAGACACCCCAAATTCAATTCAAGATACCACATTGCCACACTTTACTTTCTATTTTCTACCACTTAAATAACTTTGAAACCAATCCAATACCTTCTCTTTAATTCCAATGTTTTTCATTTTATTTAATAATCTGCTGACTGTTTCAAATGCCTTCTTCAAGTCGAGAAAAACCACAGCAGTTACTAAATTTTGATCAGTATTATCCATCCACTCACTAATGACGTACTGAGGCGCTGTTTGACAACTGTGGTTCTTCCGGAATCCTGACTGATGCTTTGTCAATATATTTGTTTCAACATATTCTAATAACTGAGAATGTACTATTTTCTCTAGTATTTTTGCAAAGATTGTTATTATATTTATGGGCCTGAATTCTACTTTTTTAGTATTCATTACCGTCCTAATTGGTACAATAGTAAACGATTTCAATATTTTCGGAACTATGCCCGATTCCGATAAAGAATTAATTAAGTGAATTAAATTTCGTGAAATTTCATTCAATTCATCTGGACTACCTTTGTTTACCAATGACCCAACAATATCTTGTAATTTTTCATACGTTATTAGTTCAAAATTTCTAAATTCACTTTGTGTTAACATTTGATTTGTATCTATATTATTCATTTCATCTACTTTTCCAATGCTATTCATTATATCATTTACACTGTTTATGTAGTATTTATTCATATTTCAACTATCATAATCAGATCGTTATATTTAACACCTTCAAAGACAATTTCATTATAAACTTCATTATTGTTACCTGTCACTATATTCTTCAAAGTCTTCCACATTGCTGTAGGATTATTCTTATTACAGTCTATTGAGTACTCAAAATATTTCTTTGCGAGTGGGGCTTTCTGTCATTGTTTATATATGACTGGTTTGTCCGGTCGAAGGAAAAGATTTTCAGGAAAAAATTGTGTTCCAAAAAATAAATTAATGTGCTTTTTTACTTTTCACTTTTGCAGACATTTTTTGATGGTGTGCAAGCCAGAGTTGCTAGCGGTGTCAAAGCATCAGAAGTTAGCTATCAGTTGGCTTTTAGTAAGCAGGAATTACGGAAAGTTATAAATCAGTATCCTGGAAGTGCGGTAAGAACTACATTTGTATAAAATTCATTAAATTCGACGCGTTTTGTTTCTACCAGGTAAAACGAGGACTGGAGGCTTTGTATAGAAAGGTAGAAAAACACTTGTCAGAAGAAGAAAATCTGCTTCAAGTCGTTTGGAGGGCCATGCAAGAAGAATTTATTCAGCAATATAAAACCCTCGAAGATCTTATCCAACAGTGTTATCCAGGGTCGATGATAACTTTAGAATTTACTATTGATGATATATTAAATTTCTTCTCCGACATCGCAAGGTCGCATTAATATATTTGCACCCTCGCCTTCATGAATAAGACATTACATTGTGCATTCATAGAAATACATGAATTGATTAGCTTCTGTACTATGCACAATGTAAAGATTTATTGGTATGTATGAATAAAAATATGTAAGTATTTAATAAGTTAAATTTTTATTAAAAGTAAAAATATATTAAAATTGTTACAATACATTATATTATAAAAGTTATGCACTATAAAAGTGTTGTTTCATATACTCCCAAATGAATGTAGCCCCTGCTACATGCACATTTAATGATCTCGTTACACCTGATTGAGGAATTTCAACACAAACATCCAATAAGGGAAGTAAGTTTGGGGGAATACCTTCTTTCTCATTTCTGCAAAACAAAAAACGGCTAATGATTTTTCATGTTTCTAATATGCTTCGGCCTAGTTTAAGATTGTGGTTAGGCTGTAAATTTTGCATACCCATCTTAACAAAAGTCTAGCAGAAAATTAAATCATTCAGAATCGACCGCTTGACAGTTCAAAAATTTTCCATAAGTAACTGAAAAATTGACTTATTTTCATACAATGTATAACTAGGATGATCATATAAATCGCCAACAAAAATTATTGGGTCTAACACTACCATTATTATTGCACCAGTGGTGGCTCGTTAATAAAACGTTTGGCAGGAAGAAAATTTATAAAATTTCAGTTGTACCAATAAAAATTTTAGTAGGTATTATACAAGCATTATCGCTGCCAAAAAACAAACACGGAAAACAAAATAACGCATTTTTTGAGGCATTTTTTCTGTTACATCCAATAATCCAATTATTTTTGGCGTAAATTTTATAGAGAAATGAGTATAATTTAAGCATACTTATTATAAATTATTGTTTTTTTATCATAAAATGGAAGTAATTTACAATTTTAGCGTAAAAAAAGTTTAGCCAGCTAACATACCAATATAAATTTAGTTAAACTAGATTTTTATTAGGGGAGTGTCGACGGAACCGAATGCTCAGATTAATAATATTTGTTATAGAACCGAATATTAGGATAAATAAGAAAAGTTATTCGACAGAGTGTTTGGTTGTATAATTTTGTGTATTCAACCAAATGTTTGAAATAGAATGATATGATTTGTGTACAACTAATATGCGTATTCATGAGAGACTTTTTAAGTAGGTATCCTCTATTCACTGTTAAAATTAATGATCATAGTCTACAATCGGCCTAGAATCAATGCCCAAGCACAATATTTTAACCAACATATTTTCAAAAATGTACAATTTCTGAAATTACTTATTTTCTCAATTTTGACGCTAATTTCCTAAAATGAATTCTTACAGAAAATTTCCAATTTGGAAAATTACCGGCACCAACATCACTTCAGTACATTGATTGATCTACAGGTTGGGCCAATAGTGTGTAGTCGGCCCATATCTATGGTTCTATTCAAGGTATCAAAATAAAACTTTACACATATATGTAGAACCCCATATGAAGCATCTGATAAAATTATTTTGGTGTAGAATTGAAAATTGAACTTTAAAATATAATAATTTGACTGGTAGTTTATTCGTTTCTCCTATTAGTACGAGAGCCCACGACCAAAACCATGTCTCATAGCATCCCGACTAAAATCATATGAAATAGATAGATTAGATGGCCCTAAACCTGACTTAAGTGGGCAGAACGATCAGAAACCCAGCAGCTTCGTGAGGGGCCATTTCTGCTATGCCAAAAAAAATTGGTTGACTGTATTATCACATCCCGTCTGATATTCAAAATGTACATAGATTTTGTTGTTTGGTTACTAAAATTTTTGTTTTCAGACATTTTCCGCACAGCGTCTGACCTGAGCGCATTTTCAAAAATGTCAACAAATTTTACCACACTGTATCATAGCATCCCGGTTAATTTTTTCTTTAAATGTTCTTTATGGCTGCCGAGATTGCCAAAATACTGTTTTCAGACATTTTCAATACCGCCTATAATTCCCAAAAGGAAAAAGACGTTTCGGAGTCGCCCAGTTCTTGTTACGCTTCCATGTCCTATAACTTACGAGTTGTGCCTATGTGCCTGTCTCGCGTATACTGACTGTCGGTTGTTTCAATTTTTGTAAAATATCAAACTTAACTGGTGTGTTTTGCACTCGAAAAAATAATGCAAAAGTGAAAATATTTACAAAAGAAACCTTAAATAAGTGCAACGAAGTAGCTGAATATCGGAGTAAGAAGCATTCTGCGAGAAAATCGATTTATTAAAAAATTGACTTACCAAAAACTATTGATACGGACAAAGGGTACCATTCAATATGCTAAAAAAATTTTACGGCCGTGAAGGTAGGATTGTACTGTTTGTCAGGAAAATGTTGTTGATATTTCGACGTCAGCAGATTCGAGCAATGAAATCGGTAATTTTTTGGAAGAAGGTGCATCTACGTCAAGAGCATGGTAAGAAAAAATATATATACGCAATGTGTGCGTTCCTGGGGAGGGGGTGCGTGTTGAGTATCGAATATTTGTCTGATTTGTTAGATGCTGCACTCAATTTGTCTGATATTAATTTTTTCTACATCTGGGCAAATAATTTTATCATGTTCAACTGTTTTCAGACGAGATGCTATGATACCATTGACCGAAATTCGTTAACATTTTCGAAATGCTCTAAAAAACGTGTTTTCTGCATCTCAGAGCTTTCATCTAACTACATTCTGGAAATCAGACGGGATGCTATGATACAGTGTGGTCGAATTTGTTGACATTTTTGAAAATGCGCTCAGGTAATGCGCTGCACGTAAAATGTCTGAAAATTGTATTTTTCAGTCCAGGGTCATCTAATCTATAGATTTTATACGGTTTTGGCCGAGATGCTATGGGACAAAAATTTTGGTCGTTGGCTCTCGTACTATATATTTTAGTGCGCAAAACACAAAATATGATTTCCATTTTGTTTCTGGAAGTTGATTTCACATTGAGACAAAAAATTTCATCGCCAGATTGCTTCTTCATGGTCATATTCTTAAATAAATGGTAACTTATTAAACCTAGGAATAAATTGAAACAAGGAGTGCCATGGAAGAAAACCGTCCTTTCAAGAAGTAATCTTGCAATGAGATTTCTTGTGCTGGTGTAAACTCTGTTCGCTGAATTTTCTGTAAAAACAAAGTGTAAGCATTTTTCTGAGTTTTGGGTGGCAAAATGGGAGAGATTCCCCAAAAATGGTACAAAATTACGGCAGGAATCTCAATTCTTAAGGTTCAATCTTTATTTCTGCCTAAATTATCAGTCGCAGACCTGCCAATATCTGCAGCAGTCAAAAGCTTAATAAATTGGCTATCAAACCTGCAAATAATATTTGGGGTGTTCCACTTAACATTTCTGAGAAAAGCTCCATTTTGCCCAAGTTGGCCACTATTTTCGAAAAAGTATTAATGAATTTTACAAATAGAGTATTCTGAGCATATTCCGATAAAAAAATCATAGTTAGCTTTGACCAGCAGACGTCGCAGTAGCACCACAAATTTGGGTTCACACTGGTACTTAAATGACCTGACCTGTATAATTATTCAATGTATACCGGGTGTACGAGAAAAGTTCGGATGGATTTATCTCTGGCGTTGTTAAAGTTACAAATTTGAAAGGATGTGAGTTAGTGCATAGGGGGACGTATAGTTGTCGCAGTGCTCCACCCCAACCTCCCCAGCTACCCCCACTTCAAAATTTTAAATAACTCCCTACCTATACTTTTTATGACGAATTATGGAAGAGGATCTATTTTTTAGTATGTCTGTGTAAAAAAAAGTGCTAGGTTAGGCGGAACAGTTTTTGAGATATTCGATTTTGAAAAATTAGGATTTTGTTTATTTTAAAAAATCAAGTGGGCTTGTCAGAACAATGAAAACAAGTGAATAAAGTGTACGACACCTAATTAAGGTAAAATAATGTGTATTTATCCGATTAAAAGCAACGAATAGTAAAAAATATTACCAAGATCTATGTTACAATTTCAAAATTAGGAGGTAATAAATGCCGCAATTCTAAATGTACAACATTTCTGTGTAAATTACGGGGTAAATTATGCTACAGGTCATTGTCAAACTAATTTTACTTGGTTACTTGTTCAGTTTTTATATGAGAATCTTTAAAGCTTGCAAATGAATCACCAATATTTCTTCCTAAATGGACAATATTATCTATACCTTCTTCTCGTGCCATATTCACACTTCACAGATAATTGCTTTCTGATATAAAATAATATTATGGGGAAAAACTGTACATTTATTAACAACACCTAAAGATAATAAATTTACTTTAATAAACTCTGCAGAACGCCCACAGCACAACAAGTTAGGTACTTTGGTGAACATCCAGTAAAACAAGACTAATAAATTGATTACTTGAAAAACCCTGTATATCAAAATATTTTATAGCAGAGGTCTTTTAGATTGATACAAAACTAAATGGTAATAATTGAAGAGGCAACTTACCCTAAGAGCAGAGCCGTTTTTCTTGTAAATTTAAACGTATTTAATGGTACACTTTCCATGGTTTGTTCTGCACCTACTATTGTATAACCATTATCTTTAATGTGAAATAGAAATTGTTGCAAGTCTTTAATTTTGACTTCATTGATATGCAGCCAACTTTCGGAACACATGCTCAAACTTTTGAATTCTTTATTATCTAGGATTTTTGCATCATTTAAAACGAATTGTTTCAAGCCAAATACTTCGCACGTCCGTGACAGTCCACCTAAATTTGCCAACTTATCCACTAAACTTGCTATTAAAATGAAATTGTCGTTTGCGGTTTGAACTTCCAAGCCAGGTTTCCATGGAGTAATTTTTCGTTGAATATTAGATGCAGCTTCATCTAAATTTTCAGATATAGAAGTGATTTTATTCAAATTCCAATATTCCTCAATCATTTCTTTAAAAATGTTATCCTTATTCCAGAGATTAAGAGGTTCCTCTGAATACTTTGTCGTCATGATATGCGAAACATTCCGCATATAACCTTCCCATTCTGTAACTGTTACTTTGTTTAGCATCGGAATTAGGACAAATATTGTTTCGAAACAATAATGTAGATATGGGTCAAAGATTTCAAAAAACTGCTCGTCTGTCTGCAACACATCATTTTTCTGGGAACCAGTTGCTGCAAGTACTTTTCTAATAGGCCCTTGTAACATACCATATCTTTTTATAAACTTTTCGTACTTGCATTTGGTCTTCGCTTGATCGTACAATTTCAAAAAGGCAAACTGAAAATGAACGTAGTTTAGTTGCTATAATACAGCAATCAGAAAATTCGTTTGGCAAAAAATAATTGCCGTACCTGAGCATAAACTCTTAATTTGAAGTGTGCCCCCATAGTGTATGTAAGAAGTGCATCTGCAGTACCCAACCAAAATTCTTCATCTTTACTTAATGTTACATGGTACAGCACTGGAATAAAAGCTGTAATAGTAGAAACGTGGGTTCGTGATGCTGTATCTAATGTATTCACAATAATTTGTAAACTATCTTCCGCATCCTCAAAAAGGCGTATCAAAAGCAACTGAATAAGTTGTTTAACCGAAGGCTGATGACTCTCGGTGCAAAGACTTTCTATGAAAAAGTTGCGCAATTCTAATCGTTTCTGCTGTGAACAAGTATCTTGTAATATAAGCAAGAACTGTACGATTCTTAACTTTTCCAGGTGTATCTAAAATAATACAGTTAAGGAAAAGTTTAATAAATATTGAGGGGATTTTACCAAAGAATCCGGGAAGTATCGCTTATTCAGGTTACTTTTATATCTTTCTAAAAACACATTTATAAATATTTCCTGTTCGCATGTGTCAGTAACGTGGTTCAAAACGTCCCAAGCTTTTATCCGAATCATGTATTCTTTTGAAATCTGACTAGAGAAAAGAATACAGAAAGAGTAGGTAAGCAATGATTGTCACAAATCAGCAATTTTTCATAGTGACATTTTCCATTGCAGATATGTACCTTTGCTGGATGAGCGTTCTAATCACTAAACTATCATGATTTGTCTATCATTGCTCCTGCAGTGACATTCTTAAGGTGGGATAATAAATAAGAAAAAAACAATCAGTTGAAGATTTAAAAATTTTGCTGCTAAGAAAAATGATGGAAATGCCCTACTACTACTAATTGCTATGCATTTTGTTCCTTTTTCCACTCTAGAAAAGACAATTCCTTTGGAATAAACATTTTGTGCCAGATGTTTATTCAAGGAAGAATTCACTACACTTTAAAAAAATCCAGTTAGGGACTGTAGAAGTTATCCAGGAGCAGATATAGGTAGTGATCACAACATAGTCGTTATGAAGGCCAATCTTAAATTTAAGATTTTGAAAAAAACGAAGCGGAAGAAGGTATCTTGACCTAGAAAAAATAAAGATGATACGTCCAATAAGTTCGAGAAAAAGCCAAACGAAGTACTAAAGGGCGCGGGTGAAAATATTGTTAGGGACATAGGGGCAGAATGGAATTGCATTAAAAATAGTTTAGATTCCGCAGCTAGAGATATTTTGGGTCATAAACAGAATGAAAGTAGGAAACCCTGGATAACAAAACATATTGTGAGTCTAATAGAGGAAAGGCGAAAATATAAAAATAGGTTAGATGAAAGAGGGAAACAAAGATATAAGGCGATCAAGTGGGAAATTATTCCGAAATGTAGGAAAGCGAAAGAGCAATGGATCGAGCAGTGTAGAGGGGGACAACCTAGGGTGTCCTATAATGAGAGAAGAGTTCGAGCTAGCACTAAAAAGTTTAATGAACAATAAAGCACCAGGTATAGATGGCTTGCAGGCAGAAATCTTAAAGTGCGCAGGTCAAGAGGTAATAGATCGTTTATTTAAATTAGTTAGTCGCAAACACCTGACAGGCGAGATTCCAGAAGATTACAAACGGAACATCATAGTAGCTTTGCCAAAAAGTCTAGGTGTGAAAATTTTAGAACTATCAGTTAAGTTCCCACGCATCAAAAATTTTAACTAGGATTGTGCATAAAGGATGAAGAAAAGGGTGGAAGAAATATTAGGAGAAGATCAGTTCGGATTTAGACGAGGCTATTTTAGCTTTACAAGTAGTTTATTATATATTTAGGATGTAAAATAACTCGAGATGGTAGGAGCACTAAAGATTAAAACAAAGAATAGTGCAGGGTCGAGTTGCGTTTAACAAAACGAAACAACTGTTATGTTCGGGAACGGTTAATGTAGATTAAATAATTAAATAAAAAAAAAAAAAAATTACTTCGCGTACTACCAATAAGTATAACAAAATTATTTTATTTAACCGGTTTCAAGATCTACAAACGATCCCATCATCAGAAATGTTTAAGAAAAATTGTAAACAAATTATGACAGTTGACAAGGAAACTAAAATTGACAAATTATAATGATATCCATGAAATAAGATAACTAGATAACTGAATTTCAGTATTTACCTACGGGGTATAAGAAAAACACAAAGGAAAATCGAATACCTCGTAGCTTGAAGGGAAAAAACAATGAATTTAAAGAAAACCATATAGGAAGAAAACAATAAATTCAATTGAAAAAACCTTCAAGTGAAATATCAGAACAGAAAAACTAAATAAATAAAATATCCATGGAATCTTGACAACTGCCAACTGCTAATCTTGTAATAAATTGTGGTCAAGTCTATGTGTTCTGTCTTGACAACTGCCAACTGCTAGTACATATTGTAATAAACTAAAAAAGAGAGAAATAAGTCAATAATAGCAAGAAAAAAAAAAAAAAAAAAAAAAAAAGAAAAGACTCAAGGATTAAGATGTAGAGACTGTGGTTAAATAATTAATTCAAGAATCAATCATAATAACAATAATATTGATGATGATAATATCAATAACAAAACAAAAAGAAAAAATCCCATATTGCCAATAACCTCGAAAGTCCATGGTTAATGTAGAAACTCAAGAGACTCTTAAAGTCGTATGTATGGAGTACTGCATTATACAGGTGCGAAACTTGGACAATAGGAGAAGCGGATCGAAAAAGAGTAGAAGCGTTTGAAATGTGGTGTTACAGACGCATGATGAAGATACCGTGGATAGATAAGGTTAGCAATAGGGAAGTATTAGAAAGAGTTGGAGAAAAGCGAAAGGTATAGGAGAGATAGGATGGTAGAACACCTAAGGGACGAAGGAATAGTTCGCGACATACTAGAGTCAGAGACAGGTATAAAAAGAGGTAGGGGGTAGACCTAGATTAGACTACTGCTCCCAAATAGTTAGGGATGTAGGATGTTCTACTTTTAGGGAAATGCATAGGTTAGCTCGGGATAGAAAAGGATGGAGGTACGCGACCAACCAGTCTTCGGATGATGATGATGATGTTGCGAAATATACTTTAAACTAATTACCTTGTTCCACCGATTTCATTCTCTATGTCTGCATGTACAAAATATTCGGCTCTAAAATAAAATTTTTAACAACTTCCGTCTGGCAAAAGTACAATATTAAAGTTACCGTTCTTCTTTCTTCAAAATGATTCCACCTAGTACTAGCTCAACAAATATTCGTGCCAAATCTATACAACATTTATTAGAATTCTTATAAAAATCGTGAATTTTATCAAACAGTAAACAGCGTATGGGAACAAATGTTTTTGATAATTCACCCAATTCCCATATTATTTCTATTATTTTACTCCTTGCCGCCGATTCCTCATGAAGCAAAGTATCGGAAAAAAGTGCATGGAGGAAAAGTTCGACAGCCTTTATAAAACCTGTAGTTTTTACTAGTTTTTTTATTTGTGTTCTACAAAGTTCCAATAAGTTGACCATTTTTGACTGTTTTTCCGTCACAGAAAGTAAATGTGGCACATATTCCAAAATGCAAAGCACTTTTTCGTAAGTTTCACTTAAGAAAACATTTTCTATTATTTCATAAGCTTGATCAAAACTTTCTTCATCTTGACATTGAAATTGATGTACATAAAGTTCGAAACAAAATGTAAAAATAATTGGTGGCATGTTCTTGTATTCATTTCTAAAATTCGCTATCCACATAGAACTAATATTTTTGTCAGTAAAACTCAGTTGAAGAAATATTTTAATAGCTAATTCAATTTGCCTGTTATTGTATTTGTTTTTATCCAGAAGAATTTCTTTTGACTTTTCAATCAATTCTTGTTTATACAAACTGAACGAATCATTATGGCAATAAAATTTGAAAAGTTTTTCAAGTGCATACAGAATATTTTCTAGATTATCGGCGTCTTTAACATTATCTAAACAATTACTTGCATATGCTAGCCCAGTACGAACGCAATTATCTTCTACTTCTTCAGAAGCCTTCGTTTTCAAAATTGATGAAGCACAATTAATTATCAAAATAGAAAGAGCAATTTGCGTTGGTAAATTTGCTTTATTTAGTTGCTCACTTGGTAACATTTTGTTTTCAGTATTCTTACTGAAATAAGTACTATCAAATACTTCGTCTAATAATTTTAAATCAGTTTGAGCAACAAACAGCAACAAATGTAGCAATGCATCTCTTTGAAATCTCACAGAAACATATTTCATAATATATCGTATACAACCTATCCTAATATATTTGTTGGGTATTCGAAACAAAGAAGTAAGTACCTTCTCGAAAGCAGCAATTTCAACTTCTATACACAAGCACTCCATAAAAATGTTCTTATAAAACAACCAAGCAGCAACTGGCGACCACAAAATTTTACAACTTTCATTCAGAAGAATTGTTAATAATTCTTTGTCACATGTACTGACAAAATTGCACAAACAGTTAAGCGTAACGCTCAACACATCGGCATTCTCCATCTTATTAAATACTGGCAACATGTATGAAACTATAGCACTGAAATTTTTTACGTCTTTCACCCATTCATCTTTTAAAATATTTTGTACGGCATAAAACTGCACATACTTCTGAGAATGCAAAAACAATATTCGATGTAAACATACTACCCACTCGTCGTCTAACAGAAATACACTTTTCAAAAGTTGTAAACTCGGTTTCAGCAAATGCAATTGCTTTTCTCTAGCAGTATCCAATAACATTAAAAAGTTGCCCCACGCTTCACTCTCAATATAAGCATATTTCCTAAAAACTATGTTTGCAGTAGTAATTTGCTTTAGTAGATAAATTCCATGTTTTTGATTCAATGGGCCATCATTCAAACTATTTTGTATGACGGACCAAAATTCTGGTTGGTCACATACAGTTTTAAATGCACAATCGCTTTTCTCGATAATAACGATTTCCATTAATACACAAAGAAGACTTAAATTATTTTCCTCTAAAATGACATTCAAAAGTGAAATTTCAAACAAAGTACTTGCCGCAAAAAATTTTGATTTTGGTAAGATCTTTATTAAGAAATAATAACGCAATTTTTCAGTGCACTTTTTAAACAGAGAAAGACATCTGTTTTCAAATTCAACTGTCCTATTATTAATTTCACATACCTTCAATAAAGTTTCGAGCAAATATAAAGTAATATCAGTTTCAGGTTGACCACACGAATCAATTTTGTGAGCAACGTAATTTAACAGAAACAAAAATTGTGAATCGTCACATTGTACACTTAACGCTTTGAATAATACCTCACACCCTACTATACAATTTGAGCTATTAATATTTTCTAAAACTGCCTTTATATCATACAGAACTGGCGAATGAGTCTTTTCTTCGATGTAGGATAGCTTTACTGCAAAAAGTTCGTTTAAGACATTGAGATCTTGACATTGTTTTATGATCGTGTTGAATGATTCTTCATTTAAAATTTCTTCGCACACTTTGTAAATAACCGACATTATTTTAATAATTATCTTTAAAATACATAAGCAAATGAAGTAAACATGTGAGCACAAAATTTCAGAAGACGCATAACCTCAAACTCAAAAGTCAAAACAAAGGGAGTTGTTCCTTAGTAGTCCCATTTGCATTGTAGTAGTTCAGATAACTAGTGTTAGTTCGGAAAAATTGCTGAAAATGACGTGTGTCAAAAACGTCAAGAAACAAATCGATTCAAATGTAATTGATTTATCTTTTGCTCAAAATGTAGTAACATTTTTTTCGTTTGATTAATTACTGTGATCAAATAATTTAGGTGTAATTTTAAATAGTCTTAACAAACTAACATGGCTAGACCAAGGAGAGTGCAAGGAGTAGGTTCCTTAGACAATAAAAATCGAGATAAAAATGATAAAAGTACAAACAGCAGCAGTAGCAATGGAAGTAATGAATCAGAAACTAAATCAGGTTCTCCGTACGGCATTTTTAAATTATGGAAACATGCTATTGGATTTACCTGCTTAGCAATATCGATATGTATTGGTTATAAGGGATATCTGGAAACTAGAGTAAACACACCCTTGGAAGACAAAAAGGTTATTTTGTATTGCATTCAGAGCTGAGCGAGAAGCTACTGCTACATTACACTTGTTTTGAATACACTATGCTTTGTGCTAGCCTTTATTCTTTTAGTCACTACATGTGATATTACACGAACATAGACGTCACTACTAGTAATTTAGCTGGTAGCTTGACTATGTTCAACTCTGATTACATATCACATTCTCCGCAGACTAAATGTTATAATTTACAGATAGCCAAGGAATTTGGTATTAGCATACCAGAAAGATTTTGGGGTAGCTATCGGCCGGGAGTTTATTTTGGGCTAAAAACTAGAGATCCACATTCATTAGTTACAGGCTTAATGTGGTATTTTCCCCATCGGTTAAGGCCTGGTGGAGAAGGCATAAGGTACTCCACCATTGTATGTGAACCTTAACTGGATATAGATAGACGGTCCATCTAAATTTTGGGAGTGGGGAACCATTAGTTTTAGGAGAACACGTTGTAATAGTAGTAGCGGGTTAGCTTGATTTATTTGCAGATATGAGTAACACTAGAATAGCCCACATGGTCTGTGTCTGTCTATATATATTCAGTTAACAGTTGGGTAAAGAATTTCTCAAATTTTCCTTTTGGACAGACACTGGTGCGAACAAGGAGATAATTTAGAAAAATATGGATGGCTTCAACATGATGGCAGCAATTTTGGAGTACAAGAAATAGTCGATGACCCATTCATATTAACGACTTCTTTTGTTAAGCAACCAGGAGGATTATACGGTGGTGACTGGACTGCTAGAATTACAGTAAATACTAAGGTAGTTATTGAAGCCAAATTTACCACAGTGTGAACACATTTTTCAATCGCATTTTAAGCCGGAACATGAACGTTTAAATGGAGAAGAAGTTTCTCTCTTATGGTATACTGCCCTAGATGATTATACTAAAGGATTTGTTATTCCTAGTAATATCGGCAGCTCTTTGACAGGAGTGAAAGGAGAAACTACTGGACTTGGTGGTTTCTCTATAAAACTCTTTAACACTTCCGGTATTTTATACTTTTTCATGCAGTTCTATCGAAACTAATTTTTTTATAAACTTTCAGGCTCTGTTGAACATGAGTCTTATTTAAGTACAATAGCGCCAGGTCTGCACCTCTTGAAAGAAACAGTGATAACATATTTGAGACTGCTTCAAAATAAGGAAAAGACAGAAAGTAGAGTTGTTTTGGCTGGAGAAAGGCTATCTTCAGTTGGTGGAGGCGCCAAAGTGAGTTTCTACTAGATACCTACTAGAATTAACTAAATCTTAATAAAATCTCTCCATCGTACAAATATTGCCTTCTGCCATTTTCAGGAAGAGCCAAATTTTATAGTTACCCAAGTTACCGGTAGGGTACCATTTACGTTAGACGTTGTCTTTGAATCTGCTAGCTATAAATCTAGAGATACTTCTTTAGTTGGTGAAACATACACCACTGCTTTGAAATGGCATCAGACTAGATTCGAGCAGCGTTTTGAAAATACATTCCATATGAAGGAAAAGAAGTATTTGTTTTCCATATTCCGTATAAACATTTGTGTGACTTATTTCATTTTCTCTTTAGGTATGGACCAAGGGAAGTTGGTTTTGCGGAGGCGGCTTTAAGTAATATGTTGGGCGGAATTGGCTATTTTTTTGGCAGTTCAAGAGTGCAAAGTTCGTACACAAAAGAACCTGTGCCATACTGGAAGGCTTCTCTCTATACCGGAGTTCCATCAAGGTAAATGAGATTCTACTAAAATTTCATACTCTTACTCTGTGAATCTCCTCTAGTGCCTTAATTGCAGTAAAATGTTGATTATTTCTGGTGATAATTGGGGAACATAAATGCATCAAAGAGCACCACAAAAATTGCTGACAATGAAACCAGAAACATTTCAGAACATTCAGGGCTGGGCAATATCGAAATACATATTTGTATTTGAAA
The DNA here is from genome assembly GCA_963966045.1 of Xestobium rufovillosum. Classification (NCBI taxonomy): domain Eukaryota; kingdom Metazoa; phylum Arthropoda; class Insecta; order Coleoptera; family Ptinidae; genus Xestobium; species Xestobium rufovillosum. Next base: position 24,111,420 of record OZ014496.1, read on the forward strand.
TATCTACATATATTTCGTTTTTCAAATACTTACTTTAAAGTATTTTGTATTTGACATCAATTGAGATACATTACTGTTTTTGTGGAAGTTAAGAGTCCGGCAAACCCCTTCAAAATGAACCTGAAAACTGACTTCGTAGTGCTATGCTCATTTCTAAACGGTGAAAACTGGAGTGTTGAATTTTGGACAGTTTATAAACGAAACTTTATTTTAGGTTTCTATAGAAAGACAAGTTAAAAATTTTATCTTAGAAAGCGTCAGTTCACTCATGAAATTGACCAACGTCACGCGTGCATAGCGCCAAGAGATTTACAGTTTTCGAAAAATTGTTTCAATAGAGATATAAAATATACCTTCTTCTACCATAATCAAGCTTTCGTGTTGTTAAATTTACTAGGATGAAAGTTTAATCGTGGTAGAGTGAAACGCAAAATATGCCTTGGTATGTGCTGCCGCCAGGGTTTCAACGATTTAAATCATTTGATTTAAATCACTATTTAAATCGCGATTTTAATCACCTGATTTTTTTTATTTTAATCACTGATTTAAATCAAAATTGCAAAATTTGTGAAAACGTTTATTTTATACTTTTATAGCAAAAAAATAAAAAAAATTAAAATGAAAAAGCAACACATTTTACTTAAAAAAACATTTCTTTTTAAATGAATAACAATCTTAAAACGTTAAAACATTTAAAAAAATACACAGCATGATATAAACGTAATGCCAATAGATTAAGAAACTAAAAAAAATCACAATTTTATAACTATTCATTGAAATACTTATACAAGAATACTAATTTCGCTGCCTTATCCGTCCCCAGCCTATTTCTTAATTTACTAGGTGGCGCTGGAGCCAATATTTCTCTTTATTTATAATGAATATCTTATGTTTGATTTAAATAAAAAAAAACCTGATTTAAATCAAATAAATCGATTTTTTTGATTTTTTTATTCTAATCGTGATTTTTTTAAACCCTGGCTGCCGCCCCGTGCCAACTGAGTGTAAACTCAGAGCGGCATTGTCTAATTTACTAGGTACCAAAAGCGCGGGCTTTGAATGTGCGTTGTTCTTGTGTCCATAAATATGTTTAGCGCGACGGTGTTGCAACACAGCTGATAGTTTTCTCCGATTTCTAACGGATACCTCACCGACCCGATGCCCCGCAGGTGCAACTTTTCACCTGCTTTGCCGGACTCTTAAAACAAATGTCTACACTTAAATTAATGAATAGCTTTGTGAAAACGACTTAAAATCTATGGTTGGTGCATATAGTATCTATTCTGTTCTGTTCTACCGGCACGGCGTTCTTATCTACAGTCTGTATACCTAACCTGCCTTAACTGCATGTAACCAATGCTAAATCCACTACACTTCCATATTTACCTGCTTGAATTTACTCTTAAACTGGTACCTACTGGGAAAGCAGCTGGCGTGGTTCAGTGTGAAAATGGTTCTGTGTGAAAATGAATCGGGCTGATCCTCTTTATTGTAATTTACAGAAATCTTACTTTCGATGCACTCTTGGATTTCCCGTTAGGGAAAAGGTTGCTTTTACAGAAAACAAATTTTTTATTTTATTGACTCTGCATCATGGGGAATGCAAAATTTTCATTGCCAGATACATTACATAGTTGCGAGTGGTTGCCAGAGAGTCCCAAACTTGTCTTAAGCGGGAGCGTTTCATGGCATATTTTTAGGGTTGCCACCTCTCCGGATTTTGTTACAACTTCTTAACGAAGAATTTTTTCAGGTTAAAAAGGTCAATATTTCCGATCAAAATACTTTAGTGATAATAAAACACTAAACTATTAAATTGTACGTAAGTATTTGATAATTAAATAACATGTTGTTAAGATCTTGCCAAAGCAATAAAAAAAATAGATATCTATTTAAATTTAAATAATAGTTCCTTTATTATAATGTTTACGTACCTATATATTTTCATTTCTTGATTTTAAATTTCCAAAATACACAGTGCTTAGTGAGTTGTTAAACAGGGGCCCCATTTTGTACTTCGATACTGATGTCTAAAATTAAAAATCTCCGGGTCAAAAGTTTTCCAAAGGTGGCAACCCTATATATTTTCTACCAACAGATTTTTCATTTACTGATTTCTTTTATCATAAGTAAGCCAAAATATCACTGCCAGACACATTAGGTAGTCGCGAGTGGGTGCCAGACAACCCCAAACTTGTCTGAAGAGAGCCATCTGCAGTGCGACTCAGATGCAACTTTTTTATAGCCATATTCTTGTTCCTCGTGTTTCATACATTAAGATTAATAACATCTGGCATGTTGTAAAATACAGCAATAATTTATGATTGCAGCACGAAAAGTATTTTGTAATTTTTAAAAGTATTTTAAAATACAATAAAATAAATATAGGAAATAAAAGTATTCCGTATTTTGTATTTCAAATACATTCCTTTATGTATTTTGCCCAGCTCTGAAACACTTCTTATGGGTGAACTGTTCTTGAAGTTCACAACAATTTTTACAATGCACTTTGAAGCCTAACATAAATAATAACCCGCTGAGACATCTATTGACATTCTTGATAACAATTATGAAATGGGCATTATTCATATTACGTGCTGTTTCTTCCCTGCTAGATGGACGGCACATATGGTCATGGCAGTCGAATCATCTTGTGGGCGTCATTTACAGCCTTACAGTTGTTTGTCTTCCCAATAGTTAGAGTCCATGTTTTGACATGACTATCTAATCTAATATTTTTTTACGAACTATAATTAAACGTATCATAAATTATTACATCAATTTATTGAGATTTACGCCAGTTTTTAGTTATTGATACAATTGATTTATGTTATACAGCAGACTCACGTTATAACGTACCCCCTTGGGGCTAAGAAAAAAGAACATAACAGAATGAACGTTAAAAAAGAGAAAAAGCTTGATGAATCGTAAAAGTGATTATAAATTAAAATAAAATATCGATACATATACGTTTAATATTGCATAATATGTATGTATATGGTAATTACAGCGGCAATGTTTAGAATAAAACAGGTGTTTTCAAATATGCATAAGGGTAATAAAAATTACATGTTTCGGTGTTTTCTGGGACAATTCGAATGTTTATGACTTACCGGGCCGATGGGCCATAAATCATCCTATCACGCACCTTTCTTGGCTAGGGGCCGGCTTCTATCAAGCATCTACTGCATTGAAAGCCATAATTATTGCTTTTGATGAGCCAGCTGCCTCTTGATATCATAAATCAACTGTGTCGGGTTTGTTTTCTTGTAGTTTCTGACACGTGGACAAAAATGTATGTTACAAGAGGAGCCACTTTTTTGTAGGGAACCCGAAATTCGAACTTTAAAACCAAAACATACTTTATGAAGGGAAAAAAATGCATTAATATAAATGGAACTTGAACCGTGACCATACAAACATAAATGTTATAACCGAATGTACGTAATATCCCGGGTACGTTATAACAGGACTCTACTGTACTTTTCTGTTTCATATTTGTATAAAAAATTCATCCAGTAATGCCTAAATTAAAACAATTGTCAGAGTAATAGAAAAGGAAAAGTTATTTCATTTACTACATTCGCAACATTGTTAAGGATACTAGAGAATAATTTCAGAATACCTATTAAAATTAAAATATTGCTAATTTCAGGAGCTTCTTCCCAAGAGGATTTTTGTGGGACGAGGGTTTCCACGGTTTACTCATTTCAGCGTGGGACTTGGACATTGAACTGGATATAATAAACCACTGGTTCGATTTAATGAACGTTGAAGGGTGGATACCAAGAGAACAGATTTTAGGTGTTGAAGCAATGGCGAAAGTGCCGGAGGAATTTGTAACTCAGCACAACACAAATGCAAACCCTCCTACGTTCTTCCTGACTCTGCAGTCGATTATAAGAAAGAATAGGGAGCAGCTTGTTGAAAGACGAATGGAGAACTTGGATCGTCTTTACCCAAGATTGCAGGCATGGTTCACATGGTTTAATACGACACAAAAAGGACCTTTGCCAGGTACTTACCGTTGGCGAGGCCGTGATCCTGAGACAAACCGAGAATTAAACCCAAAAACGTTGACATCTGGTTTGGACGATTATCCTCGCGCTTCACACCCAACAGAACAAGAACGACACATAGATTTGAGATGTTGGATGACTCTTGCTGCAGATACTCTGGGAAAGCTTGCTACTATTGTGCCGAGGCTTGGTTACAAATACGAAGAAACGGCAGTGTATTTGAGTAATAACAGTTTAATGGATAAGTTGCATTGGTCGGAATATACTCAAACTTATGCTGATTATGGGTATCACACGGATTCTGTAATGTTGAAACGGCCACAACCAACAACGCGATCACAAACTCAGAATTTAGAAATGGTTCGAGTTACAACAAAGACGCCTGAATACCGGTTAGTCGATTCTATGTTCGGTTATGTTAGCTTATTTCCATTTTTACTACAAATAATAGAGCCAGAGTCACCAAAATTAGGGAAGATTTTGGCGGACATAAGAAACCCTAATTTGCTTTGGAGCAAATATGGTTTAAGGTCATTATCCAAGAGTGCGCCGTTGTATATGAAACGCAATACCGAGCATGATCCTCCATATTGGAGAGGACAGATATGGATTAATATGAATTTCTTGGCAGTGCGCGCTTTGCATTATTATAGTACACAAGAAGGGCCATCCAAAGAGGAGGCTCTGAAAATTTATAAAGAATTGCGGGAGAACATTATTAAGAATGTGATGGCTCAGTATTTTAAGACGGGTTATATTTGGGAACAGTACAACGATAAAACTGGTGAAGGGAGTGGATGTAGGCCATTTACAGGATGGTCAGCTTTGGTAGTGCTATTAATGGGGGAAGAGTACTAAGGTTGTCGTTAAGTGACAAAAATTTATCTATATTTAATTTGGCTGTTAGAGCTTTTTCAGCTTTTCAAATCTCGGACGAAATGCAGTTGAAGTTGCAAAAATAAAAGATGTACTTGCATTACCTACTTCATAAATTCATAAAATAATAATATCCATGATTTTTAAAGTTCTGCTAGTCGCATTAAATATAAATAAACTAGGTAAGATAATTCTTACTCGTAAAATCTTAATGGCTAGTGACCCTAATTTTTTTTTACTTCTTTGACTGTACAAAAAGTTCGGAATAAAATCTTAATATTATTGTCTTCCATAATTTTTTGTTTTATTTTAACTTAAAAGCGTCAATCTGGCCACAGGTGTCCCAGAATTAGACCACGGAAATTTAAGGGCTGATTCTTCGACTAAAAATATGAAGAAAAACTCAATGAATGGAATGTTGCGCGACGGTTCTCCACACACACACAATTTTCACTTCGCAGTTTTATAAAACATGGCCTCGAAAGAAGAATTAAATTTATTGTCAGTGGCGTGCCTAATTATTTTGAAAAAGAAAAATAAACAAAGATTCAGTCGGAGTAGATGGGAGAAACATTGGTTGATGAAACGTGATCACTTTTCACATATTAATCTCTTAGAAGAGTTGCACTCGTCGGGACGGTCTGTGAAAGTTACCCCGAGCATAATAAAATACGCAATTTCGACGAAAAATTTGACAGGCGGGTGTCTGATCTTGGAAGATTTCACGATCGCCGGAAATTTTTGTTTGCCATTTTCTAATGCATTTTTCTACCGATCCAAAATTCCGCCCAACTTAACACTCTTTGATCTTTCCCCTTTCGAACCGTACCCCGCTGGACTTCCCCCTTCGACCTCGAGGGACGAATTTGGCCCCCGTTTTACATGCTTTTTGCCCTAAAATTTTACATTGCTTCGGGGAAAAAATTATTTCCCCCATCAACCTCTGTGCGAGGGAGATGATTTTTGAATATTTTCGGTTCGATCGACTGGGCTATCGGAATCCGCCTTCAAATTTACCCTTATTTTGAGGGCACCGTATCTCGCTGGCGGTTCGACTCCCGCGTTCGAGATCGCCTTATGACCTACTTTTGTCGGCGGAAGAGCGGACGACGCCCGTTTTTTCGCATGGCTTGATCTTCTGGGTGCGATGGAATATTTTCGGCCCCTTCCGGTACGCCGAGTTCGTTATCGCTTGGAAACGGGGTGTTTTACCGGAGTTGGAAAATCGCGATGGTCACTGCGGCTCCGGGACGAATTCGCCTTTGAACTTCTCAAATTTCATCTCGATCGAAGGTGTTTTCGCCAGTGTTTTCGTTAATTAAAAAAATATTTTCGATTTTTCACGTTTTTGCCGCTTTTCGGGGCGAGGTTGACGACTGTGGGACGGGTGAAATTATATTCGAATTGTTTGTTTTTGTTGAAAAAACATAATAATGTTCAAAATACGTTTAGTATAAATATATATGAAAGATTACTTATCTACTTCTATTATATTAACTACTCAAAATCAAATAAATCCGTTAAAACTATGTCACCTGCTGCGCGCCACTGTATTAAACAAAACTTGAGGTTTTAACCACACACGCACAATTTTGAATGCGCAATCGTTGGTGTACAGTTAAAATTTCAAGACAGACTTGAAATGAACGGTTCAACTGCGCAGTTCAAAAAAGTCTTAAGGCTTGCACCACACACGCACAATTTTGAATGCACGTTTTTGCCTGCTCATTCAAAACTTAACGCAAGTACGTGTGTGAGTGGGCGCCTTTAGATCGTCTCTTTTCAAAATTCCGTTCAAAACTTTTGAATGTACAGTTTTGAATTAATTCTAAATTGCGTGTGTGTGGGGCCCTTAAGATCGTCTCTTTTCAATTTTTTAGACACTTTATTAAATTTAAAAGAAATTATCATTTTCAAATAAAATTAATTGATTGGTCCTAGCGCACATTTGGAGAACACACTCTTAAGGTAAGCGCGCACTTGTTCACATCGGACAGATCGGAAGAATCGCATTACTTTTGTCAACATCGCCCATTACTTCGGATTTCCGTTACGTATTTACGGACTACAGCCATTTCAAGCTTCACGCCTCGAGCTCAGTTTTGTGTTTCGGCTCTTGGACATTGGTTTTGGACGATATGAGCAGTTCTGAAGAAGAGCTATTTGCAATTGCATGAGCGTTAGAAGACGAAGAAAGGAGAAAGAAAAGAAAAAACGAAGGTTTTGGGTTCATAATATAAATATGAAAAGAAAATTGTAAACCGTCATTCATGGTAATCTCCTGTAAGATACGCAGCCCTTTTATTTCTGAAGTGAAAAAATATAGCTTCTGTAGTTTGTACTAAATTCGAACCGATTCCTGTAGCAACAGATCGCCCATTTGCGCGGATTTAAGAAAGACGTCATCAGCACGCATCGTATAGACGGATTTGATTCTCGTCAAAGAATCCTCGGCGGAATTCCGCTCATCCGATGCGGATCAGTGTGCTTTGTTCCGTTTAAAACTTTAAAATAATGGAAATAATCATTTCCGTCCGATTCGTTCGTCCGATGCGTGCGTCCGATGCGAACAAGTGCGCGCTTACCTTAAAGCCTTGGTTTTTAACAACTTTCCATCGACGGAATTCCGTTTGCTGTATTTTAAGTCAGTCGCTGTTTGAACGGCAGAAAATTTTCAGTTTTTTGTTTGGCATATTAGCAACAACCAAATTATGCAGGTTTGATTTCAGCAAAGTCCTCCAGCGCAGTACGTCAACGGAGTCCGTCAGTGCAATTGCGTCGGCGGAAAGTTCTTAAAAACCAGAGGGTAAAGAATGTTGCAACACATCACATAGTTTTGATTGATATTAGAGTTGGGGTAAATAAGTGTCCCAACGAACATCGCTGGTCAGATGAAAATTCGCAGGCCACGGCAGAAAGCTGCTTACAGCATCGATTTAGCTTTATTAACGTGTGGTATTACGTGCTGGCCCAGTTGTGTTAGAAGGTCGTCTTAGGGGAGCTGGGTATTTAGAATTCTTAGAAAATGATCCGACAGATCTACTGGACGATGTACCATTGGGTTTAAGGTAAAACATGTACTTTCAGCATGACGGCGCACCCCATGCATCGAGGTGAACGGTCGTATTTTTGAGAATTCAAAGTAATTTCGGTTTTTGCATTAGGAATGAGGCAGGAGATATCCTAATCGAAAGCGGGGAGAAGGCAGATAGGTGGAAAGAATATTTAGGAAACTTATATGCGGGACAGGAAGTGCAAGATATATTAGAAAGTGAAAGCAGTGTAGAAGTGGATAACCTAGGGAGTCCTATAATGAGAGAAGAGTTTGAGCTAGCACTAAAAAGTTTAAGGAATAATAAAGCACCAGGTATAGATGGCTTGCAGGCAGAAATCTTAAAGTGCGCAGGTCAAGAGGTAATAGATCGTTTATTTAAATTAGTTAGTCGCATATACCTGACAGGCGAGATTCCAGAGGATTACAAACTGAACATCATGGTAGCTTTGCCAAAAAGGAAAGGCGCGGATAGATGCGAAAATTTTAGAACTATCAGTTTAACTTCCCGTGCGTCAAAAATTTTAACTAGAATTGTGCAAAGAAGGATGGAGAAAAAGGCGGAAGAGATATTAGGAGAAGATCAGTTCGGATTTAGACGAAATAGAGGAACGCGCGAGCCCATTCTAGCTTTACGAGTAATTATAGAAAAAACGATAGAAAAGAGAAAGAGCGTATATATAGGATTTGTAGATTTAGAAAAAGCCTTCGACAACGTAAAATGGGGGAAGATGTTCGAAGTGCTGAGAAAGGTAGGGATGAAATACAGGGACAGAAGAATAATACATAATCTCTACAAAGAGCAAAAGGCAGTTATAGAATGTGAGCAGGAACGAAGGGAAGTAGATATCCGGAAGGGAGTGAGACAGGGATGTGCATTGTCACCTCTAGTTTTCAACTTATATATCGAAGATGCGATTAATATTGTTAAGGAAAGAACAGCCTCAGGGATCAATGTACAGGGCCAAACTATTAACATGCTCAGATTTGCGGATGATATAGCAGTGTTAGCATCTAGCAAAGAAGAATTAGGAGCGGCTTTGAATGAAATGGAAGCAGTTTTGACACAGGGCTACGGCATGAAAATCAATAAAAAGAAAACTAAAATTTTGGTATGTAGATGGAGTGAAAATAGAACTAAAATTGAAATACAAATAGGAAATGAGAAGATAGAGGAGGTCGCGGATTTCTGCTACTTAGGAAGTAAAATAACCCAAGACGGTAGGAGCACTAAAGATATAAAACAAAGAATGGCGCAGGGACGAGTTGCGTTTAACAAAAAGAAACAACTGTTATGTTCGAGAACGGTTAATATAGAGACTAGGAAGAGACTCTTAAAGTCGTATGTATGGAGTACGGCATTATACAGGTGCGAAACTTGGACAATAGGAGAAGCGGATAGAAAAAGAGTAGAAGCGTTTGAACTGTGGTGTTACAGACGCATGATGAAGGTACCGTGGATAGATAAGGTTAGCAATAGGGAAGTATTAGAAAGAGTTGGGGAAAGGCGAAAGGTATGGAAAACAATAAAGAGTAGGAGAGATAGGATGGTAGGACACCTTCTAAGACACGAAGGAATAGTTCGCGACATACTAGAGTCAGAGATAGGAATAAAAAGAGGTAGGGGTAGGCCTAGATTAGACTACTGCTCTCAAATAGTTAGGGATGTAGGATGTTCTACTTTTAGGGAAATGCGTAGGTTAGCTCAGGATAGAAAAGAATGGAGGTACGCGTCCAACCAGTCTTCGGACTGAGAACCTTATGATGATGCATTTTTCTGTAATCGATGTTATAATTTACAATACAAAATAAACATTTTTCCACTAATGCATTATAATTAATTCACTTAAGCAAAGACTATTATTTTCAATAATACTAACGGTTGATATTTGGCTACGTGTTTAATAGCCTTTTTTGTTCGTCTTTGTCTTCTAAATATTTTTGCCAAATATTGGGAGACCCTCCCCAATCACCCTGTATATACCTGGGCCGCTGAACAGATAGAGTGATCACCCTGCAAGAACGTGCTCTAGCATAGCCAGTATTAATTTATGACTACCGAACTGGAGTAAAGCTACTTCGTTGGGTCGAAAGAAGGCAGATCACCCCAGTTCGGCAGTCATAAATTAATATTGGCCCGGTCTAGAGCTCGTGATAGCAGAGTAATCTGTTCGGCGGCCCAAGTATAGGTAGTTACGTTCAGCTTAGACACGACCAAACTTTCTTATTTCAAATGGAACACCCTTATATTAACACATTTTGTCGTATTTAAGTGCCACTTTGTTAACCCTACATTTGGTCTAACTTCTCCCGTTACGGCGTTATTTCATGTTAAAAATCACAATTTTTCTTTTATCAATTATGACTACAACGGCAATAGATTTAAAAAAAAATGAATTGTGTGTTCCTATCCTAGTTTTTAATCCTCTATCTAAAGGGGCCAGAAAATACTGCTTCGGAATTGGTCAAAAAATGATGGAAAGAAATAATTTCCAGTCCTGTTGGACAGAGAATTAAATGCTACAACGCTAGGGCAATAACATGTAAGGTAAGTCATTTTTTAATATCTAATACAGTTTCCAAGTTATAATTAATAAAATTTGAAAAATGCCAAGTTTGGTGAAATGCGAAGAAATAAACCAACCTGTATAAGTGAAAATAATCAAAAATGGATATGAGGGGTCTCTCCTATAATAGTTTTCTTTAAAATGTATAGAGGAATCCCGCCTAGGTGCCCCGCCCTGAATAGTATTGCTTCTGCACAATTTTTAAATTTGGTCGATATGTGACATTTAATAAAAATTTTGGTAAATGTAAGTAGAAAATAAAATATCTAGGGACTGAATTCCCTGTTTAACTCAATTACGTATTCCATTATTTTTGCCAACGCGCTCAGGCCTCAGGTCTGGTAGTCATGTTACACGAAAAATTACTGAAAATGTACGGGGCTGTAAATATTATTGTTAATCGACGAGTCCTTGTGTAATATGGTGTTTTATACCTCATACGTGTTTTCAAGCACTGCAATTCGGGACCTAAGTGCCTCCGTCATACGTCAGATTTTCATTCCAAACAAAACAAAAGCACGTGCCATTTGACGTTTATCGATATTATTTAGAACGTCTTAAACTAGTTTTTGCAATATAATTATAGACGTTTTGCAGTGAAAACAGTTTATTTTCAATTTGTGTGTTGGGCTTACGCGTAAAAACTTGAAAACAACTATATGTAATTATAGTTATATTTCAGAGGTTAGGTTAAAACGTCAGAAAGCACGTGGCTTTGTTTTGTTTGGAATGAAAATCTGACGTTTGTGACGCGCCACTTATCTCCCGAATTCATAAATTTCTGAAACAAAGATTCTGGGCCTAATTCCGTCCCTGTTCATTAATTTGGCACGATAAGCAAATACCCTATTTAAACGTATATTGGTATTCCTGCCAATTGACATTTATAAATGTCAGATGTGTTTGTGTTTTCTTAAATGTATTTTGAACTTAAAAAGTAAAAATAATGTCACAGAAAAATAATATAATAGTTTCCTCCATAAACGTACATAAGATTTGTCGTATTTGTTTATTAGAAACCGAAAATACGCGTAATATCTATACTGAATTAAATCAAGATGAAATTTTGGAGCTAACTGTTTCAACTTTATCAGACGTTTTAGGCAAAATAACTTCAATTCCTGTATGAAACATGTTATAATTAATTAGCTGTTAAGATGAAATTGATTTTTTTCTGACTGCAGGTTAACGAAAATGACGGTTTACCAGCTATGGTCTGTACAGTCTGCATATCTTTAATGCTGAGCGCTTATAAATTCAAGATACAATTCGATTATTCACATAATTTACTAGAGCAATACAAATTAAATAATGTCAAAGAGGAAGATAAATTGGGTTTTTACAATTGTCTAAAAAGCGAAGGTGGTACTGAGTGCGATAATTGTGAAGATGGATCAGATTCTGATAGATCAAAGGCTGAAGTAGTAGGAAAAATTTATACTAGTAAAAAACAAATGCAGAAAAGAAATGGTAATAGAGTCAATACGGTTGAAATTAAGCCTAAAATGAGGAATTACAGACGGAAACAAAGAATGAAAGAAGAGAATTTATCTTTCGAGTACGACGATGAAATAGAAAAGAAACCTGTTCTTCATCCTTGTCCGATATGCACAAAAGAATTTACAGCTTTAGAACTGAAAGAACATGCTCAAACTCATAAAGCACTCAAAAGATATCTCAACTTTAATGTGGAACATAAAGTATCTGCAACAACAAAGTTTTGCGCTAAACCTGAATTACGAAGTCACATAGTTAGTCTCCATAATCGTAAAGATAAGTTACACAAATGTGTCTACTGTGGTATAGAACTTTTAGCTGCAGATCTTAGGATTCATTTGCATTCTCACAAGAATCAAGCCGAATATAAATGTGACCAATGTGAACGAGTGTTTAAAAAATTAAATCACTTAAATACTCACAGGGTTAAACATTTAAAGGAATTCCCTTATAAGTGTGAAAAGTGTGGCAAAGGTTTTGTTATTAAAACGAACTATGATTGTCATGTATTAACTCATGATACAAATCAAGAACTGCCACACGAATGTCGTGTTTGTTTTAAACGTTTCTCGAATCCCGAACATTTAAATCGTCATATGGTTAGTCACACGGAAAACGTTAGTTATTCCGTTAAATACAAAGTTTGCAAGTGCCATTATTGTTTGAAATCATTCAAAGACAGGTACGACTTGAAAACACATGTCTGTGTTCCAGTCGAACAAGCAGTAAACACTAAATTTCCTTGTAAAACTTGCAATAAAATATTTAAAAATGCTAGCGGTTTGTATAATCACAAGAGGAATATTCATCAGCTTAAAGGAGCGAAGGTATTGTGTTCTGTTTGCGGTAATTATGTTTCGAATATTTACAATCACATGATGCGTCACTCGGGAGAAAAACCTTTCCAATGTAACCAGTGCGGTAAAAGGTTCATAGCTAAACCACAGTTAAAACAGCATTTGCTGGTTCATTCGGGACTGAAGCCATTTGTTTGTAGCGTTTGTGCGAAAGCTTTTAATAATCTGTACAATCTCCAAGTTCATGAGAGGATACATAAAGGAGATAGGTGTCATATCTGTAATATTTGCAATAAGGGATTTTTAGAAAAGTCATATCTTAAAAAGCATATGAATGTGCATACTAAATTATAAATTATTTATAGGTATGTAATTGTGGTGTAACAATTTAGTGTTTCAACCCAATTTATGTATGAGTGATATTGATTTTTTAAACTCGTAATTAGTTTGGACATGATTTAAGACTGCTATAAAAGATACTCTTCTAATTAAAACCTGTTTTTTTATATAGCACAAATTATTTTATTTAATTATGTAGTCCATCTTAAAAAAGATGATTTCAAATATTTTTATAATGACTGACAAGATCTTGCCAAAAATTATTTATAATAAAAGAAACGACAAAACTTTCGTGTTTGATTGATACTCGGATTTCTTGTTTGGAAGAACTGGCACTAAACGTTGTTGGTGTGGGCCTACAGCACCTGATTGAACACTAAGAGCGGCAGGTACTCGCTGCCAGGCAACTTAGAGGAATGTAATAAATTAGGCTGACCTATTCGACTAACCATAATCAATTATTGACTTACATATTATCAGAATATGTCCTTTCACGTGTGTTCAGGGTCACTTCCAATTTGGTAGTAGAATATCTGTAAACACCTCAGCTATTATGATGACACACTAGCGGTGGATTCGGCTAGTATCAAGTATTTAATAATTATAGCAGTGGTACGACAGTCAGGGTTTAATCTCATAAACCTGATCGTCTTCTGTGTCTCCCCAAGTTGTACTGTAATGCTTGGGCTCTGCGAACGAAGTGCTGTCCAATTCCATGCGCAATTTGACTTTATGGAGCAGCCAGTGGAGGGAGATACAGTGGGTAGGCTGCTGCGTGCACCATGAACATATCTTCGCAGAAATTTTGCAGCTGGCATCTCGATTAATACGAACGGTGAAAATGCCCATTCATGTATTTGAATAATTGTTGCATTTTCTTTAGCATTCTTACGCCTAATGAAAGAAACTCTGAGAGTATTATCTGTGAGTCAGATGGTAAATGTTAAATATGTTCCTTTTTATTCGCTCCGGCCTGATGGCCTCTGCTCAGATGATGAAAACCTGCCAGGCTATTAGTTTAAAAACTAAACTGAAGGGCACAATAAAAAATACACAGCATCGATCTCCCCCATTGCGATTAATCTAGAGCTTAATCAGTCGAAACTTAAACGCATATTTTTTTGGTAACACAGAAAAGTCGAGGATGATGATTGTACGCAGTATTTATTATATTTATCGAACGATTATCATTTTTTATCAAATATAGAAGGATTTTGAAAATTAAATATTTTCGGATTGAACAAAGTTGAAGCAGACATCTTGGCGACAGGAAAATAATATCTGAAAAACTGCCAAGTAAAGAACCTAAAATATTATACAGGGATTAAGTACAAGGCCAAGTGAGAAAATTTCAAAATGCCAAAACTATTTTCTCAAATGGAACTGCATAATTTTTATGTCACAGTTGTTTTCCTTTTCAAACATCCATTCAATTATTTATTAACTTCCCCGCCTCTAAAATTAATACTTTTTGAGATATTTACCTTCAAATATTTGTCTCTAATCCGCAAACAAAAAAAAAATTAATATTTTCGCATTGCATCAGGGCCCTTTAAAAATGGTACGCGATTACTTACTTTAAAGTTGAAATGATGTCTTTCAAATAAAAGCCATCCTCAAATATCTAAAGTTCTAGTACGCCATGACCAAAGAAATAAGTTGAAATAACTATTCTTAGTTTAAAAATGTATTATTTTTGTTCTTAAATTAGTATCCGTTTTGATGCTAGTTTAAAAATGTGAATATATTACTTAATTTTTTGTAGAATGGGGAAAACCCGCAAATTTTGAAAATGATCATATTGAATAGTTTACTACCCAAAACAAATTCCGCAACTTTCGATTTTTACATTCGAGTCTTATTTTCGTCATAATTAAATACGAAACATGTGTCACGCTCGAGACACAATATTTGAATGATGCTGGTGACGTACTTGACCACTGGGCCCGACAGATTAGGTAGGGATTTTCACATGCGCAAACCGATCCGTTTGCACCCTGAGCACTCGTTTATTTCTCGACTCCTCCCACTTTTTCCAGGGAGACGCGTAAACACCGCGGCGCAACGGATAGGTCTCCTACGCCACAGAAAGCGCGCGTTTTAGCCATCCCGGTCATGCTGCTTTCTAAGTTGCAAATTTTTTGTTCAGCACGGCACATAATCAAAATTTTTACATGGTACGCGATACATATTCTATTTATGCTTGATATTACAGTACTAAAAGTTATAAATTCAATTAAGCGGGTCTTCCCCATTAGGGTTGATAGCTATTTGATGTTGATTACCTCAAAAACTATTAATTTTAGAGAATTTGTAGCAGGGACTGAAATCGAAACCGATATCACCGTAACCGTAACCGTTTAATATTCGAATAACCGAAACTGTAACCGAAATTTAAAATATTTATTTTACCGAAACCGTTACCCAAACCGTTTTATTTTATTTTGATTAACCGAAACTGTAACCAATATACAGATATTTGTATCGGTTTTTGAAGGAATTGAAACCCAAACCATTAACACTAACTGAAACCGTTACCTTGTCAAACCGAATCAAATTGAGCCAGTGATTGGTTAACAAAAAGAATCAGCACACTACTGACTTCAGCTGAACGCCGCCATGTGGACAAATTGTTAAAACAAATACCTGTTCAACCTAGTGTTGAGCACAGCCACAGGGTACTAGAACCTGAACGGTAATTTGATTTTTTATTTTTTCTTTTTACCTGCAGTTTATAATTTAATAGTATTTACATTTACAACATGTTTGTTGTTCCTTGTTGAAGGGAGGAAGAAGATAGCTATCCGAGGAGCAAGCCGATGAAACTTACAGATATATTTAATAAACAATAACAATATGTACTAATGTTAATATGTTAATAAACAATTACTAGAAAACAAAAGAAAAGAAGAGTTTTGGTTCGTTCGCACCCAGCAACCGCATATCATGATTTCACTCTGTATTGGAGCTCATCAGTACGGTGCAGCTGTGTGCGAACAAACCAAAAACAACATTTAATCTATAAAAGCGAGCGGGCCACATCAGTAAGCGAGCGGCAACTCCGAAAAGTTGGCTCTCGCTCACTGATCGTCCCCTCTAGGCATTACTGGTACAATGCCGAAGAACACATGAAATAACAATTCGACCCGAACTTGCTCCAACAACTACTCCTCGGGTAAACACCCCAACAGGCATTGAATTACAGAGCAAGTCCTTGACAAGGGCGTGTACTGGACGGTGGCAAAACATCTGGAAACACTCTGCTATCAACTAATGCAGTATTGAGAATCCGATGTGCCCCTAGCATACACAAAAGCGGTACAAGGCCCCGCTGAATACGGCCTGAAAAATGCTAGAAAACAAAAGAAAAGAAGAGTTTTTTTATTAATAAATAATTGTTATTAACAATTTGTTAATGATGATATTTTTATTATATTAATAATTATTAAAGTAGTTTTGATTTGACCTCTGTTAATCTTATAGTCTTGTCATTACCTGTAAGAAACCTACGCAAAGTTTAAGCGAATCGAAGTTGAAGCACTTGAGTCTTGTCTCGAAATTTAAATTGAAATAAAATGTACCTGACTTACGTAATTTTTTATTACAATTATAGCCAGCTACCTAAATTTACACATGTGAAATAGGATTTGTTACTGTTTAACTCAATTAAAAGTGCAGTTAAAGTTTTTCATAAACCGATATTAACCGAAACCGTTTGAAAAAGGTCAAACTGTAACTGAAACCGATACCGAAATTTGCTGTGACATTTAAACCGAAACTGTAATCTTAACTGTAACCGTAACCATAACCGGAATAAAAAGTGAAACGGTTTCAGTCCTTGATTTGTAGTAGAAAGCAAAAGTATTGTTTAAGAAAAGTTTTGTCTCCAGTTTTTTGTATCAGTATTTTGGCGATCATTGTGTTTGTAGGCAAAACTCGGCACAGGACGAAATACGTATGTGGGATCTGATCTACTGAATCTTTATTATAAATTTAGTAACAGTTTAATAATTACAAATTTAATTTGTTTCTACCCTATCTTTTATACATTCTATTTTGTATATAATTTTTAATATATACTTAGAACCACGCTTAGAACTTTAGATTGTTTTTCTAATTTATTCATCCCATTTTATATTTTATATGCTTTTTGGACAAAAATAATGTTTTAGTAACGTCAATTAAAGAGTTAAAAAATGCTTAAACTAACAAAATTTACTAGGATTTGACCCAGAAACATTTTTAATGGTCAATATGCGTGACATTTTCCGCAGCCTGAAGTAATTTGATTTTTTCAATTTTGGATAGATCAAACTGGATCAGAATCACCAAATATGTTGTGACAGCACCAAGAATCTAAAAAAGAGTCTCACTGACTATGCTCTAAATAAAATATAGAGACTTACGTTGTAAATAAGAGTGTAATCAATTCGGAAAAAGCCGCATGCGGTAAAGTACAGATCAGGGCGTGTACTGGACGGTGGCAAAACATCTGGAAACACTCTGCTATCAACTAATGCAGTATTGAGAATCCGATGTGCCCCTAGCATACACAAAAGCGGTACAAGGCCCCGCTGAATACGGCCTGAAAAATGCTAGAAAACAAAAGAAAAGAAGAGTTTTTTTATTAATAAATAATTGTTATTAACAATTTGTTAATGATGATATTTTTATTATATTAATAATTATTAAAGTAGTTTTGATTTGACCTCTGTTAATCTTATAGTCTTGTCATTACCTGTAAGAAACCTACGCAAAGTTTAAGCGAATCGAAGTTGAAGCACTTGAGTCTTGTCTCGAAATTTAAATTGAAATAAAATGTACCTGACTTACGTAATTTTTTATTACAATTATAGCCAGCTACCTAAATTTACACATGTGAAATAGGATTTGTTACTGTTTAACTCAATTAAAAGTGCAGTTAAAGTTTTTCATAAACCGATATTAACCGAAACCGTTTGAAAAAGGTCAAACTGTAACTGAAACCGATACCGAAATTTGCTGTGACATTTAAACCGAAACTGTAATCTTAACTGTAACCGTAACCATAACCGGAATAAAAAGTGAAACGGTTTCAGTCCTTGATTTGTAGTAGAAAGCAAAAGTATTGTTTAAGAAAAGTAAGTTATGTAGTTTTGAAATTTCTTAATTTGGTCATGGAATTGCCCATATCCTGTATAATATTTCCATTTTTTATCTATTGCGGTGATTACTCCTAGATATTGTTTTTGTCTTACCAAAATATCGCTGCTTCAGCATTATCCATTCCGAAAATATTTAAATTTTAAAATTCCTCTACACAATAACTTCACAGAAATATCGGCAGCGTCAAAGATATACATTTTGGACAAGAAATATTTTATACAACGTTACACTAAAATCAACTAAGGAATTCAAAAGTACAATCAAATACAGGGTGTACTGTGTACCATTAAAAAAACAAAATTAGGTGCTGTACAGGATAATTGAAACAACCCGTATAAATCGAAATAATTTTAAAGTGTGGAGAATTAAAAATAAAAAAAGAGTTGCTTGTATAACTTTTTTCTCTAAAATGCATAATAAAAGCACTATTGGGACACCGTATATTTATCGAACATCTATTATTCTTATCAAATATTAATTTTCTCATCAGGCATTTGAATAAAAAAAAATAGGAAAATGTGATCTGCAGTGGTGTTTAATTTGTTGCCCTTCTTTCTTTCCCCACTCTCTTTCCACCAGATACAACAAAATTATCCACCTGTAATTTTGGAAATTGGTTTTGTCTCCAGTTTTTTGTATCAGTATTTTGGCGATCATTGTGTTTGTAGGCAAAACTCGGCACAGGACGAAATACGTATGTGGGATCTGATCTACTGAATCTTTATTATAAATTTAGTAACAGTTTAATAATTACAAATTTAATTTGTTTCTACCCTATCTTTTATACATTCTATTTTGTATATAATTTTTAATATATACTTAGAACCACGCTTAGAACTTTAGATTGTTTTTCTAATTTATTCATCCCATTTTATATTTTATATGCTTTTTGGACAAAAATAATGTTTTAGTAACGTCAATTAAAGAGTTAAAAAATGCTTAAACTAACAAAATTTACTAGGATTTGACCCAGAAACATTTTTAATGGTCAATATGCGTGACATTTTCCGCAGCCTGAAGTAATTTGATTTTTTCAATTTTGGATAGATCAAACTGGATCAGAATCACCAAATATGTTGTGACAGCACCAACAATCTAAAAAAGAGTCTCACTGACTATGCTCTAAATAAAATATAGAGACTTACGTTGTAAATAAGAGTGTAATCAATTCGGAAAAAGCCGCATGCGGTAAAGTACAGATCTTGATGCAAAACTTGCAAGGAGAAAAATTGTATCTAAAACATTTAGTTTTCAAATTTTCAAGGAACTCAAAATTAAGAACATACCTTATCACTTTCATCTGCTTCAGTCTTCCACAATCCATGCAAATATACTCCAGCTTCACGCCCCTAAATATTTTATTGTAAGTAACGTTTATTTTTATATTGATATTTAACATACCCTAGTTGCTGTATTATCCGATATTGCAGCCACCATAAATATTTTGGCAGAATGCAAAAATAAATATATAGCAATAATAGAGTGAGTTACCGAATCGGCAAGCTTTGGATCTTGAATAACTTTATAAGTATTTATTAACTGAGTCGTGACCATGATGAATCTTAAGGTAATAGTAACGAGTAGCTGTAAACCATATGCACGATTTGTAAGTTTGCAAGCGATATATAATTTATTATGAATTTTTGCTAAATTCATTATCAAGAATTCCCGAGGAACAAATTTTTGTACCGCATCATTTTTAGATTGAACGTGTATTATTTTTGATATAGAAGTTTCTGGATTTTGTATAGTGGCCATTATGTTAATATCGGCCATTTCTCGCAGTTTCCTGTTTATCCAAATAAATCTCTGGCGAATCAATAACAAAATATCTACATACTGAAACAACATCGTAGTATTTATGTAATCAACTACATTAAAAATGCTGTATATGACAAAATATGCAAGCGATATACTAAAAGGTTGGATAATAGCTTTAGTAATGAACAGCGTAGTAGTCAACAATATCTGGAAATATGCAAATATCTGAGCCAGTTTATAAGTAACCTCCATTCCAATACTTTTGAAATCGACATCAATTTCTATGATTTTATTCACAACGTTTATTATTAGTTTTTGATTCGTCATAGCCATTGCGAGAATAACAGCAGTCATGATAGTACCAAAATATAATTCGTATCGAAGAGCCATCCCTCCCATGTTGATGGTAAAATTTATTTGATCCATCACAAAGCAAACAAAGCACATTGTCCCGACAACTAGCACAAATCTTACTATTGTTATTATTCCGATGTGTGGCTTATAACAACGTTCTCCGGCAGATCTATTGTATTTAAAGGGCGAAAGCCCCAATACTTTCGATATAATAAACACAGGAAACATCACATCGTAGATGTCTTGTGCACGCCTAATTTTCACCTTCATATTCGTTTGTAAAAAATGAGCGATAGTTTCTTTTAGAAGCATATTTGTATACTTTCATGCCAGAGTAATCGAGCTACCCATTTTATCATTAAAATCTCTTTAATTTTTTAACGAATAGTAAATTTTATTGCAAGCAATTTATGATGGGCAAACAAATATTTGACTCCATTTGATTAATGGGAGGGTTAATAATTTAACCACCAACAACATTAAAGATACAAAAACTCTGTTTTAAACAATAATAAAAAGTTTACATACGGACCATAATCATTAAATAAAAATTAAGGGGTCGAATATTTTTTATACGTACATATTTAGTGTCTTAATCTTAATCTTACTAATGTTTAGGATTTGCCTGTTGGAAGTTGTGACAATTGTTTCAACTGTTTAAGAACAGTTTCCAGCAGTTTCTTCTTGTCTCTTTCGCTCTTCTTCAAAACCACAAACATATTCTTCTTATCAGCCTCACGCAATCTAAAATAAAACAAACTTGAGGGTACAGAAAGGTTTTTATCCATGAAAAATTGTAAAGAAAACTAGCTTTATTTTGGATAACATAGAGCTAATAAAATTTGGTAACCTAAAAACGTTCTTTATGTTTCTTTGCAATTTCAGTACGAAATTTCTTATTTCCAATTTAAAATTGAAAAAAAAAATATCATCTACCCTGCGATGATATTTTTTTTCAATTTTAATATAATATAATATAATAAAATCCACAACTTCCTGGCTTCCAGTCTTACCCTTGTAGGGTCACCTCCTAATCGAAGGTATGAAGCTGATAAGAGTATATTCCAGTTGGACTTCTATCATCTATGAAGATGTATTTTGTAGATTAAAGTCTTTCCACACTCCAGTTGTCTTAGTGAAAAAGCACAGAGCAACTAAGATCTACTGAACTAAATCCTAGAGAAGAACATGGCTAAAGCAGGCTCAACCGATAGTAAACGTGATTGCAGTTTAAATTATTTTCCAATAATTTCTAATAATTCCAATACTTGTAGCCCAAAACATTAAAATATTTTATACATCGATGGTTCAATGTATTACTTTATTTACAATAATTAAATAAACATATCAAAACATGTCAACATTTTTATATGGCCCGCAGTTTATGTCAAAATTTTTAATATGGCCCGCTATGAACAGAAGGTTGCTCATGCCTGGTCTAAGGTCTCCAGGATTTAGAAGGCATTGCAACTGCTCAACAGCACTAATGCACAGTCAATGACGTTCTCCAAGCCACTGACAAAGATCCTGCAACTACATATTTTAATTCTTTTAGGCTTTAGACTACAGTGCACCCTTCGATGTAATTTTGCTATTGATGCTTCATTATGTGGGCTTCGAAAAGAGTGCTGTGAAGTTTTTTTCAAAGTTGTCTGATCGATAGAAGGCAAATAGTCAAAATGAACACTAAATGTTCCCAAGAAAGCATCTTGGAGAGCGGTGTACCACAAGGCTCCATCCTCGGCCCCCTTCCGTTTTCTATTTATACCTCCAATTTGCACTCCAGCTTGTCGCACTGTAAGGTACATCGTTATGCTAATGACATTCAGATTTACTGTTCCTTCAAACCGGAGGACATACGTGAGGCTTGCTCTCATATAAATGATGATTTACATTCCTTAAATCTTGCTTCATTAAAGCACTGTTTAGTTGTAAATCCTAAAAAATCTGTTTTGATGTTATTGCGAGACAATTTGACTAATCAACTGAACGTGGGTCTTAATAACGAGAGGCTAAACTACGTCAATGAAGCTAGCAATCTAGGTGTCATCATTGGTAATGAGTTGAGATTTACAGCAAACATTAAAAATTGGATTGGAAAATCTTATGGAATGTTGAAGCAAATACAATAAAGTATTGCGCCAATCCTTGGTGATGTCTCATTTCATATTCTGCGATATTTTATATGGATTTTGTATTGACTCAGAGTTCGTGCATAGAGTGCAATGTGTTTAGAATTCATGTGCGAGGATGATGTACGCTATATGTAGAACACATCGCATTTCGCACAAATTGAAAGAATAAAATTGGTTGAAAATGACCAACAGACGTGTTTTACATGCTAATATATTTTTCCACATCATTTGTTCGCAGAAACCTGCATATTTATATGCTAAGATACAGATCAGACGTTCACAATATTAATATACACCGAAAATCTCTAATTACACCTCCGTACCACAAAACAACTTTGTACGAGAGATCATTTATTTTTAATATCTCAAAAATTGACAACAAAGTATCAAAAACTACGGAAGAGCTCTGGTGTTACGTATTATTTATTTTCATTTTCCATTATAATGGATTTTTTCCAGTTATAACGGATCTCTTTTTCCGTTATAACGGATCTCTTTTTCCGTTATAACGGATCTCTTTTACCGTTATAACAGATCTCTTATTTCCGATATAACGGATCTTTTCCCGTATAACGCATCTTTTATTCTGTTATAACAGACTTTCCAAGAACTGTATGGTATTAAGCATTAATGGGAGTCATTTTACATAACCGGTGTGCAGTGTGGTGTTACTCGCCAAGTGACTTACGATACGATATTGATATCCACTTATCGTTCATGTTGGTAGTGGACAGCGGTCATAACTAACAAATAAGTACCTACTTTACCAACTGTTGCACTGATTTAAATGAAGACACTAACCTAAAAGGATCCGTTATATCGGAAATAAGAGATCCGTTATAACGGAAAAAATATCCGTTATGACAGAAAAGAGATCCGTAAATCAGTCCTTACTACAGTACGTTGGGTCTCCAAGGCTCAAGAATTTTAAGAAAATACTGTTAGATGGGAAAATCGTTGCTACGGTTTTTTGGGATTGCATAAGCATCCTTCTCAAGGACAACTATAAATATTGCAAAATACTGGAGGATTGTTTTCATGGGATACTGAGTAGTGGAGTAGTGTGTAAGCATCCCTCAAACAATTTGAATGAACATTTTTGAGCATCTACCACAACAGATTCTTGGCCGGTAGAATTATGGGAAGCTATAAAACACTTACTTCTCTAATATAACTATGGCAGAATCAGGATCAACTTGTTTATATTTGCTGGTCTCTTGGCCATAATCGTGAAAGTAAGTTGGCCAATCCCATGACGTGAAGAGATCAAGTATTTCCCGTAATTTGACAAAGTATGAAAGAAGGTCATCTTGTTGTAAACCTTTTACAGGTTCAGATGCAGCAAATTCTAAAAAAATATTAATGATTAAAAAAGGCAATTTAATTATAGTAGAGGGATTACGTTCACATTGCAGCAAATCTAAACTAATTTGATGTAAAGCGCCCATAGAAACCTGTTTGATTTCTTGATTCATTAGTAAAGCAAACATTGATTTTGCGATATATTCACAAGCTGATTTGCAAGCAACTTGCGCTACTTCAGGCTGAAAACGTAATAAAATTATTTGTATTCATTATTATCAACGGTGTACTCACCGGCAAATTTGTGAAACTTTGAAACGTAGTTCGCAAAAAAGCAATTAAATCAGAAATAAAACTAGAACCATGTCCCTTCGGTTCTGCCAACAACCAATCGTAACTTTCTAGTTCTAAAAACTCATTCAATTTTTGCTTCAATTTCTCACATATTTGTCGTACCGCATCTTCACGAGCTACTCTAAATGTTGACGTTTGGCCCTGAACCACGCCAGTACTAACACCCCTTGATTCCTCTCTGAAAATATTATTACTTTTACTATTAACGTAAATTAAAGGAGAATATTATACCCTGTAATGTTTGAAATAAACTGATCCAAATACACCGTTGCTTCTTCAAGATAACCAGTGTCAATAATAATCTGGATAATTTCTTGTAAATTAATGCGAGGACTTCGAAATGTAGATGAAAGGCAACCACTGAACGTTCTTGTTAAAAGTAGATTCATAGATTTACGTATCATTTCGTCCACTTCCACTTGACTTAAGTTTAGATCTTCAGAAAATTTAAGGCAAGCGTATATAAACTCTTTCACTTGTTGGTAAACTTTAGGAACCATACTAGAGAACGGAAAACTATAAGAAAATGAAACGTCATCAGGGATTTCGGCATCTAAAGGAAACGACGATAGAATTGCTTCATATTCTTCTTGATCTTCCACTTTAATAGGCTGGAAATCTTCTTTCGACAGTATTTCTCGAAAAACTTGTACCCAACGTTGCATCAGCACTTCAGTGTAATGGTCACGTAATTCTCTAACAAGCTCCCATAACGGTTTTACAGAATATCCATAATTTCTTAGTGTTGAACAAAACAACATTATAAGATCTTTTATTTTTAATATCAATGTAGCATCAGTACAGTACGCCTGCAATACAACAGACGTTTTAATATCTAAAATGTATACAATAAGGCCTCAAATTGCAATGGCCCAAATTATGGCCATCTGCAAGACAAAAGAAAATATCAAACATAGTCAATTTTCACTGTGCTGCAAGCTCGGGGAACACCACAAGTTTACAATATTGCATGTTTTGAAGTTACGTATATTATTAAATACTCACGCAAAATACCAAAAATAGCCTTACTTAATAAACCATGTAGGAAAATATTTATACACTGAATCACTTAATAGGAAGAGAAACGAAGAAGAAGGGAGGGAAAATAATGGCATGCTTTGTAGATCTAACGGCAGCATTTGACAGGATACACAGAAAAAAATTATTTGAGATGTTGGAAAGAAAGAATATAGGAAAGAACTTGACAGAAAGAATACAGGAAATATATAATGGAACAAGAAACAGGGTAAGGGTGGGAGGACGGCTAAGCGAAGTATTTTGGATGGAGAGAGGAGCCCGTACTTGTTTAACATTTTCCTGTCAGATTTAGAAGAGGTAATGAATGGGAAAGGGACAGGCAGGAGGAGTGATAATAGAGAAAAATAAATATAGGTCACTAGCATATGCGGATGATATAGTCCTCTTGGCAAAGGAAGAGAAAGAACTAAAGGAGATGCTGAGAAGAATGGAAAGATATTTGGAGAAGAAAGAACTAGTATTGAACACAGAGAAGACCAAAATTATGAGATTCAGGAAAGGGGGGGGAAGAAGTCGCATAGAGAAGTGAGAGTGGAAGGGGGAAGAGTTGGAGGAGGTGGGGGAGTTTAAATATCTAGGATTCACCTTTCAAAAGATTGGGGGCCAAGAGAAGCATGTAAGAGAGGTAGTAAGAAAGGCAACAATAGCAATGAAGCAGGTATGGGGAATAGGAGAGAGAGGAATTTTGGGGGCGACTGGTGAGCAGCGTAGCCATGTATGGAGCAGAAATTTGGGAGTGGGAAGAGAGAGAGAAGATAGAGGGGATCCAGAAAAAGTACATAACATGGACACTGGGCTTAGATTGGATAACGCCAGGATACATGGTAAGAGAACAACTAAGAACCAGGGCAGGAAAGGGAGCCATGAAATATGGGGAAAAGTTGAGAGGTGGGGGCGGGAACGAGTTAGCCAGGCAGTGTTGGGAAGAGGTACGGAAGGGAGGAAGAGAAAAATCGAAATGGGAGGAGAAGCGAGAGAAATTTTATCAGGAGTGAGACTATGCAGCAGAAGAAGTGGAGAACTTGAGAACAGCAGGATGGAACATGGTGAGAGAGGTAGAGGAGAGAGACAGGCAAATACAAGTGCAGGATAAAGAAGAGAAGATAAGACAATCAAGATACAACAACAAATATGAAGAAATAAGGACAGCGGGACTGCCGAAATATCTACGAAGTAGGGGAAGGGAAGATAATAAGGATGGCAAGGTTTAGATTGGGAAATGAGATGAGAGGTGGAAGGTATTGGGAAAGCAAAGACAGAAGAAAGTGTAGGGTATGTGGGGCGGAGGAGACATGGGAACATATGTTAGAGAGGTGCTGGTGGAGAGAAACATGGAACAGGTGAGAGTGGAGATGATATTGGAGGAAAGTGGAAGAGGGGAGAAGTAGATGGAATTGATAGAGAGGAGAAGGAAGGAGAGGGAGGGGTGATTATACATAAATGGGAATTAGATAGGTCAAAATTAATTATGAGGAGGTTTATTTATTTTGGTTTGTTCCACTTATTTATATGTTTATTTGTTATTTTGAATTGTAATCCCAAATGGGAAACAATAAATCGATTATCTATCTAATAAACCATGTAGAAAGAATTTTTTTGTACATGTATAATTATGGAACTGGTAAATATAATGTCCGGAGTCTTTAACTCCAAAAAAAGTGTCCTCCAGCCACTAAGAAACATTTTATGGCAAATGAAAGGAATGAATGTAAAGCCATCATAACGGGCCGTCAACCCATGCAAAAACTACAATCACCGGAGACCTAAAAATTTTTTTTGAAAGGTGACAATTTGAAATCTTTTCCCTAATGTTCCCCTGTCATTTTACCTTGTATAAGGACCTGAGATTGCAACGATTTTTGTATCGAAATATAATCTCGAAAGGGCATAGAAACTTTGTTGAAAAAGAGCATACGTTCTCATTGTCTTTGAAAGCCGTCACGAACATTCAAAAATTCGCAATTTCCCCGAAATTTTTACAGTTGAGTGTTGAGATTCGGTCGATTTTGTGGTTGTACAAAATTTTTATTGCCCATTTTCAAAATGATACTTTGACATTCATAGTTCGAGGAGTTGAGGTATTCGAATAAGCTCTCCAATGTGTCCTACACCTCTCTATTCCGATGGTATAAAAAACACCCCTAATTTGGGGGTATCGTATCTCAGTTAGCTCTCTACACGTGTAACGATGAAACTTGAGACTTGCCCACTATTATAACCTTGTAGATTACAAGAGATTTTTCATTTTTAACTTCATTTTAAACTAAATTAAAGATGAGAAAAATATACTTTTTTAATATCAGGTCACCAAATTACCACATGCACAAAACGATTTTTGTTCGGTTTAATATCATATATCTTGTTATCCTTGTATCATGCGATATTCCACTTAAAAAACTGAAGTTGACATTGTGCCTCGGAATGCACGACAGTTTTTTTAATGCATTTTATGAAAATTAAAATCGGGCATGAATAAACCTAACATAATACCGAAACGTAAAGCACAGTCAAAAAGACTATGTTTGCAGTCATGCAAAGCCATCAAAAATTAGTAAATAATACCGTGTTGGTCTGGAGAGCAGTTACTATTTTCGACAAAGCCATAGTCCACATTTCATCTAAAAATGCTCTTGTTATTAAGCCATTTCCAGTGTTCAACACATGATCTTCCAAAATAAAGAAGCCCAAAATCGCATGTATGTAAGCTCTGTAACTGTCTTGAGATTCATGCTAGGAAATAAGAATTTAACATGAGGAATGTAATATATCGGAAACAACTTATTAGTTTTAATATACATCAACAGAAAATAATTTTTGAAAACGCAGAGCTCAACCCAACGCACAAATTACAGAAACAATGTATAGGACTACAATAAATGCTGCCAAATCTATGAGTCTTGTTTTCTTTATTGCACCTGTTTTTTTATACGTTTCCTTCTATTTTGGCAATTATCTTTTCATTCACATAGCTTTTATTCTTCAATAGCTGTTGGTCGCATTGAATAAGGGATTTGCAAGAATTATTTTCCGACATGTTAAGTTTGTATTACAGATAATTACCATATTTGTTGGAGGTTGTAAAACTAAGCGTGCTTGTTTAGTACGCTCTGCCCTATAATATGTTTCAAAAGTGGAACGAGAACCTAGCACTGTTGAAATGTGTAAGCAGCGGTAAATAGGTGAAAAGTCGATCATCTCTTGGGCACTTAAGTCCTCTTCATTATACCATGCAGTTGAATTTAAGCTACCTAAAAATGACAATTTAAATATCTCTACATTCAAACCATCCAATACTCACAAACCTGGGGGTTGCGGTGCTGTCCTCTTCTTCTTTCTACCAATTACAGTAGGATCAGTTGCAAGCTGCTCACTTGTCTAAAACAAATACAATAAATACTACTCTCGTACTATTTCTTTAATTTTAAGTACATGTCTCATAGCAACTTCGCCAATTTTAGGTGAAAATCTACGAATATTTTCCAGAAAATCTTTCAAATCGCTCATAGATGATTTCTCAATACTTTCTCGTATTCTGTGAAAATACAAGACAAATTTAACTTTAAAAACTAATAAATTACCATATGACATACTTGGGAATGCTTTCTCGTAATTGTAAGGAAAATCGGTAATTGGCTACATGTGGCAAATGTTGATGCTCAAGTTCTTCCAGTGTTTTTAAAGCAGGATAATATCTGGAAGAAAAAACAAATATTTTTATAATTCCTGGATATCAAATCCAGGAAACGCGAGTACCTTTTTTCAGAAATTTGCTTCTTAAGTTTAGAATAACTTGTAAGAACAGGCAAGCACAAATTAAGCTGGGCAATCACTACAGCTATGTTACTTTGCACTTTACGTGCTTGTAATAACTCCGCACCTGATTTTGAAATATTTGCAGCAGCATCTTGCAGTTGTTTGTCTAATGCAACAACTTCATGCTGAAATTATGAAAAGTTAAAATGTCCATCGGAATATAGAGAGATTATAAAAAGACTTACGTTTAATATTTTTGCATGTGTTCGTACTTCTAAAAGCTCTCGAACTGATTCAATAAATCCTTGGTAATATACATTACAAAGTCGTTCTATGTCTTTATCATGGTGGCGAATTCTCTGTTGTAGTTTTTCACTGAACTCATGATACTCTTCGTTGTCATATATGGCTCTACAAAGTACAAGGTGCTGTTCTTTAGACTACATCATTTAAAAAACACAACATACCTAAAAGTTGGCCCCCAATAATCATCAATCCCTTCAATTTCTTGTAAATATAAATCATGCTGCATATTTACTCTTTATTTTAAGACTGACATTTCAACTAAAATAAGGTTAAGTCCAAGGCCAGATATGTCTAGAGGATATAAATGTGTCATGATGTGTCAGCACAGATTTGAAAAATATATATATAATATATATATATATTCTTTTAGGAAATCCGTGTGTGTCAGGGAGCATCTACCGACGTAGACTATCATGGTTTGTTTATTTATATCCCAACTAGGTTTTGCCAAGTAGGCTACTTTCACGCGTTTTAATTCGGAAGATAAGTGGCGCGTCACAAACGTCAGATTTTCATTCCAAACAAAACAAAGCCACGTGCTTTCTGACGTTTTAACCTAACCTCTGAAATATTACATATAGTTGTTTTCAAGTTTTTACGCGTAAGCCCAACACACAAATTGAAAATAAACTGTTTTCACTGCAAAACGTCTATAATTATATTGCAAAAACTAGTTTAAGACGTTGTAAATAATATCGATAAACGTCAAATGGAACGTGCTTTTGTTTTGTTTGGAATGAAAATCTGACGTATGACGGAGGCACTTAGGTCCCGAATAGACTGTTAAACTTCATGCCGTGTAAGCATCAGGCTTGGTGCAGCCCACAAAAGCGCAGACACTCTCAAGGTGCGCAGGGAGTTTTTGTTCGAATCCAACCGGATCCTTTTTCTTTTTTTCTTCTAAAGCTCGTTGTAATTTACAGAATTCGGGACCTAAGTGCCTCCGTCATACGTCATATTTTCATTCCAAACAAAACAAAAGCACGTGCTATTTGACGTTTATCGATATTATTTACAACGTCTTAAACTAGTTTTTGCAATATAATTATAGACGTTTTGCAGTGAAAACAGTTTATTTTCAATTTGTGTGTTGGGCTTACGCGTAAAAACTTGAAAACAACTATATGTAATTATAATTATATTTCAGAGGTTAGGTTAAAACGTCAGAAAGCACGTGGCTTTGTTTTGTTTGGAATGAAAATTTGACGTTTGTGACGCGCCACTTATCTCCCGAATTTGCATTCCATGTGTTGTGTCTGGTGCCCCGTCACGAAAAGTATTTGTTTAAAGAAAATCCGCGATTACTAATGAAAACAAGAGAATAAATAAATAATAATAATAAATAAATAAATAGCACGCTAAAGCATTGCATTGGCAAAACCTAGATGGTATATAAATAAACACAACGGTGGTACTTCCTTTGCGGATTTACTGCCAACTTTACATTTTACTTATTACTGCTATCTTAACGCTGAGCGGTGTTTTAAATTATTGATTTTCGTCCTGTTTGCACTATTATACCTTAAATTAAGATTTAATTGACGCAAACTATGATGTGTGGATAGTTTATTTACGTAACTATTGTTGGTATAAAAACAGGAACGTTAGTAGTACTCAGGGGTTTTACAAAAAGGGCATAAACAGAGTATCCCAAAAATTATTTCGGCACATTGAAGACTCAATTGAATTGTACAGATTATGTATTCAAATCTGAGAACTGTAGTTTGCCACATAATAAAATACACTATTCCAACAGCAGAAGGGATCGTCAGCAACAGTGCTACAAAAACCGGCCAAACTAGAAAAAGCAAATTGTTGATAGGTTAAAGAAATCAACATAATTTAGCGTTTACCCTTTTCAGTTAGATTTCCTCGTCTTGCTAGTACAACTCTAAATAATTCCAAGAGACATACCGACAATAATATTCCAAAATCTGTCGTGTAATTGGTCATGTTTAAATTAACTGCTTTAACAATATTCATGCCTATTTCACAAACAGCGAACAGGCCGAAATAATATGAATTTAAATATAACAGAACTTCAAATATTAAAGAAGTATTTATCATTGGAAATGACTAAGACGTTTTTATTTTTTGATCAGCAATCAAAAATGATTTGTTTGAAGCGAAGTGTCGTGGTCGCACGCCCTAGCAGTTCAACCACAACAGTTCAGTAGTTCAAATGTTGCAAAGCATTGTAAGATTGTAACTACCAATGCCAAATAAGAAGGCGGGAACGTCCGTTTAAAATTGTTTATTTTGAAGTACATACCACTGGCTCAGTTTCATTTATAAATAAATACTAATACATTAACAATTACATTTATTACATAAATAATTACGAGGCTGATTCACTAACTAAACTGACAAATACTTTGTACTTAGATTTTGTTCATTAATCAGTATGTATTTCTTTCCAAAAGTAGTTTCAAATATTTTTGTTTCTTTGCCCTTCAATTTTCCTAAATAGAAATAAATGATAGGAAAAATCATCTGGGTGTGATATTATGGCCAATAAATGCCTTTGCCTGTTTATTTATTGCATGACCCTCAGAATTACATCAGAACATTACAAGACAATCTTGTATTGATGCAAGAGCTTGAATGCACTGAAAGAGCGGAAGAATTAGGAAAATATTGATAACAAACACTACACCTAAAAGTCCACTGATTTTTGTGTGTCCTTCTGTGAACAGTAAGTTGTGAACTGTTCGTAAACCCTTTATTACACTCCGTGCATCTATAAGGTCGTTCTCCAGTATGGATTCTCATGTGAACATTCATAACGTCTAAACTTGTAAACCGTTTATTGCAAGATGTACAAGCATAAGGCCTTTCACCGGTATGTGTTCGCATATGTTTTGCCAGTTTATTAGCTACGTAAAAACCTTTCTGGCAAATATTGCAAACGTGCGGCTTTATACCGGAATGTGTCCTCATATGGGCTGCCAGATTTCCTGCAGTTGAGTACCTTTTACCACACACGCTGCACTGCAAAGTTTCACCTGCAATGAATTAATTTTTACATTTCTACCTTGATATAAGGCCCATAGACGGTCATTTTAAAATTTCAAATGCTACATTGGTACAGCATATATGTATAACAGCAATTTTGGGAATTTTTGGTTACCTTTTACTTATAAAGAAATTAATGTCGAAAACCATAAATAAGCAAATCAAATTTCTGAGACCTATTCAATCATAAAATTCTAATTTTATTATAATCGATGCTGGAACAGTGAATTAAATTTAATGAACTTCAAATTTTTCGGTCATAAACAGTGTGAAAGTAGAAAACCCTGAGCAAAGGATATTGTGACTCTAATAGACGAGAAGCGAAAATATGGGTGAAACAAAGATATAAGACCGTCAAGTGGAAATTTATTTGGAAATGCAGGAAAGTGAAAGAACAGTCTGGATTGATAATAAATGCAAAGAAGGGGAAAATAAGTTCAAAGTAGGAAAAACTGACGAAGCGTATAAAATAATTAGGAGACATTTCAGAGAAATTGGATCTAACAGCAAGAACATTAGAAACGGGGCAGGCAAGATATTCGGAGTGCCCAGAAAGATACAGATGAAATATAGGGACAGAAGAATAATACATAATCTCTACAAAGAGCAAGTGGCAGTTATAGAATCTGAGCAGTAACGAACAAAAGTACATATCTGGAAGGGAGTGAAACAGGGATGTGAGTTGTCACCTCTAGTTTTCAACTTATATTCGAAGATGCGTTAATATTGTTAAGGACAGAACAACCTCAGGGATTAATGTACAGGGCCAAACGATTAACATTCGCAGATGATATAGCAGTGTTAGCATCCAGAAAAGAAGACTTAGGAATGGCCAAACTATTAATTTGTTCACATGCTCAGATTCGTGGGTGATGCATTGTTAGCATCCAGTAAAGAAAAATTAGGATTGGTTCTGAACGAAATGGAAGCAGTTTTGACAGAGGGCTGAAGATCAATAAAAAGAAAACCAACATACAAATAGGAAATAGGAAGATAGAGGAGGTCGCGGATTCTGCTATTTAGGAAGTCAAATAACTCGTGAATAGTGCAGGGTGGAGTTGCGTTTAACAAGAAGAAACAACTGTTATGCTCGGGAACTTAGAAGAGACTCTTAAAGACGCATGTATGGGTTACGGCATTGTACAGGTACGAAACTTGAACAATAGGAGAAGCGGATCAACAAAGAATAGAAGCGTTCGAAATGTGGTGCTACAAACGCATGCAGAAGATAAGGTTAGCAATAAGAAGATATTAGAAAGAGTTAGGGAGAATCGATAGATATGGAAGACAATAGAGAATAGGAGAAATAGGAGAAATAGGATGGTAAGACACCTTCTAAGACACGAAGGATTAGTTCGCCATATACTAGAGTCGGAGAAAGGAATAAAAAGAAGTAGCGGTAGGCCCAGATCAGACTACTGCTCTCAAACAATTGAGGAAATGCATAGGTTAGCTCAAGATTGGAAAGGATGGATGTACATATACAATCCATCTTCAGACTGAAAACTTTATGATGAAGAAATTTTTGCCTCCTTTGGCTTTTGCATGAACCCAAGTGAAAATATGTACAGTGAAACCTCCCATAACGGACACCTCTATTAACCGGATACCTCCGATAAACGGACACTTTTTTGGGAACGAACTGTCGCTTATAGGGCTTTCTCTTTCTCTATTAAACGGACATCTCCGATAAACGGACACAAAATCGGTGACCATTGGTGTCCGCTTAAGAGAGGTTTCACTGTATATGAAATTATGAGAACAAGCAAATATACTACCCTTGTACCTTTCGGTGTGGGGGGTTTTAATTTTATTATGTTTGGTGGGCAAAGCTTTTCCATCATTGTTTTCTATCCTGAGCTACTCTTTTTACTTCCAGTACTATTTGACCTCTATTTACGTGCTTTTTGCCACCATGTTCTCCTAGGTTTCCCTTGGTCTTCCTCTGCTTTTATTCGTTGTTGGCCTCCCACATTCTCCGTGCTAATTTTGTTTTTCTTCATTCATTGTAAATGTCCCCAACATCTAATCTGCTTTTCTTCCACATATTCCGTTAGTGACGATTTCTACGTTTCTCATACTTCAGTGTTTCGTATTCTGTATTTTCTTGTACTACTCTGAGGTATTTCATTTCTATTGCTTGTACTTTGCTTTTCATCAGTCTCGTGGGTACCCATGTCTCGCTGCTGTAAGTTAAAATTGGTCCATAAATTGTTTTAAATATCGTTATTTTCCTCTTCTTGTTCTTAACAATTTTTTTTTCATTGAGAGGTATGTTCTTACAAAATTTTCCAACTTCTCGTTTATGTCTTTCTCTTGTCTACATTACTTTCTATTATCGTTCCCAAATATTTGAAATGTATGGCCTGTTAGAGGTCCTCTCCTCCAATTATCTTACAAAATAACTTTTGGTTGTTCTTGCTATTTTCTCTCTGAACTTTATCCAGCTCTTCTCCTTTGCCTCTTTGACCACATTTTTCATTTTATTTATCTGTTCTTTGTATGCTTCATATATGCATCTTCTGTTCAATATCTCAAATATTCCTTCCGTCTACACTTCTTCTTGTCTATTTCCTCTTTGATATCCTTATTTCACGTCACCTTGTATTTTCTTGTTGTTAACCTTCAATGTCCTACATGTTTCCTTTGCTGCTTCTATAATTCCAAATGATCTTTAATTTTCATAAATCTTGAGCTTCCTCATTTTCGATTTCTTTCCAGTTGTGCTTTGTTTTTCATTACCTCTTTGTATTGTCTTGCTGTTCCTCCATCTCTCAATTTATAAGTCAGTATTTTCTTTTATACTGCCTCACACCTCTTTTCTTTCTTGCATAGTGGTCGCTATAAATTTCTGGGCCTCACAATACTCACATCTCTTACTTCATCTCTTCTATCTCTTTTCATCAAGTAATATATTAGGGATTTATCCATGTGATTTGTCCCTTGCCTTGTGTACTTGTGGATTTCTTTCTGTTTTATAGAAATTATTTGTTACCAAGAGGTTATTTATGAGGCAGTCATCTCTTAATTTTATTCCATTACTGTTTCTCTTGTCCTCTTCATGTCTGCCTATCACACCAGCACTAGTTTTGTCTTTTCCAACACTGCCATTTAGGTCTACAGCTACATAAATACTGCCCTTGTTGCCTTCTGTTACTAAGTTTAATTGTTCTCAAGAATAGTCACAAATGTTATTAAACTACTGATAAATCTGTTGCAAAACATTCTGTAAATATAACTGAACTAAATCATACGATTCTGGGCTCATAAATAGTTGGTTTTACTAAAACAAATTTATGGAAGAACCACTTCTAATATTGGTAAGACGGGTCGAGTCTGTAGCCACCACCACCACAGCTTGAGTTTGTGGTGCCCGTACTTTCCGTAATGCTGTATATAGATCGCCTACTTAAGTTATCGAACTAGGACATTATTAAATAATATTTTGTAATAAATTTAGCAACTAAGCAAATTACAAATCATTGTAAATAAAACATTGACACAGGTATAAATACCGACGTCTGCACTTTTGTAAAAAAAGATACAAATGAATTCAGAATATCAGTTATCAAATGATACCAATACAGTGGGTTACAATGCCCACAAGTTTGAAACGACGGGCTTATTCAGCTTCCACCACACACCAGATGTACATAAACCAAGAGTTGTAGAAAGTTTTTTACAACGAAAAATATTACCTGTATGGGACCTCATGTGTTCCACCAATTGGCTATTTTGAGAATATTTCTTTCCACATATATTACATAAGTGAGGTTTATTGCCGGTATGGGTCATCATGTGTATTGTCCTTGCAACTTTTTGGGTGAATCTTTTCGGACACATATTGCAGGCAAATGGTTTCTCTCCTGTATGTAATCTTCGATGATTTACCAACTGTCCATTTGTTGTGAAAGCCTTCGGGCATAACTCACACACAAAAGGTCTCTCGCCTAAATGGGTTTTCATATGATACGAATGCGCGTTACTCTGCGCAAACCGTCTGTCACATATATGGCAAGCATAGGGGGTATCTCCGGTATGTAATCTCATATGGGATTTTAAATTACCAGAATTACAATAACTTTTGCCACAAACACTACAAATAAACTTGTGGCCAGTATGCTTTTTCATGTGCGACGTTAGCTGCTGCTCTTCAGGAAATTCTTTATTACATTTACTACATTTATACGGTTTTTTAACGAAATTTAAATGTGTTCTCATGTGGCAAGCGTGAGCTCGTCCTTGCGTAAATCGTTTACCACAAATATTACATTCAAATGGTTTAATACCCGTGTGAGTACCCATATGAGCAGATAAATTACTAGCCTTTATATAAGTCTTATTACAAACATTGCATGTTAATCTTTCTTCGGTTTTCTTTTCTTCATTACATGTTTCCTTCTCTGTATGTCTTTTTAGCATGTGACTAATCAATTTATCATTTTGTAGGAATTTTTCATCGCACACTGTGCAAAAATGAATGGTTTCTGTCTCTGTACTTTTCTCATGAATTTTTACATGCACCTTCAAATCATTTTCGCTACTAAACAGATTATTACAAATGTTACATTTTACTTCTTTTACCGAGTCAAACTCTGAACTTGCACTTGAGTTATCATGAAAATCTGTCTCGAGTGGTACTGACACCCGTTCATTAATATGATAATTAGTTCCACTGTTACATATTTCATTATCATTCATTACCCTAGGGCCATTTGAATGCAGATAAGTTCTTAAAATATTGTCCGCTTGTTCGCATTGTGTTTTGAAGGAATAGGCACTTTCTATGTGCTGCGAACACTTTATACACACCAAAGAAGGTAAGCCATCTCCATATATCACCTTCAAATGCGAAATTAGACACATTTTCATTCAACATTTTAAAAATTACCTGCACAGAAGAACAAGCCATTATCTTATTTGCTACTGAATTACTATTATCAGTGTTAAAAATTGATACGTATTCATTTTGAACTGTATTCATACAAATTCGGCAAGTTTTACTGAAATCCAAACAAAGACACGTTTGTACATCATAATAATTGGTCATTGTTATTTATTGATTTGAAATCAAATCTGACATTTAATGACACAATGACAGAGGGATTGGTTCTCACTTTTGGTTACGTGCATATGAACTACTCCTCATAGTATATATGAACTATTAAATTAAAGCGGGACAGGACCGTAATGAGAGACTGGAAAATTCCTTTTCATTTTATTTAGTACTTCGCTGCTTTTATACAGTATTTCTTAAAATATTTTTCGCATATTCAGCAATGATTATGGCAAATAAAATAGTAATATTAAAAACAATATAAATAACAAATATTATATTTTTATCGACGCCCAAATAAAATTGGCATTAATCTATTTTCTACGTCTTCACCGTGAGACTGGTAGCTGGCTAAAGTGCGAATTTGGTTCTATGAAATTAATGGGATTAGTAAACACCAAAAGCAGTGTTTTATTCAAATACTTACAACTAACATGTGACAAATTGCGTTTGCGGATTTTATAGCACCAGGAAGGTCCAAGTTATTATTTATACTTCTTTTTCCTGGTACCCAGTCTCTTGAGAAAGTTACTTGGGCTTGGGAATGTATGGTAAAAATTAACAAAACCGCAAAAACTCCGATCATGTTGCACAGTATAGATCTAAGGGCAAAAAATTATTAAAAATAATTCGACGAACGAAATTAAGGTTCTTACTTATTTCCATACTTCATTTTACTTTTATCAGAGAAAAGATTTATGCAATGCCACAGATGCCCGAACTGAATCAAGATGTTTTGAATACTGACAGTCTGAATTCTGTTGTTGTGGTCTTTTATACAGAAAAATTTGTAAGGGAGGAAACCTCTAAGGATTTAAAATAAATACTTTTTGTAACATTTACATTTATGCATAGGAATGGAATATGGAAAATCTCAACTTTCTTTGATTTAAAAATAGGGACGGTGTCAACCAAAAAGGCAGCTTAGTACAAGCAAACCTACTAGAATTTGAGCAAATCGGTAAATTTGTTTCATTTATTAGTGCTCGAAATAAAAGCCGAATAAAATGTCATTTTAAAATTTAAATTTTTTGATGTTTCACGCGTTAATGGCTCAAAATTTACTTATATGCAGGTCCAGTAAACCACATTATGTGAATCTCAGCAGCTGTTTGTTTGCTCAAGCAAGAATAGTAATTTGTTTACTCTTTTGTTTTTCTCGTATATTACTGTAAATAATAGTAGGTGCAGATGGTATTTGGCAACCATGAATTCCTTTTTATATAACACAACGTACAGTTTATATCGTAAAGTATCGCATGTGAACGATTTCCAAAGCTTTAATCTCTGCAGTGGTCAAAGCTTGTTTTGTTTTTTTGGTATTTGTGTTCAGTTCCTGGGGCATTCAATACGAATGTGTGTTATGAGCAAATAAAGCTTCATACCTTCAGGGGATTTATAAAATTTTTATGCTGTATATTTTTATATTTTAACACGCGCATAATTCACAGAAAAGTGATATAAAATTATCAGAATTTCAAATCTGCTTATTTATTGCAAAATTTAAGAAAAAAAAATAGAAATTCTTTTCAAATACAGGTAATTTAGGAGGAAATTACAATATTGTATCGATAATTCTGACTACAAAAAGTTCATATACAGGTGTCCCACGCTAGCGTATTTCCTCCACAACTCCTCAGGAGTTGTAGATATCAATAAATGATTCAAATGAAAGATACATCCAATCAAATTCCTCATATTATAAAATTATTTTCTACTATGCAGGGTCTCATTTTTTCTGCACAACACCTTACTTTGTTTTCTTTAATGGATCACTCTGTATCTGATTGCATTTTGGAATTGTTTGTTCAATTTAACAATTTAAGGGCCACTTCGTTAACCATACATTGGGTCTAACGTCAGTCTTACGGTTTCGGCGTTACTTGACGATAAAAGTCGTCATTTTTCAAATTTCATTAGTTATAACTTGGAAACGGTACGAGATAAAAAAATGATTTACATGTTCCTATCCTAGTTTTTAATTCTCTATCTAATGGGTCTGGAAAATACTGCTTCCTGATTGACAACTTTTTGTCATTTTTTTATCCTTCAGGAGGCAGTATTTTCCATACCCATTAGATAGAGAATACACCGCATAAGTGCTTCCGTCATACGTCAGATTTTCATTCTAAACAAAACAAATGCACGTGCCATTTGACGTTTATCAGTATTATTTACAACGTCTTAAGTTAGGTAATTTTTGCAATATAATTCTAGAAGTTTTGAAGTGAAATCAATTTATTTTCAATTTGTGTGTTATGCTTACGTGTAAAAACTTGAAAACGGCTATAATTATATTGCATAGGTTAGGTTAAAAGGTCAGATAGCACGTGACTTTGTTTTGTTTGGAATGGAAATCTGCCGTTTGTGACGCGCCACTTATGTGGTGTATTAAAAACTGGAATAGGGACACGTAAGTCATTTTTTTCTATCTCCGTACCTACCCGCTTCCAAGCTCTACAATTGATGAAATTTGAAAAATGACTATTTTTAACGTCAAATAACGCCGAAACTGTAAGACTTTGACCCAATGTATGGTTAACAAAGTTGCCCTTAAATTCAACGAAACAATTCCAAAATTCGATCAGATACAGGGTTCCATTGAGGAAAACAAAGTTTAGGTACTGTGCAGAAGAAATGGGACACCTGTTGATTGGATACAACTTTCATTTGAATCATTTTTCGATGTCTACAACTCCTGTTGAGTTATGGGAGAAATATGCTAATGTGGGACACCTGTATACAGGGTACATACAAAATCACCCATAAACTGATAAGCTCTTCCCTACGTCGAAAGAAGAGACCCAAGAAAAATACTTTAAAAAATTTTCATTCTTGGTGATAGGTATATGAGGAGGTAAAATTGATAATTCATGTTCTTTATTTCTGCGTATTTTTTGAAATAGAAATATTTCCTGCAAAGGACCAAAAGTCCTTTATTGTTCCAAAACAAAATAACTTGTAATAATTGGGGATTAACTTTTAAATTGCATTTTACAAATTGCAGAATCTTTATCATAATATTATGATAGCCATAAAATGAATCTGACAAAGATGTTAAAAATAAAATTTACCCACTTTGTTTTTTTCGAGTTCTCACTGTCAATGTGATTGATAATAATTAGGGACCTGTGGCGAGTTACAAACGTCAGATTTTCATTCCAAACAAAACAAAGCCACGTGCTTTCTGACGTTTTAACCTAACCTCCGAAATATAATTATAGTCGTTTTCAAGTTTTTCCACGTAAGCCCAACACACAAATTGAAAATAAACTGTTTTCACTGCAAAACGTCGAGAATTATATATTGCAAAAACTAATTTAAGACGTTGTAAATAATATCGATAAACGTCAAATGGCACGTGCTTTTGTTTTGTTTGGAATGAAAATCTGACGTATGACGGAGGCACTTATGTCCCGAATTCTCAATTTGAAAACATGTACATATTCACATGGCTTGTTTCTTCCTCGGGATCATTAAATGCCGACAGCCTCCTTACTTGTACGCCAAACTGATTTTTCGTATTGATGTGCATGGCGCCAAACATGTCGAAAGTCTATGATGCTAACAATTCCTCGGCACCGCAAGGAGATTTTCAAGAGATCATTCTCTTACATCGCTTCGCTTTTAAATAAATTTCATGAGTTTCATCTGCCTTCGCCTTGCGGTGCCTTCAGAAATAGAATGCATGGAGTTTTGCTTGAGGTGATAGTGTATTGGTTTGTTATATTTTAATTATTCTTCCTCTTCGTTTTCGACGTCTTCTCCTCTTCCTCTTCCTCCTCCATTTCCTCTCCTTTAGTTTAGTACAGGCCAGCATGGAGGATCAGGCTCTATAATTGTCAGATATGGAAGTCTGAATGCTCGCCTTTTAACACCAATGTCACGCGTATTATATTTGCAGCATGTCTTCCTTGATTGTGGTATTAATAAATATATTACTATTATTATTATTCTAATGGCGAATATGTAGACATGGTATTAATATTAGGCGAAAGCAATGGAAATGCACTTGAAGCATCTAGAGCAGTGGTTCCCAACCTTTTGGATACCTCGGACCACTAAGGCAAACGTATTATTCGTCGCGGACCACCTTCACCCAATCCTCTGTGCATAAAGAAATGGAATAAAAAAACTGTTTATTTTATTATTTTTATTAGGTCTCGTTGTCCCATAGATACACACATTATTAACAATAGGTAAGTATTTTATTACATGCAATTTGAATTTTTATCATTTTTGATTTTGTCTCTTAATTATTATGGAAATCTGTTTTATTTGCGTTTTTTAAATTTTTTGTGAAGGGTCTCGCGGACCACTTTTGAGGTTCTCACGGACCATGTGTAGTCCGCGGACCACGGGTTGGGAACCACTGATCTAGAGTGTACATCGAATGATTTCCCAACCGAAGACATCCAGATGTCAAAGTTATAAGACGATAGGAACAGAGGTTGATAGATTCAAGCTAGGTTGTTCCAAGCAGAGGTCCAGATCGACGTCGTT
Organism: Xestobium rufovillosum; assembly: GCA_963966045.1. Taxonomy (NCBI): domain Eukaryota; kingdom Metazoa; phylum Arthropoda; class Insecta; order Coleoptera; family Ptinidae; genus Xestobium; species Xestobium rufovillosum. The sequence goes on from OZ014496.1 coordinate 24,153,289, forward strand.
CTCGAAATGTATTGACCCCCCCCCCCCCTCCTCACCACCAATGGAGGAAAATATTTTGCACTTGTCGGAACTTAAAGTTAAAAACAATTATTTTTTGTCCTCTTTGTTACCCAATCCGCGGACATGCTGTATCCTTGGAAAGGTTTCCTTCTGGAGATGAAGCACCTCAATTTTTTTGTGAATTACTTATTATTTTTTCTAGTTTATAAAGCACGAATTGCAGAATTTTAATTTTTTTACTATGGTCCCACATATTGAACCAAACATCTTTACAGAATGACAAAGGCTGGATTATGAACATTACCTCATTATTATTGCTGTTTCTTTCCAATATAGGTTACACTTTGAAGTAAACTCAAAAACAAACATTTTCTATAAAAAAATTGGTTTATTTTGTAGAAACTTCAAATGCATAATTGCATGAACATATAATAATCACATAGAAAAATACAAAACTAACAGTAATAAAATATTGGAAGACAAACTGCTTACAGGGTGAAGTAAAAGTCAAAACAAAACAAATTCTCACTAAAGATAAAAATTTTACCCCGCAAAGGTAGGTTTGTCTTACCACAAAAAGGTACATTTACATGCTTAAATATAAAAATAACTTCATAAATGGAATATTTAAGTAATTGGCACCTTAATTGCAACAAACAGATGTGAACAACACATGTATAAAGTGTAAATCTGTAAAGCGTAAATGTCAAATTATTGCCAAATGGTACAATTTCAATACATAATACATAAAACAACAGTAAGTAAATATGAAAGAAAATTAAGTCCATACTCATAGTACTGTATTCCAAAGATTAATTTTTAGGGTTAAAAAAGAGGCATTCCTTTATTTTTGATCCACCTTTACAAAGGTGCAGGAATTTTGAAAATTAAAATATCGTAATAAAGCCTTAGTTTGAAAACACAGTACATGGATGGACTATATAAAGTAATTTTAATTTTTTAAATTTTCTAGCAAAATTTTCATTTTTATTGCATTATTTATTTTATAAAGCAGACTTCTCTGTAAATAGTTAACTTTATACTGCAACACAGTAGAACCCCCATTATCCGAGCTATTTAAAATTGAGGTAGTTCGGATATTTGAGAATTCTGATACAGAAATTTATTGAAAAAAGATTATTTGGGCACCCAGAACTTTTAATGGAAATAAAAAACATAAATTATTCCATAAACACATACACTATAAATTTTGCGAGTTGTGTCCGGATAGGCATTCGGATAATCGGGTTTCTACTGTATAATTAAGTTAGATTAAGTTTAATTCAGTACAAAATTTACTAATGCTACTGTGCGTTATGACTCTTTTTCTATGTTGCCTATGTCGAGAACAGGAAGACAAGAGATGAATGTCGGAACCAGAATGAAGCATAAAAAGTTTTACAAATCTAAAATAATCTGTAAGTTTGTAAAAAATCTTAAAATTAGGTTATACAGGTTACCATACGAGTATAATTTGTATTTTCATATCGGCAACCAATGTAAATTCAAAAATGAGACGTTCTATTTCAAATAATGAAAAAGTTGAGTTCTGGTTCAATTGTAAGGCCCGGATCGAATATTTAAACAAGTATTAATTTAAATTCGGATTAGTTACCATGTTATCGGCTTTCCAATTCGTTGTATCATAGCATAATCTAGGTTTAAGGATGCATATGTAAGAATTAAATATTTTACCTTTCATTGAACAACCAGACCTAAAAAAGTTGTAATACTTAATATTTATTGTACGAATTAATATATTAACTGTCGATATGAAAACTTTTCACACAATAACCTGCATATAGGATCCTAAAAAACCTGAGTGTCCAGTTAACAAGTAAAACTAAATAATTGAACTACCATATTCTTTTAAAAATGAAATGAATGTATAACCTGATCTGTTGAGATTATTTAGATTCTGGCATCAACCATAATACCACTGGGTTCGTCCTTGTTGGACTCAAGGTCATGGTGCTTTGCCTTCAGTGAAATTAAGAAATAACTGGAGCAGCTGTAGGCACGCAGTCAAATGGTTCTGTAGCACTGTATCCTCAGTAGTATTGTAAAGTAAAGCGAGAGAAAAGGACAGCAATACAACCAGTCAGCACTGAAAATGCCTCACTCAGACAAAAAGGCGCATCCGTTCAAATTCCCCTATATTTCAGTGTTTGCCTTAGTCTTACACACTTGAACCTTGCAGTACAACTTGGTGTATACGTACTGCCCGCTTGGGTAAGGTATCAGCAAGAGCTAATTAATAATTGAATTATGTGGCAGAGAAGAGTGATACTGGACCACTGGACCAACTACTTCTTGGGCAAGTACCCCACTAGGCATTGAATTATATGTCTCGAACGGTTCAGTATCACGTAGGAAGTTAGTACATCTTTGTTTTTTAATACAAGAATTTTCAATTGCCAAAAATTATATATTTTTTAATGGAACATCCTATATATTACAGCAATTTTGAGTTTCCCAGACAGTTTCGTACCTAAAAGGTATACCATATCCTACACATAAAGTGAACAGTACCGGAGTTATCATTAATTTTTAGTTAAAAAATAACAGTATTGGGTTTCCGAATTTTAACTCAAGGCTAAACAATACTTATGTATGCGACAAATTTATACAAAGTACAGCCTAATTAAATATAACATTACTTTTCAATTTTAACTAGAATATTGTGCAAAGGATGGAGAAAAGGGTGGAAGAAATATTTGGAGGTCACTTGGGATTTAAATGAAGTAGAGGAATTCTAGCTTTACGAGTAATTATATAAAAAGCAATAGAAAAGGGAAAGAGAGATAGGGTTAGCAATAGGGAGGTATTAGAAAGAGTTGGGGAAAAGCGAAAGGTATGGAGGACAATAAAGAATAGGATGGATAGGATGGTAGGACACCTTCTGAGACACGAAGGAATAGTTCACACATACTAGTGTTGGAGACAGGAAAAACAAGAGGTAGGGGTAAGCCCAGATTAGACTACTGCTCTCAAATTGTTGGGGATGTAGGATGTTCTACTTTTAGCTCAGGATAGGAAAGGCCACGGAGTCAGAACTTTATGAAGATTCCAATTTTAAACTTCCAGCTAAAACAATTTATAATAAACTTATAAAAAGCATAGCCGAACTGAATGTAATAATCCAAATCTATCATTTTTTCTAAAAACTTTTGATAATACTGGAGCTACTTTTAGGTGGAGGGTACAGTGAAGTACATTTTAGGTTTGAAATTTTCCGTGGAATTGAAAAATACCACAATATATGTACAGGAATTAATTGCATAAAATGGGAAAATGCTTTTTGATACTTTAATTTATTTGTATCCAAAAATAACAAAAGTACAACGGCGTTAAAGGGCCACAAAAGAAAAAAAAATAACTGTGAATTTCTACTTTGCGACTAGCAATTTCTACTATGAAATTAGAAATTTCTACTTTCAAACTAGAAATTTCTACTTTTAAACTAGAAATTTCTACTTTTTAAACTGCAAATTTCTACTTTCAAACTAGAAATTTCTACTTTTTAAACTGGAAATTTCTACTTTCAAACTAGACATATCTACTTTTCTACTAGATATTTCTACTTTTAAACTGGAAATTTCTACTTTTCAAACTAGAAATTTCTACTTTTAAAGTAGAAATTTCTACTTTTAAACTAGATATTTCTGCTTTTAAACTGGAAATTTCTACTTTTTCAAGTAGATATTTCTACTTTTAAACTGGAAATTTCTACTTTTTAAACTAGAGATTTATACTTTTAAAGTAGAAATGTCTACTTTTAAACTAGATATTTCTACTTTTAAGCTGGAAATTTCTATTTTTTAAAGTAGATATTTCTACTTTTTAAACTAGAAATTTCTGCTTTTAAACTAGAAATTTCTGCTTTTAAATTGGAATATTCTGCTTTTAAACTAGAAATTTCTAGTAATCAGTGGTACTGGACCGTTCGAACAACTACTCATCGGGCAAATACCCCGCCAGGTATTGAATTATAGAACTAAATCCAGATTTTTTGTACTACGGGACGTCACAGAAACACAGAATGCTACCCCACCTAAGGTGCCTTTGAAGCAATCATAAAGTGTCTCCATGTACGTACGTGCTTTTAAGCAGGTCTTTGTTTAAATATTGCATGTTTTGAATGTGTGTGGAAAACCGCAGACCAACTGATTTCATCCTTCAGCGATTCATCAGTACAGTGCTTTCCCCTACACCCTCAAACCATGCAATTTAATTTATCAGCAAGTTACAATTACTTTGAGGCCCGGTTTTTCAAATGAAAGTTAACTTGTAGGTTAGCAAACCGTAACTTCAAAGTTAAACTTAGGTTGTGTTTTTCATGTTAATTATAATTTCTGGTTAGGGAACCGGGACTACTGTCAAAAATGTGCTGAAAACCATGGAAACAGCTTAATTTTTAACCTTATGTATGAAAGTCAAAGTAGGCCAATTCAGGGCGAATTTTAAATTTTGAAGTTTGTTGTTTGTTTAGATTTAAATACAAAAAGTGTGTTCTAGGAAGTAGAAGCCGTATTTGATGTTATAAGGTCTGTGCTGTGTTGTTTTCGGTCCTTTTATTACTTCCTCATCATTACTTTGTACGTTAATTTCCTAGTTGTTCATATTTTTTATTTGCTAGATCAAATAATGGTGTTGTCAGTGTCATTTATTCAGGTTATGATGCGCAAGTTACTGGTTAACCCATACCCCAAGTGTAGGTTAAAGTTAACTAACAGTTAGGAGGTAACCTTGATTTGAAAAACATCTAATTGAAAATAACTGAAGGTTTAGTCCTAACTGTCAGTTAACTCGAACTTGAAAAACCGGGCCTGAGTAATTACCTAGAAGTAATCAGTGGTTACTGGACCGTTCGAACAGAGCGCGGCAGCATACGAGTATATGGCACCGTACTGATGAGTCCCAGAAGGACGAAACCAGTTGGTCTGCGGTTTTCCATACACATTCAAAATATGCAATATTTAAATAAAGACCTGCTTAAAAGCACGTACGTACATGGAGATACATTATGATTGCTTCAAAGCCACCTTAGGTGGGGTAGCATTCTGTGACGTCTCGAAGTACAAAAAATCTGGATTTAGTTCTATAATTCAATGTCTGGCGGGGTATTTGCCCGAGGAGTATTTGTTCGAATGGTCCAGTACCACTGATTACCAGAAATTTCTAGTTTAAAAGCAGAAATTTCTAGTTTAAAAAGTAGAAATTTCCAGTTTAAAAGTAGAAATATCTAGTTTAAAAAGTAGAAATTTCCAGTTTAAAAGTAGAAATTTCTAGTTTAAAAAGTAGAAATTTCCAGTTTAAAAGTAGAAATATCTAGTTTAAAAGAATAAATTTCTAGTTCGAAAAGTAGACATTTCTAGTTAGAAAGTAGAAATTTCCAGTTTAAAAAGTACAAATTTCTAGTTTCAAAGTAGAAATTTCTAGTCCCAAGGTAGAAATTCAGTTTTTTTTTCTTTTGTGGTCCTTTAACGCCGTCGTACAAAAATACAGTCAGGAAGTATAGAATGTACCAATTAACGTCCGTCAACCAGTTCAAATTTAAAACCTACCATTTTTATTTTATTTGTGAATAGCAAACAGCGCTTACCTAGTTATATATATTTTTAATTTTCTCTCACCGAACATCTAGGCATCTAAACCAGCATTAAAGTTTAGATGCTGACCCATTGAGCACATGGTCGGCAAGTTCATAAGTTGTACAAATCAGGATATACACTTCCAGTAGAAAATTTAATACTACTACATGAACTTTAGGATTACTGATAAACAAAATCTTAGATTCTATTATGATATTTCTAATGGATTATTGTCAATGGGATATATATGTAATACGAAAGTAATACAAAAAAATTTAAATACTAAAAATGAACATTCGTAACTTTACATAAAATGATAGTTATATGTATAAAATATTTTGATTGTTCATAAAATCCTCTAGAATTCTGCGCACCAAAAAATGATTCACAGCCCCTCTAGCTATCATGATTAAAAGTAAAAAACAAAATATGCACAAAAAACATGCGTAAAAATGTATATTTAAACAATATAGGAAGTGAGCGAATTTTCAGCCAGCGCCACCATTTAAAGTTCTGGCGGTATTGAGCTGGCAAATTTTTGTTGACATTTATATTTTTTTATAGTTTGATTTAATTTAACACCAATAATATTCACTAAATAGATAACGCGAAAAATTTAAACTGACAGATGACAACTGAATTACCACCAAACATTTATAAATCCGCCACATTGAGCAATATTCGTTCACTTCCTATAGCAAAAGCAAGTTAAACAGTTCAACTTTGTTCCTTTGCTGCTTCTGCAAAAAAATCATATTTTTGGTTTTCGAGCACACATCTTTAGTTACTTGCAAATAAATGTATTTTTGATAAGGTAAATTCAGTCTAGAAAATAAAACACTTACTTAAGAGATTATTGATCTCGTGAAGGCACTTCCTATATGGCTGATCACCGGGTGACCCTCTTTTCACGATCTCCCCAGCCATGGTATTGTAGCAGTTCTCCAACACACTAATGTAGTTGTGTTTGCCTATTATTTTCAACTGAAATAAAGTTTATTGACGTTATAAGACAATGAGATAAAAATTCAGTAATATACACATAAAAAACCAATCTGACTGTGACTTCATAAATGTCTGAATATCTACTTACATTGACAGAATACTCGGCAGTGTCTGTAGTGGAAGACGTTTTCTTCTCTGGCTTCTCCAATTTCCTCTTCTTACCATGAGGAGCATCTTTACTGTCACCTTTCTTGGTAAATTCGTTCTCCTCTTTTTCTTTATCGCGCTTGGGGCAGCTGCAAACCCTGACTTGCAACACCCGCCTTCCCAAGATTTCACATCTAAATATGAGAACAGAATGTGATGAAAAGCTTGTAAGTAATCTGCAGTGGGCCAAAGCCAATGAAGACGTAAAGAAGCAACTTAAACTCACAACAGAATAACAAATTTTCAGATTTTAATTTGCATAAATTTTTCTAATAGAAACTTTTGTGAGACCATTCTATACTTACCTGTTTTCGAGAGTAAAAAGAACTTCAATTGGCTTTCTGTTCATGCCAGAAGGGCACGAGTTCTTGCACATGAATTGGTACATTTCACGTACAGTTTCAGTACCTGTTTGTGGATTTGATAAAGGCACCAAAACGTTCAGGTGAATACCTCTATCTGCATCTCCACAATATATTGCTTGGCTATTTTGGCATCTTATCACGTGAGGCCACACGTGTGGTGGTTGACCTAAAATAAACTATTTTTATCTAACAATGAAGAAACATTCACAGAAGAAAAAAATTGTGACAATACCCAGACACTTTTTACCACATTTTTTGATAATAATTTGATTAATTAATCTATTACATCAAACAAAGATATTCACCGGCATTTGTTGTTTCTCTTTTCTGTGCATGGTTGAAGCAACGTGTTACCAGATCTTGCGAATACTGCGGAAGAGCGAAAATGGGAGTAGCTCGTATAAATAAGTCTTCATTTGCCTTTAGGTCCCATTTGAAGTCGACAGGAAATGCCACGTTCATATTTATAAAGATCTTCTTCAATACAGAAGAAAACTTGAAAAAAAAAACGATGACGACAAAATATTTTAAAAAAGATGTATACTTACAACCCATGGATTTTTGGTTCCATATGGCACTAACAGAACATCGAAATTAAGAGGTCCTGGATATTCTTCGTTGCTTAAAACCTGGGGAATTTGGGGCGGCAAAGAGTATTCGATTGCGGGAAGGTGGTTCTGCGGTGGTTTGTTATCCACATAGACAGTTTGTTCCACTATGTCCGGTGTATTCTACAGTTTGATAATGTTAGGGGTAAATAATTTTGAATTTGAGTAAAAATTCAACATACAATTTTTGTTCATGCTATACTCCACAATATATATGCATGTCCAGAAAATCCAAATCTGTTGATCTTGGATCGCAAGAAAAACTTTGGAGCAAAAGGTAAAAGAGGAGTGATCAGAACTTAACAAGATAGGTACAAGGCAATAGAAGTTAAAATCAGGCGCATTCAAGAGTTTACAAGCATGTGCTAATTAACAAAAGACGGACGGACTTATCTGGCAGACAAGGCTCTGCAGTTGGAGTATCAGGAAATATACAAAGCCGGAAAAGTCGTGTATCGTGCGAGTGACAGAGCTATGTATTTCTTTAAGCTATGACAGCGTGCCCAATGTTTTCTGCATGCCTGTATGACTGCACTTTTGGATTGGATTCTTCGATCGATCTTACTGTTTCGTACGAAAGACGGATTTTGAAGCGAATCGGAATATAATGGTACTTTACAGGACTATTGAAAGACATCCTGTATTAAATTCACGTGCAGTGGGGGGTTCACACATGCACGGTAGGAATCTGCAGAAATCTTAGCAAAGCGAGAGGTTAGGTTTTGACAGACGAAGAGGGATAACACGTTCTGTACTAAACTGTAAATTTTATATTATTTAATGTATCATTGTGTAAAGTAGTAATTGCTGGAATAATACAAAACCGAAAATACACTCCGCACAAAAATTATCGCATCAGTAGCATTATGAATTCTTTTGGTAATATATTTCAGTTTTTGTCAAGATTACTTGCTTGTTTTCCAAGGTGGTTACTTCTACGAGATATCTGGCGCAGAAGCGAGCCATCAGAGCTTACCTGTCCAGCAGCCTATGTTTTCCTAACCATTCTTTCCATACACAAGAAGGCAAGCAATTTGCGAAAACACTCAGATATCCACGATTATTCCACCAGAAACTCGCAACAACTCTATCTTCCTAGAAATAGACTCGACACTACCAAATCAAGAAGCTTAGCAATTAAACTCTCCAACAGATGCCCTCTGGTCGTCAAGCAGTTGTCCGGTAATGCTCTAAAGATGACCCTGAAGAAGGTACTTCTACAGAACCCTATATATGAGCCTGAAGAATTCCTGTCAATATCCTGGGACACAGAAACTATAATATGATAAGTTTGTTATAAACTCATTTACTGTGACGCTGATATGTACTTGTACATATCCTGAATAAATGTTATGTTATGTTATGTTATCTAGAGCCTCGGCAAACATTATTCTTTATTTTCTCTAGTTCATTTATGTTAAACGTTGTCAAGTATCAACTCGGATTTATTTTCTTGTGTAGTTACCATTATTTTTGTTGTTTGTTTGTGTTTGTCAGTGTTTGGTTTGTATTCGTTTGTGATAATTTAGCGATTATTTGTTCACTATGAAAGGTCGTCAGCGTATAAGACGTCATTTGACCGAACAAGAAGCCGTGAGAGCAGTAACTTTGATTTAAAATGGACGAAGTCAACGGTATGTGTCTAATGCATTAGGTGTGAAACAGAGTGCCATATCAAGAGTTGTTAGGCATTACACATAAACTGAAGAATTTTTTCGAAGGGAGGGACAGGTCACGAGAGTTACCACAGCTATAGATGATCAGTCTGCGAGTTACAACTTTAAGAACACGTCACTGTACTGCTCTAATGCTTAAAAATGATCTCTTAGCTGCTCAAAATGTTGGAATTTGTGTTCAAACAATCAGAAACCGTCTTCAAGAAGACAATATACGGCCAAAGATTCCTGCCTCTGGACCGTCTGTCACCAGAGAACATCGAGTTGCGCGATTACAGTTTGTCAGAGGCATCGAAGAATGGTCCAATGTGCGCTTCACCGATGAATCGCGATTTTGTTTATATGCATCAGCTAGACGTATGCCGGTCTACAAACGGTCGCGTGCTTGCTATTTTCAGTGTAACATCCGACAAAAAGTAAATTTTGCAGGTAAGTCGATCATGAAAGGGGGAGGAACTTCTATCTATGGGCTCACGGAACTAGTGGCTGTGAATGGTGAGAAATTGACAGCCGATGGATGCATAAGGGACATTCATGAACCCCATGGGGTCGCCTCTGATCCTTTTGTAGGTGGCAATTTCATTTTTAAGGACGATAATGTTTGACAACACGTGGCCAGGATAGTAAACGACTACCTTCGTGATGTTGATATTGTCAGAATGAACTGGCCTGCGAGAAACCCGGACCTTAATCCCATCGAGCACGTATGTGACCATATAGGACGAACAATTCAGCAACAAAAAGTTCCATATAGAACTCCATAAGATCTGCAAAACAAATTGGACGTAACATGTACCTACAAAATCTTTTTGATGGTATGCCAGGGTGAATACAAGCTGTAATAAGAGCAAAAGGGGGAAATATTCCATATTAAGAACCAATATTCGGATAAAAATTATTGTTGATAATTCCTTTAAATAAATTGTCACATAAAAGTTTTTATAATTTTTTACACCTGTATACTTATATTGTAATTACGCCTACCAAACCTGATTCCGAGCCTTTTACTATATTGTGTTATCACTACTTTAAACGTGTGAACCCATTTTATGCAATTGTGTACCCCTTTGATTATTTTTTTAAAGAATATTAAGCAAACATTAGGTGATGCAATAATTTTTGTGCAGAGTGTATAATACAGGAGCTTAGTTATTACACAATCATAAATGACAAATCAAAATCGGTAATATTTTCTGGGAATATTAGAGAATATGGGCATTGATTGAAAGATCCTTTTCAATCAACGATATAGAGAACAACTTTCGTATTTAAAGTTTTTTAATATTTCCAATTGTTAAGCATATATTGAAAAATTTTGCAATATTAACTCTACAGACATTTAAAGAGATAGACCCCACGTTTTCATGCGAACACCTGCTCGTTTGTGAAGTCGACGTAATCAAAGGCCACGGGGTAGTGGCAAATCCGTTACAATGTTTTCATCAAATATTCCATTTTTGTGGCTTTATAATATTTATAGTATGCAGGTGCTCAATTATTTTGTTTTCATCATCCCATAAATGCTTACTATTACAGCCGTTGCTTCAGCTGTAAATGTAAATAGCCCTTTTGATTAACTTACTGTGTTTATCATGAATGTTCCCAATCTATACTTTTATAGCAGTTAGGGTATTCGTACAACTCAGTTATTTCCATACTTGCCGAATAAGTATAAAAAATATGTGTGTGAAAAGAAAAGTTTATTCAGTCTTGCATGCTAAGGCTCTCTGCAGTAAAATTTAATTCAAGTGCATCCGTTTCAAGAGATAATTTTGGTCCAAAATTTTCCGACCAAATGGATTATGTGAATTAAACTTAAGTGTTTTATTAAAAACTCTGTCTAAAGTAAAATAAACAAATATACGAGTACTACCCTTAATAAATAAATACGCCCGCATACCTAAATGATTAATTTAAAACTACGTACTTTTAATCTATCAGAAAATATCTCATACTCACAATTAATACGGTTTCTTCTGAATTTACAAGGTAGTCAATCAATGGCTTCCTATAATACATGAAGTTTGATTTTTCCTATACACAGGGGTACGCGTATACTTACGAAATATCGTATAGCTGTTCGTGGTCATAGTTTTCGAGAATTCCAGACAAACCCAATTCACTAGTTGGTTCACTCATTATTACGTTTATTGATTATCTTATATTTATTACAATTGTACGATTTTTTTGAGGAATAGGTATGTTGCTAATTCTGAAAAAAAAATTATGAACCTTAACGAAAATTACTCAAAAAAAAACACGTCAGTTTGCATTTTTACCTAATGAGTGGATATTATCTGATATTGCCATCGAAATCTTTTGATAAAAAACTATTATTATCTTTTTATCCTCCATTATGTTGCACAACAATTAAATAATTTACAGATATTTATTGTAAGGAATTAAATAATATACACACAAAATTACCGCATTAAATCAAAACACAATTTAAAACGATTCTCATACAATTTTATTTAAATAATATGAACTTCCTACCTGTAACAAATTGTTTACTTACAAATAACTTAACCTCAATACACAAACTTGAGCATCAATCCCAGGAAGTCCCGATAAACTTTACATTTTTTTGCGGTTCACGGTCAGTAATTACTTAACTTCGATCGAAAATGAATTATACTTAACAATTATACACAAACTCACATTGTTTATGGGAAAATCCGGTTTCTCAGGAACAAATCCCGCCGACAACCACCAACACTCATGCCTCCACTTCGCTTTGACGATATGACGTCATGACGTTTGCGGAACGATCAACGACAAAGTACACAAGGACGACTTCCCGTGTCCCATCCTATTTCTATTTCTATGCTCCTGTGCACCAAATAAAGAAAACAGATCTTTGGATCCAACAGAACTACCGATTACAGAAGGAGCGGAACCTGTTGCGTTGCATTATTGCGGGACATTGCCAGACTTTTACTTTTCTCCCTTTAATTCGGATTGGGGTCTTGATTATTTATTTATACATCATTTTAATTGATAATCAATTAATTGATAATCAATTAAAATTATGTATTACATATTATGTTTACAAAAAAAAGGAACAGAAAAAAGTTTTGGCGAGTATCTGACAAAAACGGTTTCTTTACTTATTTTTGGCTATACATTTCCAAAATTTATGAATTCAAAGATACTTGACCAAAATTTATCATTTTTTGCACACCTGCTTATGAGTCATCGTCGCACCCAGCACGAGACAGAGGTAGGTACGTAGCGGTGCGGTAGACAAAAAGGCAAAGAACTCGAGTTCACAGGTATATTTAGCTGTATACCTCTCTTTTTCTTTCGTGTTGATAAGAAAAGAAGGGATACCTATATTTTTCTTGGGTAAACAACATGAGGTAGTACACCTATCCCTTATAACGTTAAATTGACCATTTTCTAACTCGTGATTTATGGATTTTTAGATAGACTCTTTGTTTAAATTAATCTCGGTCATTGAGTTTGCCGTATTTTATTGAAGTACAAAAATAAACTACACTAAGCGAAACCCATGCAGATGCCTACTAAAAAAAAGCAAAGGGAAGTAATTATTTGGGCGGTTGTTTTAACCTCCAGGCAGTTTCATCGGGCAGTTAAAAATTCACGCGGGCGGTATTAAAATTTTTTGGCGGTATTCGGGACCTAAGTGCCTCCGTCATACGTCAGATTTTCATTCCAAACAAAACAAAAGCACGTGCCATTTGACGTTTATCGATATTATTTACAACGTCTTAAACTAGTTTTTGCAATATAATTATAGACGTTTTGCAGTGAAAACAGTTTATTTTCAATTTGTATGTTGGGCTTACGTGTAAAAACTTGAAAACAACTATAATTATATTTCAGAGGTTAGGTTAAAACGCCAGAAAGCACGTGGCTTTGTTTTGTTTGGAATGAAAACCTGACGTTTGTGACGCGCCACTTATCTCCCGAATTAACTTTGGTCGGTTATTTAATCCTACAACAGCAGTTCAAAACTTACTCGAGCGGCAGATTAAATAAATGTCCAGTGCAATTATTTGAGCTGTAAAATGATTGAATGGGCAGTATAATGTATTAATGGGCAGTTAGATAAATAGTTCGCCAGTTCTCGACGTTTGGCAAAATCGAACGTCATTTTCATCGAAAAGAGCGGCACACTTCCCTTAAAAGGGGCGCAGCTTACGCGACAGTGCACCGTGGGCGGCCAATCGGAAGAGATTTGCCTATAAATATTAGGTCGTTTCGCTCATTACCTTATCACTGAGTTGCGAGTGCTTGGATCTATTACACTAGCATTGCACCATTAAATTTATTCAACGCACCCCTCCCCGTTTTCCCATAGAAATGTTTAAAATACTGAACTCACAGGTAAAAAAATATTAATTTTGCTTCATCCCTTTGCGTCTTCTATTGCACCGCATCGCACCACAAGGCATTTTTGTAATGCTGCATCGAATAATGCATCATTTGGATGCCAACGACTGAGACTTACAACGCTCCGCTCGACTTTAACCTGACAGACTTTTATATTAAAAAGTGTCAGTCGTTAGCGTTTATATTGTTCTTTTCAAATATTATTCACATGAAAATGCGCAACTTTGAAGAGAATAACATTATAAATGCTTACAACTGACATTTCTTATCCAAAAATCTGTCAGGTTAAGGTCAAGCGGAGCGAAGCGAGCGGAGAGTTGTAAGTCTCAGTCGTTAGCATTGGATAATTTTAATGGTGCAATACATTTAATTTTATTCTTAATATCTACATTATTGTTAAATTGTTATTTTTTATTTCGCTGCCTAACATAAATAAAAATTATATGTATGTATCATTTAACAGGCCGATCACATATTTTGTACTGTGTAAGTATTTATAGAAATACTTGTCCCACGATTTCTAACAGACCCATTCTGATTTCATGACTGCACACGCGTTGCTGCCCCTTTATTCATTTTACTGCCCAATTGGATTTTCGCGCATTCAAATATTTATTGAGCTACTCATTTGAAGATATGTATGTTACTCCTAGTTTCCACTCTTTTTACTGCTCATATTTTACCACTCAATCTGTTATTGAACATACAATTTGTATTTTCACACTGACCAGTGACCAAAACTGTAATATAGTACCGCCCCTTTAAGTAATAGCCAAAAGCAAACAGGGCTATTCTTTTTGGCTAGTTCATTAAGTTTTTAAACTGTTAGTTCCTATTTGATTATTTGATAGTAGCATGCAATTTACATAAAAAATGCAAATTCAATGATAGCAGGTAATCTGCGAAAGTTTATTGATGGGACAGATTTAAACTCCCGATCTTTTTAAATACCTAAAATAAAATTATTTGGTTCCGGAACCACTTGTTCCTTGTACAGGAAAAGAACACCAACTTTGTCATTTTAAACATAATGTCGTAATTGTAATTAGATTTCTAAATTCTGAGTACATTTCTGTAGAATACATAAATAGACTGATTTATCACTATTTTAAATATTTTAATTGGTTTTTGAGACAGATAGGTGTAGTTCATGCCAAACTTATAGTACCATAAGCATAGACTAATCATACTAACACTGCTCTCATTGTATTATACAGGGTGATCTATAACGAGTGTAATAAACTTCGAGAGTAGATGCCAACTAATAAATGAGATATACAGGGTGTTGGAATTTCTTAAAAATATAATACATATCTGTTTCTGTCGTTACTTATTTTCAACTGTTTTGTTCTATTCTCGAGCATTTACACGCCACTTCGACATTACCAATGCTTTACTGTTACAAAGGACAATTTTGTTTTTAAGAATGTGGACTACATACCACGTTACACAAAAATATTTCCCTCTGAAACTATGTTTGTACGGAAAAAATCAGAGAGATTTTTTTGTAAATGGAACAGATTCAGATATTTTGCGTTCTCCGTTCATATTTGACGTAGTACTACGCCAAGACCAACATCTCGTTATGTGCCATCAGTCGCCCGGCACCTCCTGTTCGCTATCAGCTGGAATTTGTTTTGAAAAATAAATTGCTAACCTTCCAACTATTCTTATCTAGGTGATGCAGAATTTTGTTCAGTTTCATTTACGGTATTTGTGTAATGTGTATTAATATTCAAATTGCAGTATTAAAAAGCGCTTCTCCAAACAAATGTAAACTTTAAGTATATTTTTACCCCCGACAAAAAAGAGGGGTGTTATAAGTTTGACGTGTCTGTGTGTCTGTCTGTGGCATCGTAGCTCCTACACGAATGCACCGATTTTGATGCGTCTTTTTTTTGTTTGAAAGCTGACGTGATCAAGATGGTTCTTAGCTATAATTTATGATCTGTTCAGGCATTGTGTCGGGGGTTACTTAAAATTTTGAATTTTATTACTTGTGAAATATATGTATGTAAAATAAGTAGTGATAAAGAGTTGAATCCATGTTTAGAATTTGGATGGATCTGCATGTTAATTTAAGTTGTATTTAGTTTGGTTTCTCCAGTTTTTCTTTCCTCCTTGACGTCGTTGTTTTTAGAAGCAGGTACTCAATATACAGAGTGTCTCACGCTCGTGGCCCATTAGACGCATATAGAGAACTAAACAAGATATTGAGTTGAAATTTTGCAGACGCCTTATGTTGATTCCAACTTCATTTTTTTGAACGAGACTGATATTAATGTTCTCTATGCACCTAAATCTTATTGTTGCCAAGAAAAATAATAATTAGTTAATTTATAAGAAATCACGGTTCAGTTAAAAATTTATATCTCCTTAAAGAATAAAGATAATCGGTTAAAATTTTCACAGTGGTGAAAAATGGCTTTGGAACTTCGAGGCAGAAAAAAATTTGAAATTATTGTAGAGGAGGGGGATATTTTAATTCTCACAAAAACTTCAAAACCTCATTTTTTCTCAGAACAGTTCTCTATCAATGATGTCCGATGTCCCTATAATAGGTACCTAGTTAGTTAGTTTTACAAGTGGGTCGATCGGCTACTAGGCCCTTCTGAACTGCGACCAGCAAGGTCTTTTGTTCTTACCCTTCATCTAATAGGTTCCTAGGAATTCCAGTCTCCTCGCGAAGCTTAGTATTTCCCTAGGAGACTTTTCCCTCACTTCGTCAGGTGTTAATTCCACACTGCTAAAGTGAGCAAGTCTTGCGCGAGCAATTGCTATGCACTCACACAGTAAGTGTTCTGAGGTTTCGTCTTCCGATTCACATAGTCTACACAAGCGACTATCTGATTTACCCAGTTTATTGAGATGATATCTCGCTGGGCAATGTCCGGTAAGGAGGCTCAGTTCATTCGTGGATAGATCAAGGAGTTTTCTTCCATTCCCTGGCGAGTAGTCAATAGGTACCTAACTACTAATCGTTTTCCAGTTGGAATGTACTTTATAAATTAACGTGATATAATTTTTGGCATCGAATAGCAAGTTCTGATTTGCAAACAATAAATTGTTAAATTAAGTTGCTATCAAACGTTTTCAAATTAAGTACCTAGTCTATTGTTTGCAAATCAGAGCTCACTATTCGATTTCTTGCAGCAGCTTTCTGAAGTTTAACAGTCTCGCTCATGCAAGAAGAGGGTACAGGTACCACCTCGGTAAAAATATCTAGGAGCTAGGTCTGAAACTTCCAAGGAGCACTCTTGGAGTACTCTGTAATGATTCGATAGAAAAAAAGTTACTTATCAGACCTTTGAAAAATAATTTTAGGTTTTCCGTTACCAATAAGACCCATACTAACATACGCTGCAGAAACCATGTCGTTTACTCAGAGAGAGCAACAAATGTTAAGTATAATGGAGAGAAAGATAATGAGGACAATATTGGGACCCGTAAAAGTTGGAGAAAATGAAATAAGGAGAATGAATCATGAAATAACGGAAAAATTGGATGGAGTGGATATAGTAACAAACATCAAATCCATACGGTTAAGATGGTTGGGGCATGTCTGGAGATCGGGAGCGGACAGCAAAATACGTGCGATAATGGAATGGCAACCGGGCAACAGAAGACGAAGAGGTAGACCAAAGAGTAGATGGTATGAAGAGGTCGAAGAGGATTTACGAAGGTTGGGAGTACGAAGATGGAAGGAAAAGGTAGAAAATAGAGGGGAATGGAAAAAGATCACGGAAGACATGAAAGGATGAGTCACATACACACACTATGTAATAACGGGGACTAATCCACCCCAAAAATACTGGATTGTAAGGGCCTTCAACTGAAGCGGCGAAACTCCTTGAGGAGTGTAGTGCTATATATACCGGGTGGGGATTTAGTGTGTAATCGGCTCATATCTCTGGAACTATTTAAGATATCAAAGTGAAATTTTGCACGAATGTGGGGAACCACATGGAGCATTTCCCAAAATTATTTAGGTATATACAGGATGTTTACATTCTAAGTACCAGACCAAAGTTCTATTTCTTTAAATGGAAACCCTACGTGCCCTTGCATAATATGGATTCCCCATAAAATTCCATGAAAATTGATATACTACATGATATGGTTTTGACTAAGGAATGTTGAGATATTGACATTTTTGTGCCATTATGGACCCAACTTTATAACGCTACTGATGCATACTAACCAAAGCCACCTAAAATTTCTTTATTGAAATAGGTTCACACACTGCTGTATTTTTGAAATCTATAAATAATTTTATTATAATACTTGAGATAATACAGGGTGCTTAAGTTATGCAAAACAGAATTTTTCTCAAAAATTTCAAATGGAACACCATGTATATTATTTGTACAATTGACGGTCTTTTTATTGATGTGGATATTGTCAAGTCTACCAGTAAAAGTTTCGACAGAATGTACAACTGAATTATAAAAACGTAGAGTTTCGTTAGTATTTTACATTATTTTTGACGATCTGCCCTATTTTGTAACCCAAAACTCCAAAAAAGGTCTGCATTTTGTTTCTGTAAAATATTTAGCAAATGAAGTTTACGTTAACACAAGAAATCCCATTGCAAGATTATTTCTTAACGATAATATTTTCTTCCATGGCACTCCTTGTTTGAACATTATCCCCAACTTTAAAAAGACATTATACATTTAAGAATATAACCATCAAGAAACTATTTTACAATAAGATTTATTGTCTTTGTATTGATACCAATTTGTAAATACAAAATATAAACATTATTGTGAGTTTTGAGCAACAGAATAGGGGGAATTCGCCAAAAAGAGTATAAACTAATAATGAAATTCAAAAATTTTGATGTTCAATCGTAATATCTGCCGAAACTATCAGTAGTTGACCTGGCAATATCTACATCAATTAAAAGCTTAGTTAACTGACTGTCAGTTGTGCAAATAATAAACATTGTATTATATTTGAAATTTTTGAGAAAAAAATCCCTTTTGCATAACTTAACCACCTTGTATAATCCTAAGTATTATGGTGAAAGTATTTATAGATTTCACAAATACAGCACAAATAAAAAATAATTAGGTGGCTTTGGTCAGTAGACGCCAGTAGGGTCATAAATTTGGGACCATAATGACACAAAAATGTCAATATCTTAACAGTCCTTACTCAAAACCACATCATGTAGTATATCAATTTTCATGAAATTTTATGGGGAATCGAAATCACGCAAATACTTGTGGGGTTTCCATTTAAAGAAATAGAACTTTGGCCTGGTACTCAGAATGTGAACATCCTGTATATATGTACATAAATAATTTTACGAAATGCTCCATGTCGTTCCCCACATACGTGTAAAATTTCATTTTGATATCTTAAGCAGTATCAGAGATATGAACCGATTACACACTAAATCCCTACCCGGTATATGTATATGTTACCAATTCCAAAATATCTTGAAAAAAAAGTGACACTAAAAATTCTTTATTTACAATTTTACCAGTACGAAAAAATAAAAACTATAATAGCATAAAAATACATAATATTTATTGACAGACACTTAATTAACTATTTGTTGAAAATACATACAAATTACAAAATAAACTTATAAATATATTCTAATGAAAAGTTCGTTTTTTGTGCGATACTTTTAAAAAAGTTACACATCAATTACTGCGTGTTGGAATTAAATAGGTGCCCCTAGTAAATACCACCTTGATCTCGCTTCAACTGCTTCTCTGCGCACCAATCGCTTCGGATCATCCAGACATTCTGCCAAGCCCATCAAAATCTCTTGTTTTAGAGGTAAGAGCACATACACAGGAAAACCTTCAGTAAATTTTTGTATACACAGCAATGCTGCTATACGAACGTTCTGCAGCAAACATATTAAAAATAACATTAGTTTTCATAAAAAGAAAATTACATCTTTCGCTAACCATTGAAGATTTGAATTTGGCTAATTTTAAAAATTTTGGTAAAAACACTTGCACATATTCTTTCATGATATCTTCTCCATTCTCTAAAATTACATTCAACTTTCGTAAAATTGCGATAAGTACGTCTGGAACTGTACAACGATCTAAACTTAGCACTATAAGACGCAACACCTGAAATTTTTGAAACAAATACTAAATACCATGTATGCATCTGATCTTTTGCCTCACATAAACGTTAGTGTAGTTGTAGCTGTAGCTGCACTAATGTTTATATTAGTGAAGTGTCAATCAGACTGAAACTTAGTGTGCAATCAATATGAGTTTTAAAAAGACACAAACCTCTTTGAAATGCAGTAAAAGAATATTTTCGGGTGTATCTTCTAAAATGTACCCAGCAGCCTTTAAAAAATTACTTTCGACATCAACGCACTCATTTAGTTTCTGAATAGCTTCTTTGAAGAATTTTTGTCGGTATAGAACTCTAGAGAAGAAATTCACGAATCATCATTCGAACATGGTTATTTAAAGGGGCGATTTTTGTTACTTATATTGCACTAACTAACAAGGTTATTAGCAACTAACGCAAATATAGACTTCACACATTGTAAATATATATATTATAGATTATTTCCATAAAATTTCAGGAATTGAGAGGTATTAGAAAGAATGGGGAAAGAAGGAGAGACACAAGGGCTTAGTTCGCGACATACTAGAGTCAGAGATAGGAATAAAAAGAGGTAGGGGTAGGCCCAGATCAGACTACCGCTCTCAAATAGTTGAAGAAGTAGGATGTTTTATTTTAGGGAAATGTGTAGATTAGCTCAGGATAGGAAAAGATGGAGGTACACGTCCAACCAGTCTTCGGACTGAGACCTTCACGACGATGGGAATTTTTTCTTACCGTATATCACAGTAACTTTGCCTGCTTAAGGCTGTATTCTCCTCGGACATGATTATTCTAAATCCTACAGCAGCAGCTTCATATTTTTTTGTTAATTCCAGTAACTGAAAGTCATTGAATGTGCATTTCGAATAAGAATCGTTCTAATTTATAATTAATACCTTATCAAGCCACTCACTTCCTTGCTCGTGACCTCTCATGTATAACGCTTTAGTTATCCAAGCAGTCGTAATTGAAACATTACTCAACGCCTTTTCATGTTCGAAACTGCCCGATAAAATGGTATCTGTATCACACTTATACTTACTTAACGTCGTAATTGAAAGTTCTATAAAAAATTATGTTATAATCAAATGAACACAAAATTTCAAGGAAATTCATTACCATAATTAATTTTATTTAGAATATTAGCTAGAAGTGATGCACTTATATTTTGAACAAATTCACATTGCGAGTGCAGTGCAAATTTGATTAGAATATTAATTATTTCATAATTAATAGGCACTTTTTTGTGTAATCGAATCAACAATCCATTTAAAAGAACAACCGAAAGTTCGCTATTAGTTTCCTTGTAAATCCAGAGAAGTTTTTCAATTTCCTCGGACAACATAGTAATTTGTTCATCTTCATTTAAAGATCCTACTAGACTCGTCAATACATACATGATGTTTTCCAATAAACACTGGTTTTCTTTTATTATGATCGAACCCCCTTGGTCAACTGTCCACATTAAGAAATTGTTAATCATATTTAAATCTTTTACTAGGAAATATCTGACTTTTACGTTTCTGTCAACATCTAACATATCTCGTAAGCATTTGCATGCAACAGTTGCTTCTGGGATGCCCTTCACACAATAGCTCGTTAAAATTGGTAAAATGACCCAGTGAAGTGGAAATCGTGAATCTACGCTACTTAAAGTTTCCAAATATAAACGAAGACTCGTTATATCATGTATTTGTATTTGTATGATAAATTCCTTCATTTCACTAAAGTGAATGTTTGAAAATGTCTTGAAACAATGCAATACAGCATTTCGTATCGGTTCTGCTTCTTCAGTAATTATAAGCTTTTGAAAAATGTCATAAAACTTATTTCTTATAACTGCAGGTACGGAAGAAGCAATAACTGCTAAATTGTCCAATCCAGCTAGTCTAATTTCATTATCATTGGAAATTATAGCTTCTAAACATAATCCTGGAATTTCCTTCAATTCGTTCACATTTAATATATCTGCAGGATGAAAAATGTTTATATAAACAGTTACAAAACACGCCAATAGTTTCAGCATTTTAGATTTGTTTAAAGGCGTAATCGTTATTTTGTATGTGTTTATTAGTACATGTATTATTTCTCTGATTACGATACTTGCTGATATTTCTGAAGCTTTCGCCACGTTTATTAATATTTTTGAAGAGACGTCGAATAATTTGGCATCCGGCAATAAGTTTCTTTTAATTGTATCGATTAAATTTTTAACAGTTGTTTCAAATGCACTTTGATCTCCTTGGGATAACTTATTTAACACCAAAGACAAAGTCGTAAGACATTCGTATTCCAATTCTTTATCGCTGCAGATGAATATTTCTTTTTGTAACGAAGATAACATTTCTGTAGAACGATCAATGTAACTTTCTGTAGTAAATTTCTTACACCCTTCTTTCTGAAATCAAATATTTACATACTTCATTTCTCCAATATGGTCAACATACCAGCAACTGTAAAGAATCTAATTTGGCAATCTGAACTGATGAATCCAATTTTTCTAAAGCTAATGGAAGACAATAACCAGCAAATTCTGGGATAGCGCAAAGACAAGGGCACAAATATCTTGCTAATTCGTCTCGAGTAATATTCTACAAAATATAATTCATCACGAAAATTAATATTTAAAAATATCTTAAAAGATTACACTAGGATCTTTCGATGGTGCCCTAAAATCAACAGGAAAATAGCAAGCAATTACTTCGAACATTTCTTCAGTTAAATGTTCCAAATGTACTCGCGTTAAAAACTTTGGTAGCCATTTAAAAAGTGTGATAAGATTTCTCGGGTCTCTTTCTCCATCTATCGCGGACATTACTCCGTAAACAAAATCAAGTCCCATTTTTTCAGTTTCTGTATATTAAAAATAAAAAGCGCATGCACAAAATGTTTCAATTAATTTTTACCTCCTGAACATAGATCAAAAAGCACGATAAATATTTGGTAGATAGTTTGTCGGTCTGATTGCTGCTGCTGTTGACACGAGATATGGTTAAATATACCATTCAAAATAGAGGCAGCAAAGTCATTTGGAAAGTTCTTCATCTTCGATATTGCCAATAAACCTCTCAAAGTTGCAGGTACAACCTGTTTTTAGAACGCACATATCGAACTGTTTACTGTAAATCATCTAGCATACCTGATGGTTGTCATTCAATCTTTTGCAATAGAAATCACAAATGAAAGTTAGTTCTTCCGAGGTTAAAATTTCTAGATTAAGGTTTTCAAATATATAGCTCAAAATATGTATTCCTGTTGCACGCCTTGGAGCATCAGCATTAGTAAGAAAGTCTTTCAGTTCTTCCGTTACATTTAGTATTTTGATTTTACCTGTTATAATACCTAAGAAATAAAAATACAGGTTAAAATTTTATTTTCATGGCATTTGCATACCAGTGGCTATTAATAAGCAATTGTTTCTATTCTTCTCGTCTTTATCATTGAAAAATTCGATCTCTTGAATTATTTCATGCAATTTGTGACTATTAATATCCATTTTGAAATTTAAGTAACCTAAAAAATTGTTAAACGTGCATATATCAATCCGCTTTTGACAGTAGATGAAAAGTACAGAATCCACAGATCTATAAAAGACAGAAATCTGTGATGAAAAGCCAAATTTTAGTTCAAATTATGGTTACCTATAGGAGAGGTTTGTAAACGAGAGCCATAAAGTTGGTCATATTTTCCAGCTGTATTTGAAGTTCCGCGTTTCATACCAGAGGCGCGCACAACAGCAGGGCCTTGATTTTATTATAGGATCTTATGGAAGTATCAAACATAAATTAACATTTCTACGAGAAAATCAAAAGGTTAGGCGGAAATGTTTTAATGAGTTGTCTAAAATAAGGTACTCGAAGAAGATCGATTTCAAGAATCAAGTTTCTGAACCTGGAATTCTAATTTTTTAAGAATAAAGCAGGTGATATTCTTACAAATTTGAATTACGCGCTATGTCACTAGTTTGAGTTTTTGACAACTTCCTTGTTTCATCTGTCAATCTGGCAGTTTGCTTTAAGGTAGTTTACGAGATAGTTAAGGTTTAAATTTTTGTATTTTTTACGTTTTATTCACGAAATAAAGAACAGACTTACATCAAATAATTTGTGGCATCAAGGGGCAAAATGTTTTATTGACATTGAATTCGCTTATAACAGGTATTTAAAAATTACAAACTTATTACCTCAGTTTTAATACCAAATAGAAAACGAATCAAAATGATAAAACCACGGACACAGTGCCGTAAAATTCGAAGTGCCTTGTAGTCATCAGCCATAAAATGATAAAAAATGCAACTCGGACACACTTTAGTTATAATTTTGTCAGCCGTCACTAATCATCCTTAGCCGTATAAATAAATAGTTGAAATTAAACTAAGTTCTGCAATAAAGGTAGGTACCAACCACTTGAAGAATTAAGATTTGACGTTTGACATCCGAGCATAACCTAAATTATTGCTGCGAGATTTCAACACAAAATTTTTGGGAAAATAAAAATAAATCTTACAAAAAATATGTTATACCACTCCTTTATGACTAAAGCTTCCACAGAAATTTTTGGGGCAATTTTATTGCCTTATATTCAGAAATATTGAACAAAATTCTCGGTCGCCCCGTTTAACTCTTAATAAAAACGAGGCCCTAACGATCCAGTTGACATCTGGCGGCTTCAAATTGACATAGCTAAGAACGATACCACGCGATTTACATTGTGGAATAGCGGCGATTGGCATCCTCCCCTCTAGTTATCCATAGTTCAAATATATCACTTCCCTTAGTTAAAGCATGAACTAAAATTTTGTATAGCGCCATCTATTATGGGTTAACAAACACAGATAACATACATAAATAATCTATATGTATGACGCATATGGCAAGCCGTTTTACTTTTTAATACACATTATCATCAAAATATCATAAAAATTATATTTGGGTAGATACATTGGTATGCAAGTATAATAAAAATTAAAATGGCGCACTACTTTCCAGGTACTTTGATTGCAATGTGTATTAAAAAATAAAACGGCGCAATATATATGTATTATCTGAAAGTAACTGTCATGAAATTATATTAATATGATTCTTTATTTTACCGAATATTTTAATAAAATTATACTTTATTTCTTTGGACAGTCGTATAATTTTCACCGAAATTATGAATTCATGTTATTCTGATCATTTCAAAAGAATGTTACTTAGTTTTTTGGACACTTAATTTTTTGACACATTCATTCCAAGGGATAAAAATACAATTAATTAAATCAAGTTTCTATTTTATACACATACATTTTTGGACTAGTTATTTTTTGGTACACATCGCCTGCAGTTTGTCTATACAAATGAATTTAAATGACACATATTTCAATCATATGAATGCTATTAATTCCATACTTTGCATGCAATGTATCTTAAAAATTGTTCTTTTACAAATCTTCTTATACAATGTATCGAAAGAATTGTATTTTTCTGACACATTGCAACTAATGTGTATTAAAAAGTAAAACGGCGCGATGCATGTTCTCCTGTATTTTTACTTTTTAAGATACATCGGTTGCAAACTATCTAACAAATGTGCATTTTAATGATACATAACGATCAATGTGTCTTAAAAAGTAAAACGGCGCAACATGTAGCACGTAGTTTAATTTTTAGTACATATTGTTACTAATGTATCGCCCAAATTTATATTTTTTGATACATTGCAATCAAAGTGTATTAAAAAGTAAAACGGCGCACAGTCTGTCAAAAGTCTAGTCTGTTGCTGAATGCTAATAAAAGATATGAGCCTATATTCATTCCGGATATTAATGGCGTCTACAGATTTGACATTTGCATAACCTAACATTTTCGTAAGAATCGAATTCGAAAATGGCAACGAATATGCGTTAGTAAGAGTTCAAAGAGACGTTGATACTGAACAAAACAAAGACTTATTGATATTGAAGAACATCAGCATTCAGCAGGCTGAAAGAATTCTAATTTGGGAGATTGCGAGCGACTACGCATCGTCCGACCGTTGCATTAAATTTTGTTGCAACACGGTCGTATCGTCGGAAGTACTTAGCAATAAAATGACACCTGTGATATCAGCAATAGACTTGACAGACTGAGCGCCGTTTTACTTTTTAATACACATTTTGATTGCAATGTATCGAAAAATACAAATTTATGTTATTCATTAGAAACAATATGTATGGCAAGCCGTTTTACTTTTTAATACACTTTGCCATCAAAATATCATAAAAATTATATTTACGTAGATACATTGGTATGCAAGTACAATAAAAATTAAAATGGCGCACTACTTTCCAGGTACTTTGATTGCAATGTGTATTAAAAAATAAAACGGCGCAATATATGCATTATCTGAAAGTAACTGTCATGAAATTATATTAATATGATTCTTTATTTTACCGGATATTTTAATAAAATTATACTTTATTTCTTTGGACAGTCGTATAATTTTCACCGAAATTATGAATTCATGTTATTCTGATCATTTCAAAAGAATGTTACTTAGTTTTTTGGACACTTAATTTTTTGACACATTCATTCCAAGGGATAAAAATACAATTAATTAAATCAAGTTTCTATTTTATACACATACATTTTTGGACTAGTTATTTTTTGGTACACATCGCCTGCAGTTTGTCTATACAAATGAATTTAAATGACACATATTTCAATCATATGAATGCTATTATTTCCATACTTTGCATGCAATGTATCTTAAAAATTGTTCTTTTACAAATCTTCTTATACAATGTATCGAAAGAATTGTATTTTTCTGACACATTGCAACTAATGTGTATTAAAAAGTAAAACGGCGCGATGCATGTTCTCCTATATTTTTACTTTTTAATATACATTGGTTGCAAACTATCTAACAAATGTGCATTTTAATGATACATAACGATCAATGTGTCTTAAAAAGTAAAACGGCACAACATGTAGGGCATAGTTTAATTTTTATTACATATGACATTTATATTTTTTGATACATCGCAATCAAAGTGTATTAAAAAGTAAAACGGCGCACAGTCTGTCAAGTCTCTGAAGCTAAATTCATTCCGGTCTACAGATGAAAAGATTTGACATTTGCTTGGATTGGAAATAACCTAACCTTAAAGTTTGTATATTATGTATATTAATACAAACAACTCCCCATTCCTTGCATGTGCAAAAAGCGTCCTAGAGAAAAGGCGATAGAAGTAGTATATTCTACTTCGTCGTTTACATTTGTTAGATGTATACCAAGCATGCGCAAGTAGGTACATTCGGTGGACGGTTGCGACTTATGCAGATTTTGTATACATCTGTCTCCTAATGTCTAGTACGCTTTCGGAGCGTAATGCAGACCCACTGGGTTTAGGTTATTGTTACCGGAATGAAAATAGCCTCAGAGCCAGAGCACTCAATAACGCTGTCAGCAACACTTTTGACAGACTGTGCGCCGTTTTAATTTTTAATACACTTTGATTGCAAATTGCAATGTATCAAAAAATATAAATGTCATATGTAATAAAAATTAAACTATGCCCTACATGTTGCGCCTTTTTACTTTTTAAGACACATTGATCGTTATGTATCATTAAAATGCACATTTGTTAGATAGTTTGCAACCAATGTATATTAAAAAGTAAAAATACAGAACATGCATCGCGCCGTTTTACTTTTTAATAAACATTAGTTGCAATGTGTCAGAAAAATACAGTTCTTTCGATATATTGTATAAGATTTGTAAAAGAACAATTTTTAAGATACATTGCATGCAAAGTATGGAAATAATAGTATTCATATGATACATTGATTGTAATGTGTCATTTAAATTCATTTGTATAGATAAACTGCAGGCGATGTGTACCAAAAAATAACTATTCCAAAAATTTATGTGTATAAAATAGAAACTTGAAAATACATTTGTCATTAAAATGAAAGTCTTTTCTGAAGACACTTATTTTATGAGATACATTATATTTTGATTTCAATTTTAAGTATTAATTTTTCTGGTACATGAACTTTTGCGTTTCAAAATTTCCGACTTAGCATTACTTTATAATTATGATACTTTCGTAGCAAAGTGTATTAAAAAGTAAAACGGCTTGCCATAAATATGTGATAAAAATTAAACTGCGTTCTATATGTTGCGCCGTCTTGCTTTTTAAAACACATTGATCGTTATGTATCATTAAAATGCACATTTGTTAGATAGTTTGCAACCAAGGTATATTAAAAAGTAAAAATATACGAGAACATGCATCGCGCCGTTTTACTTTTTAATACACATTAGTTGCAATGTATCCGAAAAATACAATTCTTTCGATACATTGTATAAGAAGAATGTAATATATTATACGTAAAAGAATTTTTAAGATGCATTGCAAGCAAAGTATGGAAATAATAGTATTCATATGATACATTGATTGTAATGTGTCACTTATATTCATTTGTATAGATAAACTGCAGGCGATTATGTACCAAAAAATAACTATTCCAAAAATTTATAGAAACTTGAAAATACATTTATCATTAAAATGAAAGTTTTTTCTGAAGACACTTATTTTATGAGATACATTATTATATTTTGATTTCAATTTTAAGTATTAATTTTTCTGGTACATAACCTTTTGAGCTTCAAAATTTCCCACTTTATAATTATGATACTTTCCCAGCAAAGTGTATTAATAAGTAAAACGGCTTGCCATAGACGCAGGCCAACATAAAACATACCAACATATACATCGTCTGCTTTATGTAAGTCCGTGCCAACAAAACAGCTCATTGCTTGGCCGTTCTGATTCTTGTAAATTAATTGCTTTAACGTATTAGAAACTAAAAATAACAAAGGGTCCGTATAGAATGGATATTGGAAAATAAAAGCAAAAAATCCAACGGTGTACTATATGGATACCAAAACGCACAACTATTGATCACAGAAGTAGTGAGGGCGAAATAAATGTAAAGGTAACAGTATGGAGGGAAACAGTTACAAATTAGCTGGGGGCCTGCTGTTATTCTTTTCTGTGTAAAACTCGATATGTCGTTCCCACTGGGGGATAGTTTAGAATGAAAAGTACATCACTTTTATGATTAATTCTTCTCGCGAAAGATTAGTATTCCGCAATTTTTACTACATTAATTTTAACAACTCCGGCAACACTGCCTGTGTGCTCACCATTGCCGTTTCAGCACAATTGCGCATTAAAAATATTTTACTTTTTTTGTCAAAAAAATTTTTATTATTTTTGTTTATTTTATTTGGTACATGTATTTATATGCTACACATACAAATCGTCAGAATTTTCAAATTGCAAAAGATCATCATTAACTTTATGTATTGCGACATCATCGATTTCTCCCAACTCTTCTAATTCTATTTCATCAAATTCTTGTGCCACCATGTCTTCCTCTTCATTTGGTTCGTAGGCTAGAGGTTCTTTTGAATGTGAAATTTTCATGTGGGTCTTTAAATAATCCATTTCGATAAAAGTTTTTGGACATAACTCGCAGCCATGAGGACCGGTATGTGCCAGTAAATGAATTTTTAGGTTATGTGTCTTTGTAAAACCCTTTCCACAATGTTTACAATGATACGGTCGATACCCAGTGTGTAACATTTCGTGGCAATTAACTTCGCCTTTCGAACGAAATGCTTTCTCGCAGTATTTACATTGGTAGGGGCGAAGCCCGGTGTGAGTGCGCATGTGCCGTTTCAAGGAACAAGGCATTGTGAACCTTCTTTCACAATACAAGCATTTGTATTTTTTCTCCCCTGTATGCGTTCTTAAATGGTACTCCAAAGCATTTGAATAGTTAAAAGATTTCCCGCAAATATTGCAAAGATAAGATCGAGGATTTGCGTGCACTATTTTGTGTTGGTTATAATGTCCGACAGAAATGAATTTCTTGCCACATTCTTCACAAGTGAACTTCCGCTCTTGATGCTTAGACACTGTATGATGATACAAAGCCGATTTAGTTTTGCCCATATGCCCACACAGTTGGCATAAGTATTCTTCATCATCTTTCTTGCAGTGTATATCTTTTATGTGCCTCTTAAGATATTTGGAATAGGCGAAAATTTTACCGCACGTATTGCAACTGAAACTGTTTTGTTTCTTTTCTTTTATAGGTGGATTTGCATCCAGAGGCTGCTCATCTGTAAAGATTACTTTTATGTATTATCCATTAAAAATAATCTTAGTAATTACAGGCCATTTAGTTTTCTCTTGGTGCTTTATAAATTTTTTAACCAATAATAAATAAAGGAATGAATGATGTACCTAGAAGTTGGAAAACTACAAATCAGGGGAATAGGTGAATTTTAGGAAGGGTATAGAACTCTAGAAGACCATCTGCACGATGTGAGGAAAGAGAAACCAATCTTCAGTTAGCTTTTGTCAACTATGAAGCAGCATTTGACTCAGTTCAAATGATGACAGACGATTCATAGGAACGGAATGGAATACGTAGCACAAGACACGGAGGAAAAAATTAAGTGAGAGGCTTACATTTGACAATGGACGAATGTAATAAAAGAAACATACCCATAAGACCCATGTCTTCAAAGTCCTCCTCTTGCACTTTAATTATAATGGAAAGTGAATTGTCTCCATTTGTTTTTTCACTTTTTGCATTTCTTTTCCTTTCATCAACAAACACTGCAGATATTTCGGATCCCAAGTTCTTTAAAAATCCATCGAATTGGAACATGTCTCCTTTTTCTTCTTCCACAATGATTAAATCATTAATATCGTACTTTCCGTTGTTTGTAATTAATTCAACAGGTGCTGCCGGTTCTGCTTTCCTCTCGTCTTCTGAATTTTCTAGTTCAACCGTTTCTGTTTTTACTTGCGTGTTAGCAAAATATTCTTCAAGCAATGTTTGAGATTTTTTAAACTGTAGTTTTAATTTATAAGACAAATTTAAAATACTCAAACACAATGGACAAATAAATGATGGATAAGATTTGTACGCAATTATCTGCAATTAAAAATGACTCGAGTAAATTCCCTTAACCAAAAAGAAAACTCACATTTGTATCCATAACTTTACACAGCATTTGGTATAAAAACTTTACTTTCTTTTCTACTCTTTCCTCAAGTTTACTATAAAGATTAATCATTTGCTTACTTTCTGTCAAGCAAATTCTGCACAAATGATTAACTTCTCTTAAATCTTTGATTAACACAGTATCCATATTCTTCCTTTCAAATAATTCCAAATTGAATACTCAAGTTTTAAATTTAAATGTTCAAAATTAAAATGAAAAATAAAAGGCAATTTTCATTACAATCCGGCAAGAAACAACAATTATGAAAATCACAACTCCATAAATGATAAAAATCGCCTAATTTTGACAGAAATACTGTTAATATCATTCCATTACCGGTATTTTAAAAAATCACATTTTCCGGTGCTATTAATTTTTCATTATTTATCTTTTTAATTTCTGCACCATTATTTGTTCTTTAGGATAATGTGACGTAATATGCGATTTTTTTGTACTTTTTGTCCTGTTCGTTGCTCAGTTAACTAAATGAATAAATGTCCTCGGATACCGGAACTGTAGTCACCACTTTCTGTGGTTAAAATTACAATAACTGACATTTGACAGGACCTCTTAACCTATAAAAAGTCATGCTTGGAAGAGTGATTGAAACTGTATTGTGATTGTTGAAATTTATTTAAAGTACGTATTTATGATTAAACAAGCCCTTTATTTTATATCAAGTATATTTAAACGATCGCACAAAATTTCTTTGTCGAAGTGTAGCAACACCATGTCTTTGTTAACACCACCTGATAAAGTTTCTGGTATGATTAAACTCGACAAAGAAGCGTTTAATAAAGAAATCACGGTATCGTGCTTAGATGTAAAAGATATTAAACTGTCTAGTTTGATGCCACATTTAAAAAAATACATGTTAAAAATGCTGCATTTTAAAGCCATCGAAGTAGCTGAAAATAACAAATTTGCCGTTTATTTAAACCCCGATATTGTAAAAAATTGGCTAGATATACAAGAAACTGATAGAGTAAACTTGGAATCTTTGTGTGTGACGGAAAATAATGTAATACATAGATCTTTAACAATAAACTATGAAAATTATCCAGTTGAAGAAATATTGAAAGCAATCTTACCATCAGATAAAGATGGTATGTCTAGTTTCACTAAAGTAGGACACATAGTTCATGTTAATTTGCGTGAACATTTGCTACAGTATAAACATTTGATCGGACAAATTCTGTTTGATAAAGTGCATGGTTGCCAGACAGTGGTAAATAAAGTTAACATGATTGATAATACGTACAGAAATTTTTCTATGGAGATTTTGTGTGGGGAAAATAATATGATAGCGAAAGTTAAGGAGAATAATTGCACGTTTGAATTTGATTTTTCGAAAGTTTACTGGAATTCACGATTGAGCACAGAACACGAACGTATTGTTAAAATGTTAAATTCCGGTGATGTCTTATTTGATGTTTTTGCTGGTGTTGGGCCCTTTGCAATAACTGCCGCAAAGAAAAAATGCATCGTGTATGCCAATGATTTAAATCCAGAATCCCATAAATGGTTGGTACACAATCAGAAATTGAATAAAATCAATGAAGATTATTTGAAGACTTTTTGCAAAGATGGCAGAGAGTTTATTCTGAATGATTTTAAAAGTGTGTTGAAGGAATTTGTAAATAAGAGAGATATTTATATCACTATGAATTTACCGAGTATGGCCGTAGAATTTTTGAATGCATTTGTTGGACTTGTTGAACCAGAAGAACTTCCGGAAATTACTAGTGGAATAAAAATTTATGTTTACTGTTTTGCGAAAGGGGAAGATTACGTTAATATTGCTAAAGACTTGGTTATAAAAAATTTCGGTTCTGATATTGCGAATAAAATTATAGATATATTTAGAGTGCGAACAGTAAGCAATTTCAAAGAAATGATGCGTGTTTCTATTCTATTGGATAGAAATATATTGGTAAAACAAGTTTCTGAAGAACATTTGAGAAAAAGGAAGTTGGAAGGTGAAGATACAAAGTACACTGATAATAAAAAATGTTAGTGAGTATTTATTACCAAAATATTATTGATTATTCGTTTTCATTTTCAGCAAATAATGGGGAAGCAGAAAAAGAAGAGCAATAATATTTTCAAAGTTGCGGGAGCGAAAAGTTTGAAAATGAAACATAAAGCAAAGGTTGTTACGGGAAACTTAAAAAATGTATGTAAAATGAATCGATAATAACCATTTTCTAATTAATAAAATTGTTTAGATTAACATTAAGAGCAAAGTTCAGGCAATTGATGCTACGTTCGTGCAGTTACAAGAGAAAGTTATTCGAGGCGGAGTTAAAGAGAAATCTGACCCAAAAGTTGATGTAAATAAGAAGGAAGAAAAACCAAAGCAAGATCATGAAGAAATTCTGCAAAACTCTGAAGAGGCTGTCAAAAACTTAAATGCTCTTAATTTGTAAAATATTTTACATATTTGTAGGACAAGTAAATAAAAATGTAAATACAGAATATTATACTGTGTAATTTCTAAACTAAAGCAAGAGACCGAAAATTAACAACTTTACAAGATTTTATTTATTATTTTTCAAAATAGAAACATTTCAATTATGCCACATATCTATTTATACAAAATGCCTACAGGTCGCAAAGATATTTTTAATGATAATGATAATAATGACATGAACGAAGACACAAATAGAGGTACAAGTGGAGACAATAAAACTGGAGGAAGTCAGAGAAGTGGTAAACAGATTAAAAGGTGGAAAAGCTGCAGGGGTGGACGAATTACAAAATGAAGTATGGATACATGGAGGGGAGGGAACACTTGAAATGATAAGGAAGATATGCAGGGGGTATGGGAAGGCAAAGGTTTTCCAGAAAGGTGGAGGGAGGGACTGATAGTGCCAATAAGAAAAAAAGGAGTGGGAAACAACAGATTACAGAGGAGTGGCACTGATGCCAACAACATAAGTAGTTAGAAAATGAGAGTACTGGATACGAACCCCTTCGGAGCACATAGCGCCATCGAGTTCTCGAGGTGCCATCGACTTCTTCGGCAAATGACCTTGAAAGACACCAGAGGCTGCTGAAGGAGTCGTTGAGGCATCCGAAGAAGTGTCTCAGCAGCGGCATCTGCGGCAGCCTCTGGTGTCTTCCAAGGTCATTGCTGAAGAAGTGTGCATGTCTTCAGCAGCGTCTTTCAAGGTCATTGCTGAAGAAGTGGTGTTCAGCAGCAGCAGCAGCAGCAGCAGCCAGGCGCATGCGTCGGGGCTATTCCTCAGATCAGTCCATCGAGTTCTCCAGGGCGTGTCTGCAGCAGCCTCTGGTCAATGCTGAAGAAGTGGTCTTCAGCGGGCAGCCTCTGGTGTCTTGCCATTGCGCACCCAAGCCGCCATTTTGGCTGTGGTTCAGGCGCCTGCGCCGGGGCTGTCGCGTACAAAGCGCGTGTTGTTCAGGCCAGTCCATCCTGGCCCCATCCACTTCTTCGGCAATGACCAGAGGCTGCTGAAGGAGTCATGTCTTCAGCAACGGTGTCTTTGGGGCCTTTGGCCGTGGCTCAGGCGCATGCGCCGGGGTTTTCGCAAACGTTCTGGAAATGACGCCGACCGGGATTCGAACCCGGGTCCCCACGCACCGGAGCCCTCGCTCCAACCAACTGAGCTAATCGGCGGCCCACAAGCCCGTCTTTCAAATCATCCGTATATACTTATGATTGTAAACAGAAGTTACAGAATTAATATTTATTTTACAATTTACAATTTACAATTCTTTATACTAAATAAATATTGATATTAAAGTTTAAGAAAAAAGCACGTTCGCCGCCAATAAGAGATGTTATAATTGTTTTTATTATGGGAAATAACCTTTCATCTTGCCGATAGGATATGTTTGTTTAGGTTTGATCCCACGCTCTGCATGTGCATTTAATACGTTGTAGACACTACAAGGTGACCCGTTTGTTTGTTTGTATTATTACAATAAAATAACATTCTAGAATATTCTTCTGATTGTTTATTTGAAATTACTTGTTATCTTAATGCGTTTCGGACACGTGTGGGAAAAAAACATTCTAGAACATTCTCCAGTTTGTTTATTTGAAATTACTTGTTATCTTAATGCGTTTCGGACACGTGTGGGAACCATCTGATTGATATATGCAAACATCTTAGTTCTCGGTAGTAGAACATTCTACATCGCTAATTATTTGAGAACAGTAGTCTAAATTTAGGCTAACCCCTACGTAAAAACTATGTCATGTGGGGTGTCAAATTAAAGGACTCGACTAGAGGTATCGGAATATTGGGGTGGATATTAGGGGTGGTTTTTGGGGGTGGTTTTTAGGGGTGATTTTTAGGGGGTGGTTTTAGGGGTGGTTTTAGGGGTGATTTTTAGGGGGTGGTTTTAGGGGTAGTTTTTAGGGGTGGTTTTTAGGGGCGGTTCTTGGGGTGGTTTTGGAGGGTGATTTTTGGGGGTGGATTTTAGGGGTGGTTTTTAGGGGTGGCCAGTCTGTTGACACAGACAGCTGTATTCGCAAACACCATGGCTGATGACACGCTGTTAACACAGGCAGCTGTATTCGCAAACACCATGGCTGATGACACGAGCAAGAATAAGACTGCGCATGCACACGGTTCTATGGAGAGTATTTAAGCAAGAAAATTAACGGTGCTGTCAGTTAGTACTTGTGCTTCAACAAGGGAACCGCATTTGAATAATGACACACATAAACGTAGACACGTTTCGTGTTCTGGACGGTGCTGTTTTGGATGAGTCAGCACGCCGTGTCGAGGTGCACGTACATCAACCGTTCGTGACAACAACAACATTCAACGCCAATGACGAAATTCGCATACCAATCCACCAACAAGACGTTTACGTACTGCCGCATCTAAGCAGCATCTACATAGAGGGCAGGTTCATCAAGGGTGCAGGAGGCGGAAATGCGGCTTTAACAAATAACGCCCTCAGTTTCCTCTTTGACGACGTCCGCTATGAAATAAACGGGGTGGAGGTGGATCGAACAAAAAACGTGGGCATCACGAGCACACTGAAGGGTGTAGTTTCTCTGAATGTGGGTGAGGTAGGTGCCCTGGAGAATGCCGGCTGGACGAATACGGGAGACTCACCGAGCCACCTTATGGATGCGAACGGGAACTTTAACGTGTGCATCCCGGGAAGAATCCTGCTGGGATTCTTGGAAGATTACCCCAAAATTCTGTTAAATGTGTGTCACGAGCTCATTTTGACTCGATCGAAAAACGATAGGAACGCTTTCGTGGGTAACGAGGACACCAGAATTGAGTTGAGCAAGGTTCATTGGAGGGTGCCGTACGTCTATCCATCGGATGCTGAATACCTAAAACTTCTCAATATTGTCGAGGAAGAGAGAACGTTGCAGATATGTTTTCGCAGCTGGGAGCTGTACGAGTATCCGGTGTTGCCGCAAGCTACGAAACAAACGTGGGCCGTCAAGACTGCAACACGGTTGGAGAAACCCCGCTACGTTATTGTCGCCTTCCAGACGAATCGCAAAGCGAATTTGGACACGGATTCAAGCAAATTTGACCACTGCAATCTGACAAACGTCAAACTGTACCTGAATTCTGAGTGCTTCCCCTACGAGAATTTAAACTTGGATTTCTCCACGGGGAAATACGCCCTGCTATACGAAATGTACCAGAACTTCCAGAGTTCATACTATGGAAAAGTTGGCGAGCCGTTATACGGCAAGGAACAGTTCAAGGATCTAGCGCCCATCGTGGTGATTGACGCATCAAAGCAGTCGGAAAGCATCAAGCCTGGACCCATAGATATGCGTCTAGAATTTGAGTCGAGCGAGAATTTTCCGCCCAACACAACCGCATACTGTCTCATCCTGCATGACCGCATCGTTGAGTATACACCGGGTAATGAATCGGTCAGAAGAGTGGTATGAGAAGCTGCAGGGCTTCGATTTGCCCAGAAAATACACGCATGCCTACTCTGTATACAGATTATAGTTTTAATTATATTGATGTAAAAATATATTCAACGTTTTTATTTTTGCGAAAACCCCGGCGCAGGCGCCTGGGCCACATCCAAAGGTCCAACAGCACCTAACAACAATTCTGATTGGATGCTGCCCACAACCACTCTCATTGGCTGCTGCCCCGCCCACTCTCATAGCCAGAGCCCGGCGCATGCGCCTGAGCCACGGCCAAAGGCCCCAAAGACACCGTTGCTGAAGACATGACTCCTTCAGCAGCCTCTGGTCATTGCCGAAGAAGTGGATGGGGCCAGGATGGACTGGCCTGAACAACACGCGCTTTGTACGCGACAGCCCCGGCGCAGGCGCCTGACCCACAGCCAAAATGGCGGCTTGGGTGCGCAATGGCAAGACACCAGAGGCTGCCCGCTGAAGACCACTTCTTCAGCATTGACCAGAGGCTGCTGCAGACACGCCCTGGAGAACTCGATGGACTGATCTGAGGAATAGCCCCGGCGCATGCGCCTGGCTGCTGCTGCTGCTGCTGCTGAACACCACTTCTTCAGCAATGACCTTGAAAGACGCTGCTGAAGACATGCACACTTCTTCAGCAATGACCTTGGAAGACACCAGAGGCTGCCGCAGATGCCGCTGCTGAAGACACTTCTTCGGATGCCTCAACGACTCCTTCAGCAGCCTCTGGTGTCTTTCAAGGTCATTTGCCGAAGAAGTCGATGGCACCTCGAGAACTCGATGGCGCTATGTGCTCCGAAGGGGTTCGTATCCAGTACTCTCATTTTCTAACTACTAACATACAAAATATATGCATCAGTACTGGCAAACAAATTGGAAGAAGAATTAGAGGAGAAGAATATAATACCAGAAGGACAAACGGGATTCAGGAAGGCAAAAGGTACAATGGAAAATATCTACACACTGAATCACGTAATAGGAAGAGAAACGAAGAAGGGAGGGAAAATAATTGCATGCTTTGTAGATCTAAGGGCATTTGACAGGATTAACAGAAAAAAATTATTTGAGATGTTGGAAAGAAAGAATATAGGAAAGAACTTGAGAGAAAGAATAAGGGAAATATATAATGGAACAAGAAACAGGGTGAGGGTGGGAGGACGGCTAAGCGAAGTATTTTGGACGGAGAGAGGAGTCAGACAGGGGTGTTCCCTGAGCCCGTACTTGTTTAACATCTTCCTGTCAGATTTAGAAGTGGTAATGGGAAAGGGACAGGCAGGAGGAGTGATAATAGGCAAAAAGAAATATTGGACACTAGCATATGCTGATGATATAGTCCTTTTGGCAAAGGAAGAGAAAGACCTAAAGGAGATGCTGAGAAGAATGGAAATATATTTGGAGAAGAAAGAACTAATATTGAACACAGAGAAGACTAAAATTATGAGATTCAGGAAAAGGGGGGGAGAGAAGTCACATAGAGAAGTGGGGGTGGAAGGGGGACGACTTGGAGGAGTTTAAATATCTAGGAGTCACCTTACAAAATAGTGGAGGCCAAGAGAAGCATGTAAGAGAGGTAGTAAGAAAGACAACAATAGTAATGAAGCAGGTATGGGGAATAGGAAAGAGGAATTTTGGGGGCGACTGGAAAAGAAAAGTAAAGTTGTTTGATGCATTGGTGAGCAGCGTAGCCATGTATGGAGCAGAAATTTGGGGGTGGGAAGAGAGAGAGAAGATAGAGGGGATCCAGGAAAAGTACATAAGATAGACACTGGGCTTAGATTGGATAATGCCAGGGTACATGGTAAGAGACGAAACAAACAGAGAAAAACTAAGTACCAGGGCAGGAAAGAGAGCCATGAAATATGAGGAAAAGTTGAGAGGTGGGGCCGGGAACGAGTTAGCCAGGCAGTTTTGGGAAGAGGTGCGGAAGGGAGGAAGAGAAAAATCAAAATGGGAGGAGAGGCGAGAGAAATTTTATCAGGAGCGAGGCTATGCAGCAGAAGTGAAGAACTTGAGAACAGCAGGATGGAACATGGTGAGGGAGGTAGAGGAGAGAGACAGCCAAATACAAGTGTAGGATAAAGAAGAGAAGATAAGACAATCAAGATACAACAACATAAAGAAGAGAAATAAGGACAGCGGGACTGCCGAGTTATCTACGAAGTAGGGGAAGGGAAGATAATAAGGGTGGCAAGTAGGGTTTTCAATCCCGGGATCCCGGGATCCCGAATCCCGGGATCCCGGTAAAATGTCGATCCCGAATCCCGGGATTTCGGGATCGACAATTTACCAGGATCCCGAAAAATACCGAAATAATAATTTACGCAAAAGGAATTTTTTTGCATTGCAAAATTATGGTTCATGTATCCCACAGGACGTTACGCCCATGTCCTTAGAAGTTTCTATCAGCGCCGTGGGTCAGTTTCGGCGCCGCACCTCCGCGTGCGTAAATAATCCAGTAAATCACCAGTCGCCGATTGCATTTATGTAAATACGTAAATTCGTTCGGGGTGTTTATTAGTTATAAATAATGGCAGGAATGCAACGTTTAGCGATTTTTCGTAAACGTTTAAACGCGTTTATTAAACGTTTAAACGGCGTATAAACTTAACAATATTGCAAAATTGTTTTGAAACTTGAATAATTAGAAAAAATCAAACGTCGCGTCGTTTGAAAGTTGGGTTATAAATCATAAAATAATATGTACTTATACCGTTGAATGATGACTGCAGCGCTGGCGGCGAAAGTCCTCAAAGGGATGCAAACAATCAATTTGAAAAGTGCATGACGGTTTTGCAATATTTAAGTGGTCGCCTCGCTTTTGCTCTTACGCGGTGCGCGCCTAGCACTAGCCGCGGCTTTGTTTATCTGAAATTTAAGGATGCCTATATCTAAATTTTATTTGCATTTCGTTTAAACGTTCCCCAAAACGGGTAGTGTCCACACGTGCGGTTAAACGTTACATCCCTAAATAGTAGTGTTTCCTATTTCAACTTCTGAATTTCGGGTTCGGGATTCAATCCCGGGATCCCGGGATTCTAAATTTCGATCCCGAAATCCCGAAATTGAATCCCGATCCCGAATTCTTAAAACCCTAGTGGCAAGGTTTAGGCTGGGAAATGAGATGAGAGGTGGAAGGTATTGGGAAAGCGAAGGCAGAAGAATGTGTAGGGTATGTGGGGCAGAGAAGGAGACATGGGAACATGTGTTAGAGAGGTGCTGGTGGAGAGAGAACACAGAACAGGTGAGAGTGGAGATGATACTGGAGGAGAGCCGTAGAGGGGAGAAGTGGATGGAATTGATACAGAGGGGTAGGAAGGAGAGGGAGGGTTAATCATACATAAATGGGAATTAGATAGGTTGAAATTAACTGTGAGACGGAGTTTATTTACTTTTATTTGTCCATTTATTATATGTTTATTTTGAATTGTAATCCCAAATGGGAAACAATAAATCCATTGTCTGTGTCGCTAAATGTCATATTTTACAAAGATGTAAGAAAACGTGCTAGTGGCTGTTTTACATAAAGGACCAAGTCTATTCGGTGTTTCCCTCATTTTGCATATTTTCTAATTCGTGATGTTTCTTCTTATGATCTTTCAAATAATGTAATCTAATGAATCCTCTGCCGCACAAATCACAAACATGGGGTCTGTCATCTGTATGAACCATCATATGATAATTCAAATGTATCTTTCTTAAGAATTTTCTATCGCAAATTGTACAATTAAATGGCTTAATTCCTGAATGTGTTGCTTCATGTCTATTTAAATCATTTTTCTTTATAAATGCTTTGTTACATTGTGCACAAGCAAATGGTCTGTCTCCTACAATTACCAACACTACAATAAATTCGCTAATTTTTTTTTTAATATCTCACCTGAGTGTATTTTTTTATGCTGAATTATGTGGCACTGCACCGCAAATTTTTTGCCACATACGTCACAAATATAAGGTTTTTCTTTGGTATGGGTTCTCATGTGGTAAGTAAGTCCTGTCGGATGGCTAAATCCTTTTCCGCAAACAGTACACAAGTACGGTTTTAATCCACTGTGCGTTCTTGAATGCAGATTTAAATTAGTTGAAGACGGAAATTTTTTTAGACATATTTTACACTCGTAGTTTCTCTCTCCAGTATGAACTCGATTATGTCTAGTTAAACAGGACTGTGAATTGAATCTTTTACCACATGCGTTACATAAAAATTGTCCCTTTAAAACGTGCCGTTTTTCGTGAGCCTTCAATATATATTTATTGGTAAATGTTTTGTTACATTGTGAACAAGAATATGTAGCCTCCTCTCTTTTCTCGTTGTCACCTTGTTTGATTCTTCGTTTTTTAACTAAACTGGAATATTTCTTTTTATTTCCTTTTAGAACAGGTTGATTATCATTTGTATTTAATACATATGAGCAGATGCCGTCATTATCTTCATCGTTACAATTTGAAATCTCATCATTAAAGTCAATTGACTTACGATTACAATTATTTCGATCAGAAAGTTCCGTTTTACTTTTTAACAATGATTCAATGAATTCTGTTGAACGCTTACATTTCATTTTAAAATGATACATTTGTGTCACACATTGAATACAAGCTGAACAAATCACTTGTGGATAGTCACGGCTCTCATTGTCCTTAAAAGGAAAACTAGTGTAACTTTTATATCCAAGTTAACGGAGACTTGTAACTTACCTTGATATCGCACAGATTATTTAGTAGGTTAACAATTGGAATATCGAGTTCTTCATATGTTATAATACATTTCGATAAGGGAATCATATTCATACATTCATTTACACAGGTACGGCATATTGCACTCAAATTAACGTTCATTATTATACATAAACAAATTTGTTTTTATATAACCTTTAAATTGGTTGTTGACATTTCATTTGTCTGTCAACTGAAATAGAAATCTACTTATTTGACTTAGTTCAAATGCTAACAATGAATTTAATTAGACTACTGCGCAAAAGATGGAATATTTGGGGTTGCATATTATACCAAACATAAATATAATTATTATTCTAGTTATTATTATTAGACATTTTATTTAATTGAAAATTTTTTACCTATACAATAATTTGTGTATCTACAGTCACGTGTTCAAAGACAGCCAATCAGGAGAACATTTAACTGAAGAGTGAAGAGTGCTTATGGGCTATTTTCACTTATGTCATCAGGATTACTGTAGCAACGGAAAAATGCCTATTTTGCACTACTGTCGAATTTTTTGCACAAAATGTCATTTCCAAGATTGTTCTTTTCAATTTTAATTTCTTTTTAACAAATTGTTCTTTTTGGGCAAAAATTTTTCTTACCGAATAACCCTCGAGTCTTGATAATTCGAAATAACTTGATAAATTTCCTCAAGCGGGTTTCTCTGTGGCAACATACCTATGCCTCCGCCTTCGGCGTCGGGATTATAGATTGCCGAGCAACCCGCTTTCGAAAATGTATCAAGTTATCAGGGCTGCCAATATGCCACCGATGAAATACACGCACATGAGACTGAACTACACGCAATTACACGCGCAGACGCAGGGTTTTACACGTCGGATTACACGCATTTCAAATCTTATGAAAAAAAAACATTTTCTTGTCATAGGTACAGAAATTTTATTACGTGGAATAGGTACATAACATAATTTATTACGACGTTATAAATTATAATCTTATAAAACCTATTGATAACTTACATTTTCGCACTTAACCTCATAGAATGATAGAATACGATCTACGAAAGAACGTACGAACCTTCGAAGTTTAAAGCTGGAGCTCGGGGCACATTCGCATGCGTGATGCACTAAATGTCAAATTCAAATCCCAAACTCCACAGAGTTTGGATTAGAAATGATCACCGGACTTGTATTACCAGTTACCAGGTTAAGGTTAGCACATTACCAGATTATCACCGATCAATGCTAGACAGAGTCTCCGCCTCGAATTTAAACTTCCGCCTGAGGCCTGCCAAGGTGAATAGAGAACTAAAGTCCCTAGATTGACAATCTAGGGACTTTAATTAT
Organism: Xestobium rufovillosum; assembly: GCA_963966045.1. NCBI lineage: Eukaryota > Metazoa > Arthropoda > Insecta > Coleoptera > Ptinidae > Xestobium > Xestobium rufovillosum. The sequence continues at coordinate 24,196,125 of OZ014496.1, forward strand.
TAAAGAACGAATGGCGAACGCTGATCTGAGATTGTGAGATTACAGATTACTCGCATATAGTAAAAATTACACGCACAATTTTTTTTGCACGCAGCTTTATGCAAATTACACGCATTTCGTGTAATTACACGCAAATTGGCAGCCCTGCAAGTTATTTCGAATTATCAAGACCCTTGGGCTATTATAAGTGAAAATTTTTTACCTTTTCAATAATCCAATAGAATTTGTGTATCTACAGTCACGTGTTCAAAGACAGCCAATCAGAAGAACATTTAACTGAAGAGTGCTTATGGGCTATTTTCACTTATGTCATCTGGATTACTGTAGCAACGGAAAAATATCTATTTTGCACTGCTGTCGAATATTTTGCACAAAATGTCATTTCCAAGATTGTTCTTTTCAATTTTAATTTCTTTTCAACAAATTGTTCTTTTTGGGCAAAAAATTTTCTTACCGAATAGCCCTCGAGTCTTGATAATTCGAAATAACTTGATAAATTTCCTCAAGCGGGTTTCTCTGTGGCAACATACCTCCGCCTTCGGCGTCGGGATGTTGCCGAGCAACCCGCTTTCGAAAATGTATCAAGTTATTTCGAATTATCAAGACCCTTGGGCTATTATAAGTGATAATCGAAATCGAATGATAGTGCACAAATAAGTATTTTTAGAAAACTTTCAATGCAAATTGTGTCAAAATTTTTAGCATGTATGACGATTTCATCAAACACAATATTGAAAAATGCTATTGATGCAAAAACAAATTGTAACATTTTATCGTAATATTTCTGGGCGCAAGCAGGAAAAGTTATAAAAATAGTAGATAATAATGTAAATCTATTTATTTTTCATTAAGTAGATGCAACACTAGATCATCCCTGCTGTAACTTCGGTATCTTCATTTAGTTTCTAGTTCATGAATTCTCATATGAGTTCTTAATGGGCGAAGCTGAATGAATCCTTTTCCGCAAACAGAACAAACATGGGGTCTGTGCCCACTATGGGTCATTTCATGTAGGCGCATGTGGGTTTTTCGAGCAAAACTTTTCTCGCATAAATTGCATTTAAATGGTTTCTGCCCAGTATGTAAAAAATTATGCATTCGTAATTCTACACGCCTAGCAAACCCTTTTCCACATTTAGTACATACATTGGGCTTAGCACCAGTGTGTTTTCGCTTGTGTTCCACAAGGTGACTTTGTATTACAAACGCTTTACCACATATATCACACTTATACCTTCTCTCGTTATTGTGAAATCGCATATGATATTTTAATCCAGTAGGTTGGGTAAATCTTTTTCCACACAGCGTACATAAATATGCTTTCTCACCAGTGTGAGAAGCGATATGGAATTTTAATGTCCCCGAGGCATTGAACGCTTTGTTACAAATATGACACATATAATCTTTTCGTCCTGTATGCATGTATAAGTGCTTGCTATAATAACTTTTGCTAATAATCTTGCCGCAATGTGGACATAATACTCTGTCAATTTGCTTGACACAGTTGTGATTCATGAATGATTGCTGTGTTGGGAAAACATTATCACATTTTAAGCATCGCTGCGAATAATAATCATCTTCAATATTTTCTGATTCTTCAGTTTTATGAACGTGTTCTGTATTTGATTCAGTTATATCTACATCAGGCTCTACTTTAATCATTAATGTTTCTTCCAGAAGCACATCATCTAAGTCACTGACTCTGACGATTTTACCATTATAATCTGTTTCTTCAGATTCAATCTTTCCTATCAAATCAACACACTTGCTTAATATCACATCAGCTTCCTGCAGTTTATATTTAAATTTCAACGCTTGATGAGCTTCTTGCATACAGTCTAGACAAATGAACTTTGGAAGACAATCATCTTTCTTAATCTATATAGAAAAAAACAATAATATAAGACTTAATTGTTTTATTCTATTACATTCTTACTTCAGTTGTGGCTAGGAATTGTAGAATTTCATACACAAACAAAATATTCTGATTTGTTACTTCAGAATTGTCCACTTTGCTGAACACTGATACTGAACTTAATTCATCTACACATTCTTTAAAACATAATCTGCACACTTTGTTTAATTTTTTCGATAGATCTAATAAATCCATATCCAACATGTCGAGTATTATTAAATAATGGACATTTTAGATAATGTAATTTTCTTAATTAGGGTTGACATTGACGTTTTACCAAAACAAAATTTGAACTACCGTTTTGAACCTGTATAAAGTAGGTTTTATTTGTGGTTTTATTTGATTATTGGTAGTTCATTTGAAGGAAGAGTATGGACACAGAAATCCCAATTTTTGCCGTGCACGTGAGTGTCACCAAAATTTGAGCAGATTTGGTGCCAAACAAAGCGGTGAAACCATGTTACTGTTTAGACATAATGTAATTTAACTCAAAATAATGAAAGAACCGCTTGTAGAATGCAATTAGTCTTATCGTTTTAAGAAATTTCGCCCAAGTTTCGGCGTAAAGAGACATAATTTAGGTTACGCCCCTTTCTTTGGTGCCAAATGGTAACACAAACATCTGCTTTATTACTCCTCCTCCTATTCTCTCTTCTAAGGTTCTAAGATTGTGTTTTGATAATCCATGCGTCAAAATTTGTCAAAGTATTTTATTAATGAATTAGAAGCCAGCTTTATTTTTCACGATAATTTATAATGGATAATTCATCTTTAAACTTAAGTAAAATATGCAGAGTGTGCTTAGTGGAATCAGAAGAAATGCATTCAATTTTCAGTGAATTGGTGAGTGAAGATAACCTCCAAGAAGAAACCTCATATCTATATGAAATCTTGATGAATATATCTAATATGAAGGTACTATAAGCTCCACAAACAACAAGATGATTATTTCATTACCTTTTCATTTTAGGTCGCTGTTAACGATGGCTTACCCACTTTAATTTGTACAAACTGCATGGAGTTGGCTCACACAGTCCACAAATTTCAGCAGCAGTGCAATCGTTCACAAGCTATATTAGAAGCTTACGTATCTCAGACACAAAATGAACAAACGCAAATAGAAGAAAATAATGCAGATATGAATATTGAGACTTTACAAGGAGAAAGTAACGGGCTACCAGATTTTTTTAATTCTCCACGTCATGAGGGCGATGAAATGGATATTCTAGAAGAAAAAGTAAATTATGAAATGTTAAATGAAAGTAATGATAATGCAGGTTTATTGAATATTAAAACCGAAACTAATTCTGAGACATCTTTGAATGCATCAGAAGTTGCTGGATCAGAAGAAAATATGAAATTGCGTCAGCGACTAGCATTTAAACGAATTCACGCATCTGTTACTCCCAGTAATAATTTTGGAATAAGGAGACGTGCTACTAGGCTCAATTTTAATTATTATATTCAAGAAAATACTAATGGCGAAAAGGTACGCTCTTGTACAGTGTGTCCCGAAAAGTACGCAACAGCCAAATTCATCATTATTTCATGTAGGAAAAAGTACTTGCCACAAAAAGTCTTCCTGGACAACTAGGTGCTTTCAAGATAAAAGAAACTGTTTTTGTCGAAAGACTCGTAAGTCATTTTTTGACTGTTGCATACTTTTTGGGATACACCATGTAAACTAATTTTTGATTTCCCTTCACATGTAGATTTTTACAGGTATATGCTTGTAACTTGTGTGATAAAATGTACAAATATGGTAGCAGTTTGAAAATACATATGCGCACTCATACATTGGAGCGACCATATGTTTGTAGCATTTGCGGCAAGGATTTTAAACAGTACGGTTCTCTAATTTATCATAATCGAAGCCACACTGGTGAGCAACCGTATTCATGTAAAATTTGCGGCAAAAGATATAAACAATCGGGAACATTAACTGCACATATGAGAGTGCACACTGGACAAAGACCTTATCTTTGCTCTGTATGTGGCAGAGGATTTAGGTACTTAACGAATAATTTTTATGATTGATCTTAGTGAATGAATGTTTAATTTTTGAAGGCAAGCTCCGGATTTGGGGTACCACATGAGGACCCATACAAAAGAGAAACCGTACATGTGTAACGTCTGTGGTAAAACTATGTCGATGCAGTGCCATTTGACTCAACACATGAGGACTCATACTGGAGAGCGACCTTTTAAATGCAGGTATGCTGGCTTTTCCTATTGGAAATGAATCTATTCTCTCTGCCTTTCCGGATCAGTCTCTCAGTCCATCTCCTAAAAGTGATAATCACACATTTGGATATCAGTGTGCACAAGACTACCACACAAAACTTTAGGTTACACCATACAATCTTAATGCCAATGCTGACTTTGTTTTATAGCTTTTTGTACTGATACGTATATCTTTTAATAGGTCGTTTCGCCATGTTCACAAATTTTCGAATATTCCAAAATCTTTATAATTCATTGGAGTGGATCGATCCTCATTGCACTTTCACTTGCTCCTCACATTTGTTTGTGGCTCTCCAGTACATCTGCTATTCTCTTCCATCCTTAGCTTGCTCTTTCCAACTGCCTTAGGTCATCCACAACATCGTCATACCATCTCATTCTTGGCCTTCCCTTTGCTCTGCTTTTGCTGGGATTCCATCCTTTTATTATTTTTACAGCTCTAGTTCTATTGCTTCAAATTATTAGCCAGCTGATTCTTTGGGCTTTAATGAACTTTGCTATGACATTTCTTTTTCTCTCCTATAATAGCTCAAAATTCACTAGTTGCCCGTATTCATTTTCGTTTTATTTTTCTCTGTCCAGAAATCTTCCTCAATATCTTACCTTCGAAAGTCCTTAATTGCTCCTCCTCTGTTATCCTCAGTGATCTAGTTTCCTTCGCATATGTTACTGCTGGTCTATTAAAGTTTCTTAAATATTAATCCTTGTATCTACTTATCTGTCTGTTATTCAGTATATTTTTATTTGCGAAATATGCCCTGAATCCTGAAAGTATTCTTGCTTCTATCTCATAACTTTGTGTTGTTCCATAGCAATAATTATGTACCTCCTCAAATTTGTAGTTATCAATTTTATACTTATAACTTATAAATTTGTTAGCTGGTATTTGTCTAATTTTCAAAATTCTACAGGTGCTGTTAAAAGCAGATTTTATGTCCACGAAATCTATTCTTAACGCTTTTTTCTCTTCTACTAAATGTTTTTTAATAATTTATCTTAAAGTAAATATATGGCCTTGGGTTTGTTTTCCACTTTGGTAAACTCCTTGCTTCTCTTCGAGTTTTTTCTGGCTTTCTGTACCGGTGTACTGAAACTCCTGCCCGAAAAAAGAGTGGCATATTCTATGTTCAAAAATATGACCAAAAGTTCCTATAAACATGTTTCCTTAAGTGCTTCCCTGAAGAGTTGTAAGCGTTTAAAGATGGCTTTAAAAAATGGGTTTTTTTAATAACTTGTCATTTGAGCTAGAAGCTCCATATTTGACATGCAAATTACATAATGAGTTGTTATGTATATTTTGTGCAATTTTTATCATATTATTTGGTTATATGGGACCGGGTTTTCTAAGGTTGCTTGATAAATCAATCCTCCAGATTTTTTGTAGTCAAAAAGCAGACCGAAAAAAATACGACACTTTTTCATATCTCAGTAATTTGTCAAAAAACGCACACATTTCCAAAAAAATAAATAAAGAGCCATCCATGTGGGACAAGTTATTTGAAGAAAACTTGAGTGGCTTCCGGACAACCTGTATACAGCGTGATTTTTTTTGACCGTCTATTAGAAGTATCTGGAGAACTAAAAGAGATATTGATTTGAAATTTTGGCTGTGGCCGAAACCGGGTCGGATCTATTTAATGAAAATATTTTCAAAATGGTGGCATTTCCGGGAATACCGGAAGTTGACACCAACTTTGTTATCTTAAATGGAATGCTACCATTTTCTATTCTTTTTTAGATTTAACGGAAAATTTTAATGTCAATTCAATAAAGGTTCGCTATGTCTAAAATTAATATTTTCGGGGATATAAATTTTTTTCTCAATATTTTGACAGTTGTGGTAGATTATGTAAAAATTAATATCTCGATAACGTCTAGCAGTAAGATTTTCGATTTTTTATGGTGGCAAGACGAGGTGTTGGAGTTACTAATAAGGCAAACAAATTTTCAAAATCTATTACATAAAATTTTCTAATCAACAACATATGTTGATCGCACAAAAGTAGCAAAAAGTCATTTTTCTTAAATAGAATGATACCATTTTCAATTGTTTTTTAGATTCCACGGAAAATTTTAATGTTAATTCAGTAAAGGTTCGCTATGTCTAAAATTAATATTTTCGGAGATATGATTTTTTTTCCAATACCTATTTAGACAGTTGTGGTAGATTATGTAAAAATTAATATCTCGATAACGTCTGGTAGTAAGATGTTCGATTTCCTATGGTGGCAAGACGAGGTGTTGGAATTACTAATCAGGCAAACAAATTTTCAAAATCTATTACATAAAATTTTCTAATCAACGACATATGTTAATCACACATAAGTAGCAAAGAGTCATTTTTCTTAAATTGAATGATACCTATTTAAAGAAACCAATTAAAAAACGTGAAGAAATGCGCGTTTAACAATGTATGATGTTTCTCTACCCAAAATGAATAGTATTTTAGATACCTACTAGATGGGGCGCCATGTCATTGTTCTGCAGCAGTTACTAACGAATTGTACCAGATGTTTGAAGATAGATGGATACGACGTTTGGGTCCATGGAGTTGGCCTGCCAGGTCTCCAGACATTACACCGTTGGATTTTTATCTTTGGGGCCGTATAAAGGATAAAGTGTATCAATATCCACTCAACAACAGGGATGAATTGGTGGAAAGAATTGCTACAGCATTTGCAGGCTTAGATCCACAAGAAATTCGTAGCGCTACTACACACGCCGTAAATAAGCGAATTATTAAATGTGTAGAAGTTAATGGACTACATTTTGAACAGTTTCTTTAACATTGTTTTACTATCACGTACCTACTTTATTTTTTATTTAGTTAAAATAAGTTCAGTGGTGGTAATTCAGGATATGTTCCATTAAATGTTCTGTATGTCCTGTTAATTATTTTATCGCATTTTCCATGAATGTTGAATAAATTCATAATATCCGAGTAAGAATAATTATCATTTGCCATATCCTATTCGTTAAACACCAACCGTACTAAATTACTAAAAAATACCAATTGCTTTTATTAGACATTATTTGTAAAATTTGTGAATATTTTGTTGTGTCTACAAGCCAAGGTCTACTTACTAGAAGGCGGCGCTCTTCAATTTTGATCGATGAAATAAGAAAACAGCAAATATCTAAAATACTATGCATTTTAGGTAGAGAAACACCATACATTGTTAAATGCGCATTTTTTCGCTTTTTTAATTGGTTTCTTTAAATAGGTATCATTCTATTTAAGAAAAATGACTTTTTGCTACTTATGTGTGATCAACATAAATGTCGTTGATTAGAAAATTTTATGTAATAGATTTTGAAAATTTGTTTGCCTGATTAGTAATTCCAACACCTCGTCTTGCCACCATAGAAAATCGAACATCTTACTGCTAGACGTTATCGAGATATTAATCTTTACATAATCTACCACAACTGTCAAAATAGGTATTGGAAAAAAAATCATATCTCCGAAAATATTAATTTTAGACATAGCGAACCTTTATAGAATTAACATTAAAATTTTCCGTGGAATCTAAAAAACAATTGAAAATGGTATCATTCTATTTAAGAAAAATGACTTTTTGCTACTTTTGTGCGATCAACATATGCCGTTGATTAGAAAATTTTATGTAATAGATTTTGAAAATTTGTTTGCCTGATTAGTAACTCCAACACCTCGTCTTGCCACCATAAAAAATCGAACATCTTACTGCTAGACGTTATCGAGATATTAATTTTTACATAATCTACCACAACTGTCAAAATATTGAGAAAAAAAATTATATCTCCGAAAATATTAATTTTAGACATAGCGAACCTTTATTGAATTGACATTAAAATTTTCCGTGGAATCTAAAAAAAAATAGAAAATGGTAGCATTCCATTTAAGATAACAAAGTTGGTGTCAACTTCCGGTATTTCCGGAAATGCCACCATTTTGAAAATATTTTCATTAAATAGATCCGACCCGGTTTCGGCCACAGCCAAAATTTCAAATCAATATCTCTTTTAGTTCTCCAGATACTTCTAATAGACGGTCAAAAAAAATCACCCTGTATAGCCTTCTTCCTAATACCTTCGAACATGTTTTTAGTATCGATGCTGTAGTTTTTGTAGCCTGTTGCAGGTAGTTTTCCTCTTCTTCTTTATCTTCTGCCTTAAGACATCGGCATTTTAGGAGTTTCCACCCATTTCTTCTATTCCTTTCTGTTGATCATTAATTCTTTCTCCCCTGGACTCATCTACCCTCTTCTCTGCTGTTTCTTTTATTCTGTCTTTTATGGTTTTCTGTTACCATGTTTTCCATGTTTACCATGTTTTCTTGCTTCAACAACTTGGTTTGCTAGTCTAATAATCTTTCCAGCGTCATCCTCTCTACGTATTTGAGCCATTTGAGCTGTTCTGATTGAGTCTTGTTGTAATTCACTTCTTATTTCTTCATTTCAGCATCTATCCTTTCTCGCTTTTTCCCACAATCTTTCTGAAATATCTCATCTCTTGTTTTACTGCCATTGGCCATGTCTCGCTTTCTTATACTATGTAGTTGGTACTGCTACTGCATTATATAATTTCAGTTTTGTTGCCATATCTAGTTCTTTAGGTACTTTTACTTCCCATTCTTAAGGTTTCTGTTCCTTTTACTATACTTCCCCCACCTAATTTTCTTAATTCAATAGCAATTTCAACCTTTTTTTAGTAAATCCATATTTATCCTTTTTTCTTACTAAGTATTCCTCTTCATAATGTTGTTGAATTTTTATTTCTTCAATTCGTTCATCGTCAAAATATGTTTTATATAACTTTAGAAAAATTCTTATTTTCTGTTGCTAAGCTGTTATTTTTGTTTCTAATGTGTGTTTCTAAATTTTATTTCAGCGAATGCAACAAAGCCTTCCCATCTTCTACAAGACTTAAGCGACATGCGATAATTCACACTGGATTAAAGCCATATACGTGTGAAGTTTGTGATAAGTCATTCAACAGGAGCAGTAGTTTAAGAGTCCACGCAAAAATTCACACTGATGAAAGACCTCATGTGTGTCCCGTTTGCGGAAAAGGTTTTATCCAAGCCCATGCTCTTAGAGGTCATGTACTTACGCATTCTTCAGAGCAAGATCTTCGAGTTAAAGTTTAGCATGTCATTGTTAAAAATGCACACATCCAATCGCGAGTGGCTTCATTTCAATCGGTGGAGTCCCAGATGTAGAATTTTTACTGCTGTATTACTTCTGTTTTCTCTTGCATCTTCTAAAATGCATAAATTTTATTCAACTTGCTGCTATAACATTTAAAGATTAATTTCTGTCCACCAACACAAAATTATTGATAAGATGTAATCCTTGAAAGTTTTATACATGTAAGAATAAAATCAGAGTAAGTATGCAGCCATATGAAGTTTTTTGTAAGTTAATCCCACACACCAAAAACAGTGACACGGTAATTAAACTCGACACATGTTTTGTTGATAATGTCAGCATCCTCAGGAGTATGAAGAAAACTTCATATTCCTGAACAAGCTGTTGTTGTCAGTGAAACATTTGTCAAGTTTAATTACCGCGTCACTGTTTTTGGTGGGTGAGATTAACTTATAAAGAATTCATAGTGAATTTTGCCAAAGTATACATATGTACATAACTGAATAAAGGGAATAATGTTCTGCCCTCTTTTTTTTTCTTTACATATAAGGGGTGTAAGTGCCAAATAAGCAAAAAAGCAAAATTTATTTAAATTAAATACCCTGCAAATTTTTGTATATTTAAATTTTTGAGTACTAAATTTACACAATACTTATATAATTTGCTGTCAAGGTCACAGAGATACCAGGTGTCCTGGTAAAATTGGCGGCAGGTACTTAGTATCTCAGAAATTATTTTTGTTCCAGCTTTCAGAAGAAGTTATTTTTGTAAAAGTGGCCACAAGGAATTTGTCAAAAATATTTTCAACCTTCAGTTTTTACAGCTGGGTACAAATACTTTCTGAGATATGGCTGGTCGATAACCTTTAGGAGACAACCTGTATATCTCTGTGACCTTGACATTATACGTCAGATTTTCATTCCAAACAAAAGCACGTGCCATTTGACGTTTATCGATATTATTTACAACGTCTTAAACTAGTTTTTGCAATATAATTATAGACGTTTTGCAGTGAAAACAGTTTATTTTCAATTTGTGTGTTGGGCTTACGTGTAAAAACTTGAAAACAACTATGAATTATATTTCAGAGGTTAGGTTAAAACGTCAGAAAGCACGTGGCTTTGTTTTGTTTGAAATGAAAATCTGACGTTTGTGACGCGCCACTTATCTCCCCCATTATTGTATTATTTCTGAAGTTATTTGTTTGGTACTTTAGTAGCATATAGTTTAAATGTGACAATTTATTTACCCCAATAAACAAGGGCGACACGCATGAGAATACATTTTGTTTTAAAAATGTTATAAATCCATCAAAAAATATTAAAAAATATGTTCAGAATTTTATGGAGAATTAGAACCAAACATACCTGGCGTGATAATGACGGCACTTTTTGGTTATCAGTTACGTCAGATTCCCCTATCAGATGACGTTAAAATCACGTATAAAAGACGTTCAAATGTCAAAGCAGTATACCGTCTGTTCAAAATAGAAAAGTAAGAGTACCCAAAGACTTGGCACTTGGGTCTTCGAGAGTACCCGTCTTTAAATGGACTGCAGCATGACCAAAGGCTGATTCTCTGTATTTCTAATAAATTCTGTCATGTGAGTTTTAAAATGTTGAATGGTGTTCTTTGTAGAAAAGTATCAAAATAATTATTGTAAGATATGTCAGCTACATTCAGATTTTGAAAATCAATAAAATAAATAATTATATTCAAAATAATTTTTCCTTCTTGATGAGTAGTTCAAATAAACTGTATTGCAAATGATCTGAAGAGCGTGTGCATCAATTTAGTTACAAAGAACTTGACATTGGCGTTGACAGATGACAGTTTCAAGCGAGGCGTTGCTAAAGTATTTGTCATCATGTTATTAAAGATAAGGCGGAAATGAGATAAAGAAATAAATTTGTGTTTGTGAACGTTTACATTTTACTCAAATAAACTATTTGTCTAGTTAAAAATAGGTACAGCAGTAATTTATATTCCAACATGTGGAAAGCAGCTGCAGGTGCCCAGATTAATTTAAATACTCAACAAGTAGAAGATGATGACTGGGAAACAGACCCAGATTTTATAAATGATGTGACTGAACAGGAACAACGATGGGGCTCGACTACTGTGGAAGGTTCGGGGAGAACAGCTGGGGCTATTGAGTAAGTTCATATCTTAATAAGCCAAACGTATTTAATTGGAAAAATATGAATAGCATGGACAAGTTGAGGAAAGAAACGGAAGAAGCTGATGCATCGAAGAAAAAGAAAGAACTAATAGAAGGTCCAAACGCTTCCTACGGATATGGTGGTAAATTTGGTGTACAAAAAGATAGAATGGACCAGTCCGCTGTAGGTCATGATTATGTAGCTAAAGTACCCAAACATGTTTCTCAAACAGATTATAGTACTGGATTTGGCGGAAAGTTTGGTATACAGACGGATAGAATTGATAAGGTATTGATTTTGTTCTTTTATAAAATTTGAAATTTTGGTGAAATCATCTTGAAATTTAAATAATATATCTAACGACACCATGAAATTGACATGAAATCTGATGGTATCCAAGCAAAATCCACGAAATTCAATGGTGTGTAAAATCCCCTTGAAACAGTACTTTTATAATAATTATCTCATAAGTTCTAGCATTTTTCTTCTATGTTCTACCTGTACTTACGTAATAATTATGAACTATACATTGTGTTTGGATGACGAATGTATAATTTTAATTTTTGCATACCTATATCTTTTTTTAGAGTGCTGTGACATGGGAACACAAAGAGAAGGTAGAAAAACATGCTTCACAAAAAGATTATGCAACTGGCTTTGGTGGTAAGTTTGGAGTGCAAAAGGATAGGCAAGATAAATCTGCTGTTGGTTGGGACCATGTGGAAAAAGTTGAAAAGCACGAATCGCAAAAAGGTGTAATTTGTGCTTGATTTCTTTACCACTTTTTGAACATTTTTCTTGTAGATTACAGTGTAGGTTTTGGCGGTAAATTTGGTGTGCAAAAAGACAGACAAGATAAATCCGCAGTTGGTTGGGACCACCATGAAGCACCTCAAAAACATGAAAGTCAGACAGACCACAAAGTAGGTTTTGGTGGAAAATTTGGTGTACAAACAGATCGTATGGACAAATCTGCTGTTACATTCAATGAAGAACCAGCAAAAGTGGGCACAACGTATACCAAAGTCAAACCTGACATTGGCTCTGCAAAACCATCTGATTTAAGGAATAAATTTGAACACATGGCTCAAGAAACAAAACCAGAAGTAATAAGTTCTCCTGCTCCGAAGAAAACTATTCATTCGAAAGTTGCAATGTTCGATAATGCATCGAAGAAGCAAGAAGTAGTGATTGAGGAAAGAGTTCCAAAACAGTTGGACCAATCGAAAACTCAATTTTTGCAACAGCAAACAGTCAGCAAAGAAAACATTTCTAGTAGTACACCGAGACATTTGGATCAATCGAAAATTGCTCAGTTCACCACACCTATTGCAACTTTGAACGGGAGTGGCAATAAAACTAAGGTAAATGTTAGTCTTACCGAGTTCACCAGAATTGCCTCCCACAATAAGTGCCGATGATCTTGTGGACACACGGTTTTATGTCAAAAAAATTAATTTTTAGATTCAAGATGAATTGGAACAACTGAAACAAATCCAGCAGCAAAAACAACAACCCGAAGAAACCAAAGAGACAGATAAAAATGTATTTGAATGTTCTGTTAACTCTGCTAACTCTGAAACATTCGATGAAAAATATACAGCAGATGAAACTTTGCCCATTGGGCAAGAAGATGAAATTGTAGATACTGGTGTTACGGCAGTTGCTCTGTACGACTATCAAGCAGCAGCAGATGACGAAATATCATTTGATCCTGAAGATGTTATCACGCACGTTGAAATGGTAAGACAAATTTAATTTTTCTGCGTTCGTAAATTTAATTACGATATTTGTTTTAGATACACGAGGGGTGGTGGAGAGGTCTTTGCAAAGGAAAGCATGGATTATTTCCCGCAAATTATGTGCAGTTGCAATAGAAGAGTATCTAATATAATATTCTTGCATTTCTTGCTTACATGAAATAAAGTACTTAATTAGATTTTAATTTTATGATACTGTTGTTTAAACGTTGTATTATTTTATGCCGATGATTTTAATAAATATTTTATATTATACTATCATTTATATTTTTTCTTTCAATAGCAAATCTTCAAATCTGGTATACCTAGGATGCTAAATAATAAGAATATTTTATTTTTATTAATTTTAATTACTGATCAGCGGAAACTGCAATTAATATTGATGAGTGGCGCGTCACAAACGTCAGATTTTCATTTCAAACAAAACAAAGCCACGTGCTTTCTGACGTTTTAACCTAACCTCTGAAATACAATTATAGTCGTTTTCAAGTTTTTACACGTAAGCCCAACACACAAATTGAAAATAAACTGTTTTCACTGCAAAACGTCTATAATTATATTGCAAAAACTAGTTTAAAACGTTGAAAATAATATCGATAAACGTCAAATGGCACGTGCTTTTGTTTTGTTTGGAATGAAAATCTGGCGTATGACGGAGGCACTTATGTCCCCTATTTGGGTTGTTGCAAGGAATTGGGTACATTGTATTTGTTTTTTATTTTTTTTGCTCTTCAAGAAATATAAGTAGATAAGCTATGCAGGTTTCAGCGCAAAATCCCATTTTATTTCTTAAGCAGCTTCAATTTGCCGGCGACTGCTAGTGTTCAAGGTGACGTCATCGGAAAAGTTCAGGTTGGTTGTTAAGGTAGATTTCAACACTGTGGCGGCATGTTGCCTAACTTATCGGTACAGGCCTGAAGTCGACAGATGACATGCTGCAGAAGTATGGATACACAACGCCCGGTCTTTGCCGTGCACGTGAGTGTTACCAAAATTTGAGCAGATTTGGTGCCAAACAAAGTGGTGAAACCAGGTTACTGTATAGAATTCATGTAATTTAACTCAAAATAACGAAAGCAACGTTTGTAATAATGCAATTAGTCATATCATTTTAAGAATTTTCGTTCAATTCTCGGCGTAAAGAGACTAAGAAGTTTAGGTTACGCCCCTTTTTTGGTAACAGGAACATCTGCTTTTTTATTCCTCTTCTTCCCTCTTCTAAGTCTACCTTGATGGCGCTGCTTGTTTACCTTACATAGGGTCCCTGTATTAAGAGAGTACCGCAATCAATAGCTCCATTGTGTTTCAGAACTTTGAGTAAACATGGCGGAATGCCGTGTCCGTTTTCTGAATCTGACGTTTAAATTTGGCGCCATTTTGAGTAAACATGGCGGAGGTTGCGGTACTCTCTCTAAATACAGGAACTCTAACCTTACCAGCAATCTCTGCTTTACCGGGCCAGAACCCCAGAACTAACCAGGATTGTCTAAAAACAACCCCCTTAAAGAAAATACAGCTTACAAACACTTTATCCAAACATAATTATTCAAAAATAAGAATGGATCGTTTTTTGTCCGCCAGTGTTTTTAATATAAGCTAAATTTTATTCTTTTCTCTCCAACGCAAGAATCAGACAATAACAATTAAACATAGAATTTAAATATCCCGCCATTTTTGCATGTTAGCGATTCAAACACCTCAGGGGGATTGGATTGGAAGGCGTAATTTATCGCAGAAGTGGTGGAATGCTCTCAATTTATATTTAAGTAGACAGTTCATGACGTGACGTCACTGGCATAAATAAGGTATTCGACGCAAAACTAAAAATTATATACATGGGATAACGTCTTCGTAGTTATACGTTATACCAAAGAACATAATATGTTCTTTGGTTATACTTTCGTTTAAGTACTTCGTTAGTTGCAGATGCAACCACCAGCGTCGGTAGGTAGTTAGGTATCCCTTAAAGGTGGGTACAGACTTGAGCAAATTTGCGCGCACGAACAGTTTGCGCGTACTAATGCTCGAATGTGGACGCTAATAAATTGGTTCGCACGCACAAATTATTCGTGCGCGCATAAAACGCACGCGATCCGTAGCTTGTCGGTCTCGGTGCCATGCTCAAAGGAAATTGTGCGCGCAGTTTGGACGGCAAAACATCGGTCTTGTCAGTTCTTGTTTAGTTGTCGATGTATAAGTATATGTATATGCAGGTTTATAAGGAATGGAGTGGACGACAGAAAATGTAATCCAATTAATTGATGGATACGATAAATTTCCCATTTTATGGGATCCAAAAAATGAGTAGGAGCTATGTCAGCCATATTTTCGTGAAATCACACGAACAACTGGATCACGTTCGTGCGCGCAGGCATGTCAAAATGAATGTAAACAAATTAAATCACACGCACGAATGTTCGTGCGCGTACACTGTTCGTGTGCGTAAATTTGCTTAAGTCTGTACTGTACTGTACTGTACTGTACTGTACTGTACTGTACTGTACTGTACTGTACTGTACTGTACTGTACTGTAGTTTGGTATTCTCGGGCTGGCTGGGGTCGGCTCCCGTAAATGTTAGTTTTTCCTCACTTTTCTACATTATCTTTTTTGCAAAAATGCGTGTGTCTGGTCTCCGTCATTTTAGTGGTCTGTTTAAAAATGCGTTCTGCCAGGTTTACGTCAGCAAAGTGGTCTGTTTCACGGCCCATAAATAAACTGACCTGACCAGACGTACCGTAACGAAAAAACTTTACAACGCTTTTCGGTATCATTACCTTGACTTCTGAGTAAAGACCGTTGATTATTAAATTATTAAATTATTAAATGACTATTAAATGTATAATGTACGATGCGGTTTTCGCCCAGAAGCCGCGACAATCGCGTCGGAAAGCGGAAGCCCACAACGTCACTTCTTGGTATTGTAGTTGTTCAGAATATAATGTCTAACGCGGAGACCGGAAAGTTGATTAACAGCACTTATTTATTATTTTTCTGTCATTGTAAAAGTACTTTTTTGCTAAGATCTAAGTTAAACGCATTTGTTCGCGCAGTCAACTATAATTATTAAGGCATAAATTTCAGTCTAGCTATATTTAAACTGATCAACTTAAGTAATGCTCTAAAATGTGATAATTAAGTTCTAAATCCTTCCTAAAATATTCTTGGCAGTGAAATCAATGTTGCTCGAGCATGAGACTACGTGCGCTTTTAGCCCTTTTAGAAAGGGAGCGTCGTTAGCGGCGTGGTTACGCTACCAAAATCTACTATACTGACGAGTTAGATCACACTCAGTACACGACTGCTTCGCGTTCGGTATAGACATACGCCGTACTACTTTCTCCGAGAGCTCGCTAACTTTCTCAAAGAATAGTTTGTTTTTGTTTAAATTTTTTTTGTTCATGAGGTATGTTGCAACTTAAGTTATAATACTAGTTTTTAAGGACATAATATGTGGGGTAAATAATTCAGAATTAAATTTTATAAATAAAAGTTTTAAATTAAAAAATGTTTAAACAATTTATATTGCAGTCACAATAATAGATTAGAGTATTTTTAACTAATTTTACCGATATAGTAAAAGTTATCTTGCGTACCTGTTTTCGGCTTTTAAGTTTATCGATTCTTGATAAAACTGGCAAATGGATATACGGCACAGAAATATGTCAGGTAATATTCAACTAGACTTTGAAAATAAAGTGAAAAGTAGGAAAATTCCGCCTAAAGACAAATAGGTACATAGGAACCTACGTACATAGTTATGTCTTTGGAATTTTCAGAGGCAACTTGTTAGCTAAAAAGCTTACACATATTTCCAAGTGTGGTCTGGAATGTAGTGGCAAGTTTTGCTACTTATGGTAAAAATGCTATGCCAATCAAACTGTTATGTTTATGTTCCTGACACAAATTTAGATAACAGAAATTAATTAATTCACCAAAATCAATTTATGATAAAACAACCGAAGGAAATTAAATTGGCCGTGATTTTATTGGAGCGCAAAACTTAAAACATGCTTAGTTCGTCAATTTCAGTTGGGTAATTCCTTGAAATGGGAGAGAGCCAAGCTTTTGAATATAAGTAGATTTTGACGAATCTTGTGCTTACAACAGCAGAGTATTTTTAATGGAAAAGGAGACTAAGGGAAAGTCTGGGAAATATTTGAGTGCCAACAAGAGTACCTACTTCAATCTCTCCAATCTGAAACCACTTATAAAAATTAAATTTTGCATGTTATGTAACTAAAAACTGATCTTATAAATTACATAATTTTAAAGCATGCGATGATTTTATTTTTGCGTATTATTGCGGGCACTAAAATAATTTTTACATTGTCAGTAAAGCGGTTTTCGGTCGAGTTCTCAAAAATAATTATTTAGATTCTAAATCCTTTAATTGCTGTACATACCCTTTATCTTCGGTAAACAGGCATATTTCTTACTTTAGTATGCAAACAAATGTACCTACTGCCAAATAATAAATGGTAATTAGAATACAACGCAATTATGCCAACAAAAAATTTCTAAATATATATACAGAGTGTCATGTTAGCTATATCCAGCAGCATTTTCCGATCATCATTTTATTAATTCAGGTTTGTACTTATGTTTTATTTCTAAACCAGACCGTCTTCATAACAAAGTTTACTTCACTGCGATGACGTACTCTCAATAAATTATTAGAATACATCCATATACACCCTGCCCAAAGTGAATAAGACCCTGTCCAATATAAGGACGGCCAGTATGGGAATATAGGAAATTATATAAGACACGGAATTGGTTAAATAAGAAAAAAAGTTGCATATTTAAAGGATTAACTAAATAACGCCTAGAAATCCTCGACTTGCTTTTTCGTTTTTGAGTTATTTTGAAAAATCTGAATTTTACGATTTTCTATTTTATTTTTTCTGGTGTTAATATTAAAGATAGAGCGAAAATAACACAACTTCTTTGCAGCGACTTTTAATGATCTTAATGATTACGTTACATTTTTTTAATTCGACGTTTCGTCTTCGAACAACCATCAGCAACTTTCTTTTTTTTGAATACGGCCCTGATTTTCTAATGTGACATTTTAGAAACCCTATTTATTCTGAATAGAACACTGTACCACCTATTATGGTTTAATTAATAATAATAATAGTCTTTATTATATATATATATATATAAACATTCATACATATATAAAGGGCGAAGTTTGGCAGAAAAGCCATTCTTACACTTAACCCTGTGGAACAAAGTAAATAATTTTAAATTCAAACATAAAAGGAACTCATACATTTACATTTTGGGAACTATGCAGTAAGAGTTTCAAGTGATTTTTGAAACTCTTCAAACTCTCATGCTTTATACAGTCTGGCAATGAATTATAATATTTAACACAATTATAAGTGAAACTACGACTGAAGAGTGTTGAGGTGTGCTTAGGATATCCAACAATGATCTGCGACGAACATCTCTGGTCCGAATGTCCTTACGAAAAACAATTTTTTTCATTAAATAATAGGGACGCGAGGTCAACAATACTTGATGGATAAAAGATAATAAATGGTATTTAAATATATTTTCTATCGTTAGCCAATTCAACTGTCTCAAAGAATCCGACACATGATTATATTTACGCAAACCACAGACGAAGCGACAACATGCATTTTGCACTTTTTGAAGGCGGGACCTGGATGCTGAGTCAAGGCAAGGATAATACATACCAATGCCGTACTGTAAGATTGGCAGGACAAGTACTTCACACAATTTCTTTCTAAGAGATTTATCTAAGAATTCTCTATGGGCATAAAGTGTCCTCAGTCTGTGAAAAGATCCCTGAAGCAGCCGCGCAACATGAACCTTAAATCTCAATGAGTTGTCATATACTATCCCTAAATTTCTGGCAGTTTCGTTAAATTCCAGGGTCACACCACCTAACCGTATACATCCAAATTCGCCATCAAATGATTATATTTAGCTTTTGAAGCAAACAGTAATACTTTTGTTTTATTTTGATTGAGCTTCAGATTATGCGATTCACAGAAAGAACGCAGACGATCCAAGTCATCATTCAGCCACCGACTCACAAGACGCAAATCACCTCCAGGGTCGAAATTAAACAGAAGCTGGGTGTCATCGGCATATGTGTGAATATCAGAACTCAGTACATTGGCATGAATGTCTGAAATATAAACAAGAAACAAGAGAGGTCCCAATATGGAGCCCTGTGGGACGCCAGACGTAACATCACCAACAGAAGACATTCCAAATGAACACCGAACATATTGAAGACGCCCAGTTAAATATGACTTAATGAGACATAATGAGCGATTATCCAACCCGCACGAATACAGCTTAGCGCAGAGCAGTTCGTGATTAACTGTGTCGAACGCTTTCGACAAATCCAACAAGACCAGGATCGAAGCAGAATTATTGTCCAGACTTCTAACAATGTTGTCAGTGACACTCATCAATGCAGCGCTCGTTTCGGGTCTTTGACCACCATAAAAATTTTTTTAAGACGGACTTGCATTTTTCGTAGGCATTTTCTAAAAAATACCGTTCATACAGTAAGTTTGTTATTTTTAAATGCCATTAAGTATTATTGTTTCTGTGTGTCGTTTGTTAATTTTCTTTAAATTTTATTGTGTAAGTTTACAAATTGCGTCCAAATGAATTTCCAGAATTGTTGTTGTTTATCACATTGGTTATGGTTATTAAATTAATGTTTCATAATTCAGACATTACGAAGTGGATATCAATATTTTAATGGCATTTTAAAAAGCTCAACTTACTGTATGAACCTATTTTTACAAAAATGTGAGAAATACAGGTCCGTGCCCCAAAAATTTCTTGATGATGGTGAAGGAAGGCTAGAAACGTAATTAAATCATAACGTGTGGTACATTGCTGAATTCAGGATAAAAAGGGCTTCTAAATCTAAATCAGGGCCGTATTTAAAAGAATGGAGTTGATGATGGTTGCTCAAAAACGAAACGTCGAATTAAAGAACTGATAAGGTAATCTTTAAGTTCATTAAAAGTTGATACAAAGAAGATTTGTCAGTTTCACTCTAACTTTAATATTAACGCCAGAAAAAATAAAATAAAAAATTAGAAAATTAAGGTTTTTCAAAGTAACTCCAAACCGAAAAATTATATCAATGATTTCTAGGCGCCATTTTGTTAGTCCTTCAAATGCGCAACTTTTTTTCTCATTTAACCAAATCCATATTTCCGTCATTTCCTATAAGCTCATTTCCTATACACTCATACTGGCCCTCTTTATTTTGAACCTGACCTGACCTGCTTGTTTGTGAAGCCGACGTTGCGGTGGTCAGGGGGTAGCGGCGTTTTTTTTCACATGCACTGCTTCTACTTCTCATAATTAAGAATATCTGTATAGACGTTTAAAGCAAATGCAGTGACGTTTAAATCAAACATTCAAACATTCAAATGTTAGCAGTTCCAACATAACATGTGTGCTTTGTCTATCTGTAGTGTTTAATTTGTAGTAGGTATCTAATCTCTGGTTTGTATTTGCTGTGCTCTTTGAATTTTATATTACTTCCGAAACAAAATTTCTGAAAGCAACATTCTAGTGATCAATTATGTTATGATTCAAGAATTTTTTATGGGCAAGGTGGACTAGTGTTAATGCAGAGTTTTGAGGTGAAAAAATTTTAGGTTGGAATTCTAATTATTTTATGTACATAATAGACTGTTTTGGAATGGCCTGATTTTGACAGGCCGCCATTTTCTGTTGGAGGGCAGAGTGTGGATTCACAACGCTATGCACGTGAGTGTTACCAAAATTTGAACAGATTTGGTGCCAAACAAAGTGGTGAAACCAGGTTGCTGTTTAGAGTTCATGTAATTTAACTCAAAATAACGAAAGCAACGTTTGCAATAGTGCAACCAGTCGTATAATTTTAAGAATTTTCGTTCAATTCTCGGTGTAAAGCGAATAAGAAGTTTAAGTTACGCCCCTTTTTGGCACCAAATGGTAACACAAACATCTGCTTTGTTATTCCTCCTCTTCTTTCATCCAAAAAGCTTTAAACAAGCAAATATTTGCCATCCAGCTGTCAATTGTGTGACGACATTCTAAAATGATCTATATCAGATTGAAATGTTCACTTTAGCCATAGGTTCTTAAAGTCACTAATTACATGCTACTTATAAATCTAAATTCACACTGAAACATAAAAGAAAATAAAACGAAATAAAAAATAAATCAACCAAACACGAAATGTCAAAACAATAACCACGCCCGCCATATGCAACTAATTATTGTTTGTCTCTTATGGCGGGAATTTATTTTTCCAATTTCAAAATATAATATTCGCGTTATTTGAGGTTCAAGAAAAAATTACTATTACAAAACACGGGTCTCCTTATTTACCCTATTCTTCAATATTATGCAAAGTATTTATGGTATAGCTATACCTGTTGTTTATTTTGTTTCCATCATTCCACAAACAAACGCTTAGACTGTGGTTCCTGCCATTGCTTTGGTTGTAATTGTAAATAGCTGAATCCCCTCTTTTCAATGACGTCGGCACCGAAGTGCGAACTTAAAAAACAAAGTAGGTGTAATTACATTTTTACATTCCCTCTGGGACCGCCGAGTTCTCTCCATGCTCTGAATCACGGAAAAATTTCGCTCGTGAGTAATTAGTTTGTTAATTTTCATAAATGAATTCGCTTTAGAGGATTTTCCATTAATATGAAAGCAAACTCAACGGAAATGTGTCGCAACATGTAATTAAATTATAATATCATCAACAACGAAATAATTATATAGCCCGTACTTTGAATAATTAATCGTGTGTACTTGATACCGAAAGTCTGCGTTTCTAATTTGAAACTTGTAAGGCTTTCGGGAGAATTAATTTAGGAGAAAACAACACATATAGCTACATTTCAGCTTTCCAAACAATCTTAACTTACATTATCTGTTTCCTCTTCCTCTCGAAGAACTTTGTTGCGAGAAACGTTTTTATTCTTTACCGAAAATATAATATTTCATGGAAAAAGTAGGCAAACTGTTGCACAACTGTTGAATGCGGCCATTAATATTACCTAGTGGATGCGCTTGCCACCCTTGAGTTCGCGTGTAGAAGTAGAATAAATTTGAATACCAGGATTTACTGCGAGTTCTTACATCGTAGGATATTTTCGTTCCTTCAGGAATTCGAGATTACGCCATTTTAGCACGTTCTTTCGTTTTACAGAATTCCTCTTATGATCGAACACGATTTGGCTGTTGGTGTATTATTCTTTTGTTACTGAAACAATTATACACGCTGTCCTAAATTTTGAGCAAAAGTGGTTGGTTATGATCGAATAAAAATATGCTCTCCAAGAAATTGCACACCATCAAACTTATGAAAGAAAAATACGGTACATAAATCACATTTTCTGATGTTATTTATGTTGCATCTAAGGGAAAATTATTGCAATACAGTTCAACGTTATCTCATTACCCATTACGGTGTATAAACTTTTTGAGAAAATTGAGAAACACATTTTATAAAATCGTAGGTATATTTTATAATCATAATCATAATTGGGTTACTCTCCCTCTTTGATTCGTGACTAGTTGGTGACTTTGGCAACTAGGACATTAATTTGTGATACCATCACAAAGAGCAGATGTTGGCGATAACTAGATAAAAGCTTAATATAATGGCATATTTATAGGCAAATTATGTCGCTCTGTTATCCGACTTAATGATGCCTCAATCGCATCAGATAACCGCTTGATGTGTGAACAGACAGTGCCGGAGGAGTTTCACAATGCAATGCAGTCCATTGGGTCGTTCGTTGCTGTATAGAAACGTGAAAAATGTTCATTATTTACAAAGACCTTCCTTTTTAACCAAAACTGACACAAGAAAATTCATTTTTGGTAGAAAATCTTAGTTAGTCGTAGAAAAAATATAATGTTTTTATGTACAACTTAAATGGAATGGCTATATTTCACACTCGTAGAAATTGTGACATTCCTTGGAAATAACTAATGTTTCATGCTTATGCTATTTCGATACAGTTTCCTTGCTTTTGAAATCATGTGTTACGCCATTTCAATAACAACTTTTTCCTTTGTAAAAATATTTATTTCGTTTCTCCCACGGCAAATATATAGTATATCCCATCTTGCATTAATCATGACAAGGTACTCGATGGAAGGGTACAGATGGTTTTTTACAAAACCGCCTGCGACCTTTCTTCTTAAAAAGATCGTAGCTCCTTTTTGAGGAGGAATCGGCTATAGTAGCCCAGGAATTTTAG
Source organism: Xestobium rufovillosum (assembly GCA_963966045.1). NCBI lineage: Eukaryota > Metazoa > Arthropoda > Insecta > Coleoptera > Ptinidae > Xestobium > Xestobium rufovillosum. Next base: position 24,219,616 of record OZ014496.1, read on the forward strand.
ATTGTAACATAGAAAAAATATTAGCACGGCTGAAAATTGGCACAGTTATTCCATTTGGTGTGCGTAACACCATATCCAACGTCCACTAGCCCCCCGTGTCGGCTTCCTGGAATTCCAAGGGCTCGAACTCTTGGAACACTGTGATAAATGCGGATCGGCACTAGGATTTAGGAGCAATCGAGTGGGTACATGACCCTTGAACAGGGCTCAGATTAAAGAGAATGTCACAATCTATCATTTAGAGCAGTTTATGGCCATACCCCATGACACCCAATGTTGCAGCAACTGCCTTACTTGCGTAACGCGCGGGTAGAAATTTGCATTTAAAACTTCAGGCGTTCCTTTCAACATTAAATTTCTATGTGCAGATCGTCGCGCATGATGAGGTAAAATTGGGGGGGTCAAGATTTTACAGAAACTTTTCGTACTTTTTAAATACCTTTTTTTGGTGCCAACTGGAAATTTCCAAATGCTATCTGGAAATTTCCAAATGCTACCTGGAAATTTTGAAAAGCTATCTGGAAATCTGGAAGTTTCCGAATGGTACTTGACAATTTCCAAATGATCACCTGGAAATTTCCAGAACTGACCGTGTTTCCTTGTTCCATTTTAAAAACCCAGAAGGTCAGTTGGCCCGTTCGATTGAGAGGCTGCAGCAGTACAATTTCATTATACAACATCGGATAGGACAAAAATATGGCAGATGGCAATGCTTATACGCTTCGAGAAGACCTTGTCCAGAAGATTGTAAGTACTGCGTAAGGCAAGAGCAGAAATAGCATGTTCAGTTGGTATTGGACTTGAGAAGAGCATTTACAATCCTGGAGGGACGCCCAGCAGAAAGATGTAAAAACCTCTGCTGAGATGGAAGTAAGTTGGAATGCGACTGGATGGGGTAGAAATGGCAAACAAGAGTGTAGCTCTGAAGTCATACCAGGCGCAATAGGATTCTCTTGTGATTGAAAGCGGTCTTCTGAAGAAAAAGTGGGAGAGTACCGTCAGAAGAGAGAGAAAACCAACCCTAACTTGTGGTGCCGAAGGAAAAGGTTCTTAAACTCTTGGCAGAGGCTCACAAAGGGATGAGTGAAAGACACTTAGGTGCCAATAAGAGAACGATGAAGGTCAGGGAGAGATACTATTGGTTGGGCTACAGGACAGACATAATAAACTGGTGACGGAAATGCGCCGACAATGCTAAAACAATGGGTCGTGGCGGAATGCGCCAGTATAATGTAGGAGTTCCATTGCGATCAGCCAGATGATGCGGTTGAGCGATTCAACAAAACAGTGGAGAACCATCTGATGATCATTGTGAACCATAATAGACTGGGACCGACATATTCCATTGTCTCTGATGACGTATCCCTCAGTGGTACACAGGTTCAATGATGCCGTTTATCGGATGATGTCCAGAACTTATGATGAAAGGTATAAAAATAGGCTTGCAAGTGGCTGCGATAGTCAGTTAGATCTTTTAGGTAATGATTGGAAAAGAAGGCGAAAGTAGTAAGAGTAAACGATAAATACGAGAAAAGTAGTGGCGCGATTTTGATGAAGTGAAGAAATTTGTATACCCATACGATATTTAGGAAACTTAATTTAGAGAAGCGTGGAACTGTTAGATTGTTCAGAGCTTGTTAATTGCTTACTTATTTATTAATTGTTTGTTGCTTGTTGTTTAATTGCTATTGTAAGTTTAGGTATACAGTCACTTATAAATTATAAATATTCGGAAATAGTCGCTTGCAAATAAAATTGTTAAATACTCATTACGTTACAGTACTTTAAGAGTGACGTAAAAATTGCTGGCTGCTGAAGCCCTAAGGCATAACAGAATTCAATTAAGTAAGTTTCGTATGCACTACTCATTGTTCTATTAAACAACACAGTAACACAGTGCCACAGTGGTTCGCATGAGCGTTAAACAACTTATAAAAAATTCCAAAGAACAACTCCGGCGCCTCCTTTTGAATTTCATTTTTCTGTTTGGAAATTTACAAATGCTATCTGGAAATTTCCAGTTGACTATTTGGAAGTTTCCAGATTGTATTTGGAAATTTCTAGATGGTATTTGGAAATTTCCAGATTGTATTTGGAAATTTCCAAATAATCAAAATTATTAGCGAGAGAGGAAAGGGCTGCATTTTTGTCTTGCGAATTTCGAAAAAAAATTACATTTCCACACAAAGCGACAGTTTTATTTTCCGAGGTAAATTTTTTTGAACAGTAGAGAACCATAGAATATTTCTGGCCTTTCCGATTTATATTTAAAATTCCGTACATAGCTGCCAGAGGAGTCCAAAATCAAGATTTCATTTTTAAATTTCGCTGAATCGAGGAGCTTAAACGACAACACACGCTTATACACTTAATTAAAATAATAAAGTACTTTTCCAGCTATTGTTCTGCAAATGGGCAAGCAGGTTAGAAAAGAAACGTTAATGAAAAACTATTCAACTTTAATTTGCCTAGTTCGAATTTGCTGGGATCTTCGGGAACTCATGAATGAATACTTAATAAATAATGAGCTCGACTGAATTCTAGTCAAATATTAATTTTTTAAACATTTTGTTTACTGCTCTTATTCTCTGATTGCCGTAAATTATGCTATAATAAACTGTATGATTGTTACCGATTCTATTTCTGGTCGAAATCGGCCGAGTAGATTGTACGATTTATCCCCAATTCGAACTGAACAAAGCCATTGAATAGTACTTCTCTAATTAAGACGTCGGAGGCTTTATTTTATCAAGCTGGTAGTCGTTCTGGTTCTGTGGATAATTACAGTAATGCGTCGTTCGTGCATCCTTGACCTGCATGTTGATTTGGATTTCACACAGTCTCCTTTCAAACAACAGGATGGAAAATCAATTTTGGCTGCCGGGATAACACAGTTAAATTGTTCCGGAAGATTAGTCGCGGGACGATTTGAATTCTTGTGTCCGTAAGTAGATTACGTTCACGTAAGTAGGGCGGCAATAATGGAGTTTTCCTAAAAGCTCAAGGCGCAGTTGCGCACCTGTATGTATGTAAATTGCGCTGGTTGATTCATTAACCTGCAGCTTGCTGTTTGTAGTAGACAAATAAATCCTGGTGGTGGTGTTATAATACAATACTTAACAGAAACACAAAGCACGTCTGAAGTCATTATTCCTACGGTAATGAAACCGCCCAAACAATACTTAATACGGCTTTCAGTGTACCAACGATACGGATTACAATGTTTCGTATTTCATTAGTGAGGAATCCAACTTTGAAACTCGTATTTTGTTCTTACGGTTTTTGTTTTGTAAGTAATTATATTTTCTACTAGAGCCGTTTACATTATTCTATTCAATACGGAACTTAAATTACTTGTACCTAATGGTCGTTTGTGATATAAACTATTACGCCAAAACGATTTCTCTCCGAGATGAATGACGCAACAATTATTCTCTCTAAATTCATTCTCTCACCTAAATTTGACAATTCTTTCTCATCTTTTCCGTCCACTTTGTTTTCTTCGGCTGATGCATCTCCTTCATACGTTTCTTAGCTATCGGGTTCCCTTCTTGCGATCTTGCTTTCTCTTCGTATTTCATCGTTCTCCTACCAGATTCTATTCTTCGCTTATCTTTTTTATGTCTTCCAGCACTAGACACCATGGCTTATTTCCGTGCATGCCTTGTATGCTTCTCTTCACCCCCAAAATTCTTTCTCATATAAGTATATGTATACTTCTCACCAAATTGTCAAACATTGCTGATCGCAATTTCAAATTTTTCCGAAATTTCCTCTTACCAATTCCCCACACCTGCTTTATAGCTTTTTCTTAATTTCATTAATATGAGCATTCTGTGATCCATTTCTCTGAAAAAGTTGTCCTAAATATTTAATCTCTCCAACATCCTCCAGTTCTACCCCTTCCCACGTCTAAATTTCTTCTCTTGCTTTACCCCCAACCTTTCTAAACACCATAATTTTAGCTTTCATGGCATTTAAAGTTAGTTTCTTTTTCTTAAGAATATATTTTTCTAATCTTTGCAGCATCTGCTTTATTTGTTAGTGCTAATAACATTATACGTATCTTCCAAATTTTCCTTCTGCCAATTACAATCCCCCATCCTGGCAACGTAAAAAGCACCGAGCTAAGTGTTCACCTCTGTCTTACCTTACACCTTTCTACGTAAAAAAGTGTCTGATACTTTATTATTCACTTTTACTACATTTTCCGTCTTCTGATAAATTTCATTTTTATTGTATTGCAGATAGACTCCCTAAGATCTCTTTCTTTGGAAGGTTTTTAACCTACAAAGTACATATTTATGTCTCCCAAATTTAATAGGTTATTGCGAATAAAAAGGTCGAACTTTGGTGCCATTTAGTTCTGAAAGAAAACGTTTTTGAGTAGGTACTACTTTAAATAACAAACCCTCATTATCTTGATAAGTTCTATCTAGTCCCAAAGTTTGTCGATTAGAAACTGCACCACTCGTTTGTTTAAACTAGTTAGCAGTATATACTCCTTGCAGTTGAAATAGCAGGAGTTAGCAGTTGGTACAAGCGGTCTGTACACCATCGGGTAAGCGAAATGACTTCCAAATATCAAAGGAACCGAACGCAAGTGGTGGAGTCATACATATATCTTTAAGCTGTGCTTCTGCCTTGTTTATATGTTAAATACGCAGTACCTATTCTCCGTTTGTATTACTACCCTTAAACCAACTCCCACTGAGTCTCCGTCTCAGACTGTAATCTTCATACTTCCGAGGTTGCTGATGTTTCCAGCGAAACACGTGTCAAGTTTTATTACTGTGTCACTTTTTCTGCGAGTGAGGTAGATTATAAAGAAAGTATGTATAGAAAAAAGGAAGAAAGCAGAGAAAATGAAAACAAGAAAAAATATGACTACTGCAGCATTAAAAAATCTATATGTCGAAATGCCATAACTTAATTTTTTCAAATGGAATCATGCAGTTTTGTGCCACAAGCGTTTTTTATATTAATTTTCTTGTGAATTCTGTATCAACTTGCCTACTCCTCAGCTACACCTTTATTCAGTCCTAAGATTTGCGTGATATATTTAAAAAAAATAGTTAGGCAATGTGGAAAAGAAATAGGGTAGACTGTATAAAAAAATGAATTTTGAATAGTAGATAATCAACAATAAATGGGTATACCTCGCATAACTTAGTTGAGACACAATGTAAAAAGCCGAGACAAATTAAAGTTAAGATGCTATTTCACAAAATGAAAGCTGTAGAAGAATTTCCGACCAAAAAAACAAGCCTGCTTACTCTTTCACCCACCACATTTCCTCCACTTGACTTCTCGCGTATATTTTTGGTTTACTTTAGAAATGTGAATTGTATTGCAGTTGTTTACCTCTAGAAACTTTCAGTCAACAAATCAATTGAATTCTTGTTGTTATGGTATACATAATAGACCGTGTGTCCATTGATTCTTTTGACAACCCACATCACGTTTGCCACTAATAAATTTTCGTGGAGAGTATTGAAACACGTTTTGTGTTGTTAACGAACAGAACCGAAAAAAAATCATATATCAACCTTCGTCATATTTTCAGTCGTACAAAAAACCGTCTATAGTCGTTTAAAAATACATCTTTCATCCAAGCCGACTTTCCGTTTTCCTTAAAGAGATCGGAAAATATGTAACTCTAGATAAATAAAATTACATATATGCTTTCAAGATGTATACAGGGTTGTATCGTACTTGATTAATTGACCCAAAGACTTTGTGTTACGGCCAACTCAAGATTTCTATACAATAATAATATTTCAACATCACTGTCAGCTTCACTGCTTTACTCATTTTCAGCTACATTCTGAAAGTAGGTAGAATATAAAAGCCACGGAGGCAAGCTTCACCCTCTAGTTCTGATACGAATTTCGAGGTGGAATTAGATTTAAAAATATGTTGGATTAACTCATTTAAGTTGTCGGCGGAATGGAATTGCGCAAATGTTTTATTTTTCTTTACTATCTCTTGCCTCGAAGCTCTTATTCGTTTATGGCATCTAAACTGACGTCATTAAAAGTGTTTAAAATAGAACTTAATCAGCAGGTTGTAGGTACGTGCAACGAAAAAATATATAGGGTGATTCAAAAATAAACTGAATCATTTCAAATGAACATTCCTCCCATGAAAGTAAGAAGAAAAGCTTCTACGAGTACATATCGTCGCCCTCCTCACGTACTGGCGTAACTGACAATTTTGTGAAAATTGAGTTACGTTGTATAATATGCATATCTCTAGTGTCTGCACCACCTCACGAGGTGGCGTAACTGCAGCACCAATCTACATAAAAAAAGACAACCCGTAGGTTATGTCACTGTGTTTAATGCAGTCCTACAAGTGTAAGCGAATTACGTTTTTTTTCTCCTGAAAAATTTACCAATTGTCATTTACCCCAGTACGTGAGAAGGGCGACGATATTAATAGCGGTTCATATACTCTTCGTTTTCGAGATGTCTACACGGCGTAGAAAATAATTTCTTTTTATTAAAGAGGCAAAAGTGTTAACTCTTAGTTTTTCAGATTTTGGCACAATTTTATAAATTTCCAAATAATTTATTATTGAAGGGGTCTCTTGAGTTTTTTCCTATCCTTAACCATTTTCTTATAAAACACACTCCGAAATAGAAAAAAAAATCATGTAATGACTTGCTCGCGCTTCATGCTTCTCAAGATGTAAAAAAATTTAGCAATGGAGGCATCAGTATGTTTTCTTTTAATTAGGATTCCATATCACTATGGTACACAATGGTGATAAAACAGTAGTCGTTACTGTTGCATTAATTTGTGGATCCATCTTAATTCAAACTTTTTTCTTATTTTCATGTGCCTACATTATTTTTTCACTTAAAAGTCTTAATTGTCGCTTTTGATTACTTGTTATTCTGAGGTATAAAATTGTTTCTGATGTGTATGCTTTAGGTACTTAGCTTAGTATAAGTATAAGTATTACATATAAGTTGTATACAGTGACAGCCATAAAGTCTGCACCATATCGAAAACTTTTTTATTTGTAGGATTATTGGAAGGCGATTTTCAGCATTAGTTTCAGCATGATTAATAACTAGAAAATTGACAAAAATTTTTGCCATGTCACAATTATGGCACTGCCAAAATGTAATTTGAAATTTTAAAATGGCCCGAAATGAGCTTATTTATGAAAATATGAAAAAGTGCGTTAAGGAAAAGTTATTTGCAATAACATTGAGATTATAAATACGACATTTGGCGGGGCTATTTCAATATTTTAGTTTTTTTCTTTTCTTTTCAAAAATACTTAACATTTACTTTTGTGTGCGTGTTATTTGTTTACAGTTGAGTTAATTTGAAATATTTCAATGCAAAAATACAGTAATGTTGCATTAATTTTTTAAATTAATTAATTTCTTGCAAAATAACCTTTTTTACGAAAAATAACAGTACAATTTTGGACTATTTTCAGCAATTTTATACCCTTACAGTGGAATTTTGCACGATAATGGGCGTAAATATTAAAAAAAACTATTGCTCATTTAAATTACATTTAGATCATACAAATAAAACTGAAAATTCCGATTAAAATTTATTTAAAAGCATTAAAAGTGAATAATGCCAATTTATTTACTAAATATTTTTCAGAAACGTAACCAAAAAATTTTTTAACAGGACAATAACATGTATCGAAAGAGAAGGAAGACATACAGACATGTAATACTTAATTTAGGAGAATATTGTTTGAAAATATGTTTAGGTATTTTAAATATTATTTGATGTTTTTAAAAAAAAATAAAAAATTAAAACATTGAAATTGTCTCACCAAATGTCGTATTTAGAATCTTAATGTAATTACAAATAACTTTTCCTTATCGCACTTTTCCATATTTTGATAAATAAAGGCATTTAGGGCCATTTTAAAATTTCAAATGACATTTTGGTGATGTCATATTTGTGCCATGACAAATATTTTTGTCAATTGGCCAGTTATTAATCATGCTGAAACTAATACCGAAAACAGTTTACCAATAATGCTATAAATAAAAAAGTTTTCCATATGGTGCAGACGTTATGGCTGTCACTGTATAACATGAAAGATCATCTATTTTTAACAATTTAGAAAACAACACCGGCTTCCTTGAGAAAAAATAAACTGATGATGGCCTAAACTAAAGGAAACGTTTTTCGTAAATCTACGAAGATAATCTACAAGAAATATCTTTAACAACTTATTTTATAGGACAAAATTATAGTAATTTATAAATTATCAAAACAAATAGGAGTATGTATAGACACCTATTCCGTTTTTCATAACTGCCATCAGTATCAGTTTGAACTTTCCTTCCCTTTGCCCCGACTTCACCAGAGTGTTTAAAATATATCAGATTTCACATAACTGTCACTACTCACTACTTGGGAAGTTGTGTGTGAAATAGAGGGAATACGAGTAGTATATTTTACAACAAGAGATGAAAATACTGTTTTTTTCGTGAGGTGAGAATTTGCCCACGAGCGAAGCGAGTGGGGCAATCTCACTAACGAAAAAAAACGTATTTCATCTCGAGTAGGAAATGCTATTTTTTCTACACATATCATCATCATAAGGTTCTCAGTCCGAAGACTGGTTGGACGCGTACCTCCATTCTTTTCTATCCTGAGCTAACCTACGCATTTCCCTAAAAGTAGAACATCCTACATCCCTAACTATTTGAGAGCAGTAGTCTAATCTAGGCCTACCCCTACCTCTTTTTATTCCTATCTCTGACTCTAGTATGTCACGAACTATTCCTTCGTGTCTTAGAAGGTGTCCTACCATCCTATCTCTCCTACTCTTTATTGTTTTCCATACCTTTCGCTTTTCCCCAACTCTTTCTAATACTTCCCTATTGCTAACCTTATCTATCCACGGTATCTTCATCATGCGTCTGTAGCACCACATTTCAAACGCTTCTACTCTTTTTCTATCCGCTTCTCCTATTGTCCAAGTTTCGCACCCGTATAATGCCGTACTCCATACATACGACGTTAAGAGTCTCTTCCTAGTCTCTATATTAACCGTTCTCGAGCATAACAGTTGTTTCTTTTTGTTAAACGCAACTCGGCCCTGCGCCATTCTTTGTTTTATATCTTTAGTGCTCCTACCGTCTTGAGTTATTTTACTTCCTAAGTAGCAGAAATCCGCGACCTCCTCTATCTTCTAATTTCCAATTTGTATTTCCATTTTAGTTCTATTTTCACATCCCCTACATACCAAAATTTTAGTTTTCTTTTTATTGATTTTCTTGATTTGATATGTATGTATATTTGGGAGTCTGCATGATTGACAGTATTCACTTTCTGAGTCCGTTTAAAATGCTATTAAATTATAAGCGAACCCTCACAATGCAAATTATTATTTATTTATTTAGTCGTTGCTAGGTAACATACGCAGGCTACTAAATGAAAGTGTTTCTTTTATCCATTATTAAAACTATAAATTTGACATTTTCATTTTCACTTCTAGGATGAAAATATTTTCATCTCTAGAGTAAAAAAATTTCACTTTCATACAGAGTAGACAGTTGAAAAATTGCTATTTTCATACATATGTGTAGAAAAAGATAATTTTTTACAAGTAAAAGAAATAAAGTTAGATAGTCGGTTGGCATCTGACGTCAAAATTCCACGGAAACTCATTTGTTTCAACATTAAAAAAGCAAAATTAAATAAATGCACCAGTGCGTTATGAATCAAATTAGTTGCTTTCGTGGGCGAGGCAGACTGAATAAAAAATAATGTAATTTTGAAGATTCCCTTTTACACAAAAAGATATAAAGCAGTAAAACAGTCATAACTTCTAATTAACGCTTTTTAATGAATTACGTAAATGGTAAGGCGGTAGGTATTATCTGAAAAGTTTGCTATATTAAAAGTCTTAATTAAAATCGGATTTCAGTAAATATAATAACGAACCAGGAGCATTTTGGGGGCTTTCAGTGAAATGGAAAAATACTTATTTAATTGGTAAGGAGTGAAGAAATTTTAATTACCTATAAAAAGCTATTAAATATGTAGACCTAGACATAGAGTGTAGGAAGCGTTCAATCAGCCAAACGTTGGTGATCGTGATGGCAGAACTCCTGTGGTCATATAGGTAAACTATAGACATTTTCAGATAGAGATAGTGCTATGCATTAAAAGCAATGGGTAAACAAAGAGAGATTACAAGATGCGCGCGCAGCAGGTAGAATTTGGTTGCAGGGTTGCGCCGTTTTCGAATCTTTAATGTTTCAATGTGAAATCACCGTGTTTGGGCTTAGCTGTTTCATACGGTATACCACCAGCTGAAGTTTTAGGTTGTAGTACTATTTATATAGGTCAAACTCATGGACCTATGTATTATAAGATTTAGGGAACATCCGAGGTTCAAGGATGACAATTGCTATTTAGTTAATCATTTTTTCGAAAACAATTAAACATTTATTATTCTTGAAGAAACGGTGGGTTACATAATTGATTTCCAAAATAATGATGCAGCGCATAAATATGCTAATTTATTAGTTACAGAATTTCCGTAAATAATGTAAACGTCAGCCAAAATTATATATAATTTTCGATTACTAAGCCCCTATTGATGTTCAACATCAAATAAAATCACTATTGATTACACATTTGAATTATTTTGGGCAAACATTTCAGACCCATAAAATTTCCCGGAATTCTCTGAAGCATTTTAATTCCTGTGCCAATTACCGCCACTATTTTGGGCCAGCATTCATATATTATGTATACATTAATACAAAAAGGAAATCAAATTTGATGATCAGATATTCATACGTGCCTATGTAGGCTGAAATGAGTTTATGCCTATTTCAACTTGACCTAGTTTCTATTTCGCGCTAAATCGTTACCTCATGATCCGCCAACAGTGGAAATTGAATTCAGGCATATACCAAGTGCTCCGTAGGGGGTTTCTTTGGCAAATAAACATATTCGTCGCACGCATTTAGGATTAATTTATATTTAGTCCTGCAGCGTTGACATGGTGTAATCTAAAATTATCAAGGTTGCGATTTCATCAACACCGAAAACTCACAATTGAATACATTTTTCTTCTTTAAATTTCAAATTTACGTAATTTAAATTCAATTTCTCTCCAATTATTTCTATTTCTAAATTAAGTAGTATTTGCGAATTTTCCTGCGTTAGTTAAAACTTTTTAAACCGAAGGTACGTCATTTCTCATGCTGAAAGAAAATGAGTAACAGATAACTGCAAACGTTTTAATATTAATGAGATTGGAATTAGTTTTACCTAGTTTCAGAATAAAACGCAGTCAGTATGTGTTCAGGAAAGTTTGAATTATTATTCCCAGCGAGACAATGAAAAAACAAAAACCACTAAATAATAATTTAAAGGAGACGAGGTTAAACTGTTCTTTTCGTTTCCCGCGGTGCTATTAAATTTCCTGCCCGTACTACAGATTTATTATCGTCTACCAATCTAATCTTCTTTATCTTGCCGACGTATCCACTTGATATATACGCTTTTTATATTATCATTTTAATACTCTGTTGATATTGGTATGTAAACAATAACAAGAACGGGCAATAATAGAACACACGCTTCAAATTTATAAACAGGTTTATAAAACAATGGCAAATTACTGCAATGACTATCGCAATGTGTAATGTGTTTCTTTCACGCATTCCGTGAATTCATAAATTACAGGAACCCGAAACAATCGGGAACGTTTCTTATGGTTCATACTGGCTTCATGATTCTGTTGGTCTTCTGGTGTAAGCGTCACTCTCTCGGAAACAAAACACTTCTCTTTTAACAATGAATGGAGCAAAACCAAAATTTCAGCAACTTCACTTATGTTAACGGCAGTAATTAACTAAAGCAGAAGCTCTAGCCAAATCTTCTGAAGATTGATGACATTTTTTAAATCAAGAGTAGTTGAAGAGATCTCCAGAAACCACCAAAGTAAACCAACAATTAGGCAAAAATTTGTAAATACATAGAAGCATCACTTTTGGCGACACCGTTGATGTTTGTGATCAACGTTGTAATTTCTTTATGTATTATTCTCGTTTGAATAATACAACGGTTGCCGTCGATGAACAGTAAATCACACGCCGTAAACTAAAATTATTCAAGCGGGCTTTCGGTTAGGATTGTCAAGCTGGTTGGATTGGATGCGGGGAGGAAGTTCTGTTCTAGTATTCTTCGTTTTTCCATGCTGGCTTTTATAAACTCTTTCTTGCAATATCGACATTCTGCGGTCGGGCTCGTACTCCTTCCATCGGACTGGTCGACGTGAGTGGCGTGGTTCCATCTGCACTAGATACTTGTTTATTTACGCTCGTGACGTCGCTCCCTACTTTTCTCTCTTCATATGGATGTGTCACCACACTCTTTCGTCTGTGACGCGGCGGAATTGAAAAAAACAATTTATGCATTGTTACAAGGCATTATTCAAATAATTGATTTTTACGTTAATTAGAATAGGCGTGAGAAATTTTAATAACAAAGCAGTTGCGAAATAGTTATTTACGAAACGAGTGCGAGAAGACATTTTTCGCGCATGAGCGCAATGTTTGAAGCACGAGCCAATGCGCCGAATGCGCCGAAGACGTCTTCGCGCATCGAGGTTCCTACAATATTTTTTGAAACGAACATTATAATTTTTTAATTATTATCTAATACGTTTCCAATTTAAAATTTCAAAAATCAAGTGGTTACATTGACAGATTTCCATTTGACAATTGTAGAAAATGACATTTGGTTTAATTTATTGAATTGAGTTGTCAAAGTGTCAATCGAATTAATAGCGATTTATCTTTATTCTTTCACTATTTTCAACATCCAAATTGGAGAAATGGCGTTTTGTTAACCAAACTTTATTACTATCAAGACAAATTATTTCTAGAAAGCCTGAAAGCGCCAGTTCTTTTTGCTAGATTTCGCGCACTAGTGCACTATGTTTGAGTTTGTCTGTCGGGTTCGCGAAATGTCATTTTGAGAGCGGTGAGTTCAAAAAGTATAATACAGGGTGATTTTTTTATGTGGTGCTAACATGGCTATCTTTTTAATCTTAATAGATACAGGTTCGGTTAAATGGGAGAAAAGTTGCGCCTATTCAAGCATAAAGAAGTGCCGTTTGCAGAAGTTGATTATCTCTTTTCGTTTTTGAGATAATCGAAAAAAATTAAAATTTTGGCTTTTACATTTGTGTTCATATTTTCCTTATTTGGCATTCAATCTTAATCTGCAAAAACTTTCTTGGGACGACTTTTCATCCTCTTTCCATTTGTGGTAGCAGAAAGTACCTACCACGTTTCGTTTCTTCAGAATCATCATCAGGTTCATTTTTTCTTATGGCGCCATATTAAATTTATTCACCATGAAATAGCCCATTTTTTTCTGAATAAAATGATGTAACATATTTATATGTTTAAATCGCATTTAGGCCCAGAATTTTAATAAAACATGATAAAAGTTGTTTTTCCTTGCAATCACAATTGCCTTGAAAACAAAAGTTTATCTACTTTGTCAACTCAAACGTCAAGAAACTTTTTTGTGTTTTATTGGGTTACAGTGGATTACTCTAATGACGAAAAGGTTGGCATGTTATTTGTTTATGCTACTGCCAGAAGAAATGCTGAAAACGCGACTGCAATGCATCGCGAATCGTATCCGGAACAAACACAACCCCATCAGTGTTACTTTCGCAAATTGGAACGCAACTTACGCGACAATGGACAGTTTATGAAACCTAAAAGAAAAATGGAAAATCTAGTTACGCAAATATGCGAAAATATTGAGCAAAATGTATTAGCATTTACCGAATAAAAACATTTAGAAGGTAAAGATGTATCACTGCGTGAAATTGAGCAGCATAAGTAACGCTGATGGGGTTGTCTTCGTTCCAGATACGATTCGCGATGCATTGCAGCCGTGTTTTCAGCATTTCTTCTGGCAGTAGCATAAACAAATAACATGTCAACCTTTTCGTCATTAGAGTAATCCATTGTAACCCGATAAAACACAATCGTATTAAAAAAGTTTCTTGACGTTTGAGTTGACAAAGTAGATAAACTTTTGTTTTCACGGCAATTGTGATTACATGGAAAAACCATTTTTATCATGTTTTATTAAAATTCTGGGCCTAAATGCGATTTAAACATACAAATATGTTATATCATTATATTCAGAAAAAAAATGGGCTATTTCATGGTGAAAAAATCTAAGATAGCGCCATAAGAAAAAATGAACCTGATGATGATTCTGAAGAAACGAAACGTAGTAGGTACTTTCTGCTACCACAAATGGAAAGAGGATGAAAAGTCGTCCCAAGAAAGTTTTTGCAGATTAAGATTGAATGCCAAATAAGGAAAATATAAACACAAATGTAAAAGCCAGAATTTTAATTTTTTTCCATTATCTCAAAAACGAAAAGAGATAATCAACTTCTGTAAACGGCACTTCTTTGTGCTTGAATAGACGCAACTTTTCTCCCATTTAACCGAACCTGTATCTATTAAGATTAAAAAGATAGCCATGTTAGCACCACATAAAAAAATCACCCTGTATATTAGACACGGTTCGTGTCCTGTAAATTTTTTAAGCTGTCAGCTAACTATTCGGCCTGCCTGTGAGACTTTTATTAAATACACCTTTCCCAAGACCATCCCCAACAATTCGAACGTATCTTAAATGGATTTCAGAAAATGCATTTAAGACAGTGACTTTATATTTATTGTAATTGGTAGAAAGAGAAAGCAGTGATAAACTCTTTATACTTTTATGGCGAGGATTAATTTTCCCAAACTGTATTTTCTGGAACCGTTTCAGGTAAGTTAGTTTGTTCTTGGATTATTACAGAGTACGTTAATATTCAAATTTTACCCCATTGAACCAATAACTTCAGGGAACCTATTGGCATGAAAGCTAAAATAGACACCCTGTATACGCATCTGCATTTGTTTTCGCAACAAAATGTACTCTGACTGGGGCCTAATCCGATTTTCACCACAAAAATAACATAGTTAAAATACAAAATTGAATGTGCTGATGCTTTGTTTTCCGTCCGTGTGTTGAGATGCGCAATTTTGCTTATGCGAGGACGGTTTTGGCTTCCCAATAAAAATCGAACGTTTGAATACGAAAAAAAAACAGATGAAGCTGAGAATGTAGAATATCTGTGTTTCGATATTCGCATTTTTTGCCGAAACAAGAATACCTTTATCCCTATATGCTGTCCTATATGCTTTCCCAGGATTTATTTCAGCCATCAGATTGCTGGCAAAGATAGGCGTGTTGAAATGTACGCAAATCGTGACCCAAATTGGATTGGAATTAAAAACACGCTGAATTATGCTTTTAGTGGAGGTAATTATTCAGTGTTTTAAATTTTATTGCTCGAACACGTTTGATATTGCGTTGTAAATTACCGAAAACGCTAGATGTCTTTATTTTTTATGTTTGTGTAGATTAAAAGCGCATTAATTTCGCAACAGAAAACTAAAGAACGTTTTGTCCGTAGTAACTGAAAACAGTTTGATTTGATCGATGATTTTTCTATTGACTGAAATATAGGGCGATGAAAATAAAAATAAAATTTCTTTGTTTGTGGTCGGAACTAGTGCAAGGCCGATACGTTAGTAGTCACCGCAATAATTCAATTTATTTAACAAAGCCACATATTTAACACCGGCAAAAGCTTTGTAAGCACAACTGATTATTTATTTAGAGCCTTGAACCGTTCATGTGAAAAACGGAAGGGGCAAATGATTTTATTGATTGCCGATATTCAAATGAAGTAAAACTTTAGTCCTTGTGGAAAAATCTTTCACTGCACTATTCAGGAATTGAAAATAACACCAGTGTTAACCTTATTTTCAAATAATTTACGAATTCTCCCATTCTTTAAGTGCCATTAATATAACCGACCACTAGAGGTCGTACCGACCAGACCGACCGAAAGCAACGTCCTGTATAATTGCCTTAAAACTGACTTAACAGTATAGTGTCTTTGTAAATATGCAATAGAATATTTAGTGTTGATAAAATTGCTGCTACGCGGTAGACTGAATTTTGAACATCACAGCGTAGATGTTCAAAATTAGGGTGTAGAATAACTTATTGTTATTGATTGCTATAGATTCCTATATCTATCAAATGCACGCACGCTGAATTAAAATAATTGTTGAAATGCTGAATTGATTTTGGTTATACGAGTATATACCCATTTGCCGAGTGAATGAATATTAAAATTAAAATTTGAAGCAATAAAATTGCCATTTTTATTGAGGTCGCCATGTAATGAAAGTGTTGAAATTACGTTGCCAGAATATTAAATATTGTTAAACCAGAATGGTTATAGATACTGAATATTTCATGTATAATTTGTTGGCGATATTATGTTCAGGCCATTAGCTAATAACTTTATTGGAGTTGAAGTTAATTCATCCAGCATGACAGCTCTATCTAAATTTAAATGAAAGTTCATATAAACTCTTCCACTGAAGTGAGTTATAGTAGGGTACGTATATAAATAATGAATTTGGTTACTTTCCGAATCACGTATCAAGTATTAAAGTTACATCAGAAATAAGAACATGGGCTTCACTTAGGGAAAAAACTATTTCTCAGCTAGTGATTCGTTGATTACCTATACAGAGTTCTGTCATCGGGAGGGTTCATTAATGTGTTGCCCACACTAAAGTTTATAAACAAGTTAGAAGACCAGTTTTTCCTGCTCTAACGAGGTTAGAACTGGTTTTTAAAAAACAAGTTAAGTACCTATGTATTATTGACTTTCTCATAAAACATAAACTGATTGTCTAATAGATGACTTTTGATACTTATGACCTTAGTTCATGTAATTTAATATTTCATTAGTTTGCAACACCGGAATGGGCACAAATTTCGAGAGCAATGCTGCAAACAATGAATTCCTCAGAAAATATGAGCTACAGTACAATTCTATACACTATACATTCGTACGAATATTCGTTTTTATTTCTTCCAGTTTCAGTTCAGAAAGAGAAGCGTATTTTTGCGGAATTACTTAAATATTGATGTTTTGCAAAGCGAGTCGCCTGGAATTTGCAAAAGGAAGTTTATCCTATGAGGAAAAATTCGTATTACGTTTGAGGCTTTTTTCGAATGCTTTCATCATATTTTCAGAAGTAGGTAGGAACGTGAATGCACTGCCAAAAGGAGTACAATACGCCCGCGGTTATTATCGTTTTATAAAGGCTTATTTCTCCTTTTTTATGCCGCAGAAGTAGACCCTAGTTTAAAATTGCTTACGCATTCTTGAGGTGTCCTACGATTTGTCGGTATTACTAAGTTTTAAGTATGAGATTTTTCTGTCATCTTTTATACTCTAGTTGAGTCTATGGTGCCAGATGTAATTTCATTTAAGATACGCCTTTGTTTATGGCGTAAACTTTGCTAATAAAATAAATTAGTAAACTTATTACACGTCATTTTTGTGAGCGTTCGTTGGTTGATGAAGTCAACAATGGTGAATACAAGTAGTGCAATAAAAGGAAATAGAAAAGTGTAGGTGTGCAGGGCAATATGAACATTGCTGCAATAATAGAATGAGCATGTTTCTACAGGGGTTTACCGTACGGTTATGTAGGTCAGCATTCACATCGAACCAGAATAATTGATAAATCATGCTTATACTATAGGTTAGAGAATATAATTCATAAGTCACTTGACGCGATTTGCACCAATAGAAATTAAAAATTTGCTTGGTTACATAGCTAATCACAGCGATAGTAAAAAACAAAAAATCTATCACATTATTTTGGTCCGTTGTTAGGAATAGGATATTATTCAGACTATTAGAAAGTATTAAATAAACTTTATATGTCAAATCTGACAATTGATATGTGTCATATTTCAAACGTAAATTAAGTTTCATTCTTTAAATGTTTATTATTCATTATATTCTCTTGCCAAATATAACTCGTGCTATGATTAATTATCGAGGATATCACTCGTGAAACCGAAACAGGACATTCAACTCGTCCTTAGGACTCGTTGAATCTCCAGTTCGGTTTCAGCTCGTAGATATCATCGATGATAATCATAGCACTTGTTATAGTCTAAGATCCCGATTAAGGTCAACCTTCACCCATCTGTTTTCCTAATGAAAGGTATTTTTTATCAAACATAATATATAAACAAACAAATCGCGGATGGGTTGCCTAATTATATCAGGTCAAGACTACCCTTAATTAAAAATAACGTAATAATTTTTTTATAATTCTTCTGTACGTGTTATGTCACTGAACTCCTCCTAAACGGCTGGACCGATTTTGATGAAATTTTGTGTGTGTGTTTGAGTGGGTCCCTGGATGGTTTACATCCACAGTTGGACCCGATACCGTCTGCCATACGTTATTGGGTCACAATTAACAATGCTGTTTTCAGTTTCCTGGAATTCGGCTGCTAGCAGTAACAAGAATCCTGCACCCTGTAACGTTATCATTATAAACACTTACAATGTAGTTTACTAGCTCAACCCAACAATAATTATTATTGTCAGTGCGTATACGAGGTTGTCAAACCATAATGACAGTTAGAGATGGCCTACTACGTGATAGTTAATTTCGAAACATCAATGTTCTATAAAAAGCAATCGAACTAACAAACAGCTATACGTATAAAAATAATGAATATATGCAGTGTCGGTCTGGGGCAGAATGGTCCACTGGACGGAACTTCATTGAATGGAATGAGGGGTTCGGGGGGGGGGGCGTGGTTTAAGGGTAGGGGTTCATTCTGCAAATGGAAAGTAAATAACCATACGCACCTACATCAGAAACTTTCGAATCTTAATTACAGAGTTAACTTTAATTAACGCTGGATATTTGTTTTGCAGGATCTCTAACGGAACTACGACTACCCCAACACCACCTATGCCTTCCAGTAAACCAGAATTATATTAGTCGCTATTTTAGTGATACTTCTCGTAGAAATATATCATCAGATAATACGTAAGTCAATATGGGTGACGATGCAGGACCAAGTGCTTTATGCGAAAGGTAAGCATCGAGAATACATGTTTTTATCGATCGCATTTTTCTATGGAACGATTTTTATTCTGAATGTACAGGCACTCAATCATATGGAATCGGAGTCTCATTTACTTATAGTTGCGGTGAAATGAATTTTTCTTTTAAAAATAACAATGTACGGTTTACTTCGGGAAGTTTAACATATTTTAAGACGGAAAAATATCCGTTGTGTAGATTGTCCCCGGGCATATTTGAATGTAAAATTGCAGCAATGAATTATACAAAAATATCTACATATAAGAATTTTCCTCCACTAAAAGATTTTCTTCGTAATATCTAAGTTATTGATCAAGTCTTAGAAATGCACAGTAATGTTGTATAATGTTGTAGGTCGCTGGGATTAAAATAAATTGATTTTGATGTTTTCAATACGTTTATTGAACGAAATAAAGTATATAATCAACATAATTTTACGCAAATGTGATACCGGGTGCCCACAAAATTGACTGAGTCTTTGAAATGCACAGTAATGCAGGTCGCTCGCTAAGGTCAAAATTAATTGATTTTGTTTGCAGTGCTTGTATTGAACGAAGTAATAATAAACAATGGAACCCAACACAAATTTTTTACTGGGCGCCCACGAAATCGTTGAACACTCCGCCATATTCTCGCTATTTAATGTAAAGGGGGGTTGTAGTATCGATTGACCTCCCCAACTTTTTCCTATGCACGATTATGGTGCAAAGATGTTGATTCTTATATCAATCATTGATTTCTGTATTTTTTTCACTTTTGTCAAATTTTGATTTAGGGCTTTAAGTCTTTCGTGAATCTTGCAAAATCTGGAACTTACATCCTGAATATAATTTTAGTTGCCGAGGCTTAAACGGAAATTAACTGTGCAAGAAGATTTGCAGGAAAACTTTCTGATAGACTTTATACCCACATATAATGACAAAAGGGTCATTTTCATTCATTTAACTCCACGGGAATTAGCGTATCCCAAAATTAAGTAGTAGGTAGGAGGACCTGTGCAAAATGAAAGTTCTTGTTAATTTGACAATTAAATTCCACTTTTCGAGTTATGTTTGTCAACATCCATGATCTTGTGTAGTTCCAATGTAGTTTAACTTTTCTTAACTGCCATTTTCTGTTAAATTAACTGTGTGCAAACTAGACTTTAAGAGCATGTTTGAAAAAGAACACTGAAATTACGTTTGCCAGGCAGCTAAATCAGAAATTAAATTGTCCTTATTTGTTCAATATTTTATAAGGTATTTGGATAACGGTAATTCTGAACGACGAATGTTTTATAAGTGTTTCTGTTAATCAACCTGT
The DNA here is from genome assembly GCA_963966045.1 of Xestobium rufovillosum. Taxonomy (NCBI): domain Eukaryota; kingdom Metazoa; phylum Arthropoda; class Insecta; order Coleoptera; family Ptinidae; genus Xestobium; species Xestobium rufovillosum. The sequence goes on from OZ014496.1 coordinate 24,239,970, forward strand.
TTAATAACACGACCAATTAATAAACGAGTTATTTGCACTTACGCAGAAAAAGTTTATTTTATATTTTTTTCGAATTCGGTTACATAAATTCATCTGCATTAATTTCTATTCTAAACGGTAGCGCATTATATCTGTGTCTAATTTACAGAATTTATCGAATTCCAGTTTATATTTGACCACAAAACGCTATTCTGGGTTAACGATGATTGATTTGCAGATGTAAAGATAACAAAACCTTTACCCTAATTAATTTGTATTTTACTTGGTGGTTTTGTTTGAATAAGGTAATTGATGAGAATTTCTGAAAACGCAAATTTTTTCAGTTCTTTAAAATGTTAAAGTTCGTGAAAAATGGTAGGTATTTGTTATTTTTTACTCCGCTACTGTGTTAACAAAAAAGAATATTTAGTAACAGCATTTAATTTCACGAATTCCGAGTAGCTAAGAAGTTCTTTAACAAAATGATAATCATCAATTCGAATTCTTTATTTTTAGGCTTTTTAGAACTACCTAAGTACATACTATGTTTACATGTCTTCAAGCTGATTTCAGTTTCTCTTACGTTTTTATTGTTTTTTTTTTAATTCAGCTTTTCTGTGCATTCGTACCCCAGAGCCCAGAATATTTTTCCATAAGAATGTTTACTACTAATAGAAATCTCTCCTCTCGGTCTCCGTTAAGTTTTTTGAAGTGTATTAGTAACTTGGTCTTGAAGAGCTGTAAGAAGAACGAAATGAAAAACACTATTTTCAATTCTACAGTTCGCTACACATTCTAAGCATGTTTCATGTTGGACTTCCAATTTTGTAGCCAATTTCACGTGAAAGTTTAACTTTTTCAGCCGTCGTCGCTTTTTACAGTCAATTATGCACGAGAACACGCTATCTAAATGTTTGCGTATATACACAAGAAATAATTTATGAACGAAAAGGGAGAAGATAACATTTTCTGTACAGTACTTTACATTACTCCAATTTATCAAGTACGTTATGAAATATGGAGCTTCTACATATTTGGAGGTATACGGAAATGAAAATTCAAATATGTATGTGCGGAAAATGCCGAGACACTTCGACATTCAGATGATCAATAGGGTTTACCTGTGCATAAATTTTGTTTGTCACTTGCCCACCCTATCTTAAAATATGTTAGGACTTGAGATATTGTATAATATTACGCAATGAATTGGAACATTTTTTGAGTACAATTTTCTAGGAATGCGCCAGAATTTCTTAAGTGTATTATTATTTGGGAAGTCAAATAACTCGAGATGGCAGAAGCACTAAAGATATAAAACAATGAATACCCATAGCACAGGATCGAGTTGCATTTAACAAAGAGAAACAGCTATTATGTTCGGGAACAGTTAATATAAAAACTCAGAAGAGACTCTTAAATATGTATGTACGGTTACGAAACTTGGACAATAGAAGCGGATCGAGAAAGAATATAAGCGTTCGAAATGTGGTGCTACAGACGCATGATGAAGATACCGTGGACAGATAAGGTTAGCAATAGGGAGCTATTAGAAAGCGTTTAGGAAAAGCGAAAGGTATGGAAGACAATTAAGAATAGGAGAGACACGAAGAAATAGTTCGCGACATATTCGAGTCGGAGATAGGTATAAAAGAGGTAGGCCTAGATTAAGCTACTGGTCTCAAATAGTTGAGGATGTAGGAAGTTCTACTTTTAGGTAAATGCGCATGTTAGCTCGGGGGATAGGGAAAGATGGAGGTAGGCAACCTTATGCTGATGATGAGCAGACATTGATTATTTTTAACGTGTTTGTAAGCATTGTTCATAATATAATAATATGTGTATAACAGACAAATCTCGTAAAAGTTTACTGTAAAAGATGGTTAGTCATTGCGCATCTTTTGAGGACCACTGGTAGTGATATTTGTGACGTCAATAAGTGGAATTCTGCAGTGTTTTGCTGTCAAACTTCATGAATTGTTTTGTACTCTGATATATGTACAATTGCATTTTAGGTGACATAAGCTCTGTAGCGATTTTGTAATGTTTAAGTTTTTATTGTAATTATATAGGCTAGTTGCGAAGCTCATGTGGCGCCGATCTGGTAGCGAAGAGACGCAAAACTTAGTTAAATTTCTTAAGTTATTGAAAATAAAAATTTTAAAACATGGATAATTTCTTACACTGTAGAAGGAGCTGTTGTGTTAATGGATATTTTAATACTAAAATAGAGAATCTCCAGTTGATATTATACCGATTTCTTATAAACAATTTGGAAATAGGTAGTGAAAAAAAGGAAATTGATTAAAGTGCTCCGTAAACTTAATGTTCTTGATACTTTTCAAAGAGAATAAACTGTAAAACGTAAATTAAAATTATTGTTACTATAAGGGGGGCTCCGCGGTGGTGCTTTAACTCGAGAAAGAAAATTCAGTCACAAGACGCCAGTACTGCCCATGCAAATTAGGGTTATAAAAACAACACACGTCGGTCTGCTACTACATATTACGTTATTCCTTGAGGCACCAGATGACGCTATTACTTAAATAATTGAGTCGTCATCGGACAGAGGGCAGTTTACTGCTTCAAACGTTACTATTGCAGGTTACGTTTTATTTAGTCTATTCAATAGTTGCGACCATTTTAAGTTATGGAGCTTTTGTATGTCGTACTTTATTTAAACTTTTGTAGGATTTATGAGTTGGCTGGAATATGTTTTGATTTTGACTGAATATACAACATAGCTGATTACATTCAAAGCCGTTTCGATGTGTATACTAGCATGTTATCAAGAGGGGCCAATATTTCTTAGAAACTCTCAATTTTTTTGGTTGAGTGCGGCTTTCAGACGTCGCCCGAATGTCATTTACAATACAAAAAGAAGTTGTGTCAAGTATTTTGTAGTTGACCCAACGTTTATTATTCAGCTCATACATATAATATGAAAAATGTGCTAAAAGAAGACGTGAAGTTATTAACAAATTAAAAAACTTTTCCTTGATGAGAAAACTATTTTCATTTCACAAAGAGAATAATATTAAGTTTAATCTTTTTCAGTTGGTTAATCCCTTCAACCAATCGATCTGACTCTTTCAAAAACAAATAGCTGCAAGCTTAGCCTTCCCATTTACAAACCTGTCGTTGCTACGTTCGTTCTAACATCTATCTGTGCCCGCTAGAGTTATAAATGGAGAGTCTAACCTCTTAATATACTTTAAGTTCGTTTTTTCGTTATTGTCCGTTTAAACATTTATTTGCGTTAAGTGATTCAATTATCTGCAAAATGAGTCAACAGAGGCCATATGACAAAGTAGTACCTAATTATTTTCTTTCTCAATTTGCGTTATTGTTGATAAAATTAAAATTGAACCATTTTACTACCTACAGCATTTTACACCAATCATTTTTACAAACATTCAGATATAATTCACTTATTCTTATTGTTACAGTTGTTACAAACTGGACCATCCGGATGCTCTCAATTCACAAAGGTGAGTTAAAATCTTCTTATTCATACTTTTATTATCCGATTTCATTTTGCTTAAGGCAATAAAAACCTACGCAAAAGACAACAAAAGAAAATCGATCAAAGGAAAACTCAGAAAGTGATGCTTACACAAAAAAGTTTAATCGTTTAACTTTATTTGCAAACTTATTCGTATCACTGTTATTTCGGATTGAGTCAGTCCGGAATTGTGTCCGCAGAAATTTGGGAAACTGTTTAGCATTCCTCGAAAGTTTGATGCAAATACTTCCTCTTGAAATAAAAGAGAAATTCATTGTGTCACGTTTGAATACTTTCATTTCAATAATGTGCTTAGTAACTTAGTAGCATTAACAAAAAACGTACCTAGGTATATGATGAACTGAAGTGTGCAGACGCTTTGTTTTCCGTCCGTGCAGTCCATTTACCTAGTTAGTAGTAAACTCGCTGACAATGCAATTTGCATAAACTCGCGTTTCTTCGTTTGGTAAAGAAATAATTTAATTTCCCCTGTAGCTTTCATACATACTATAGTAGAAAGAAATTTTGTTGTCGAACGCGAATGAAATTTTCTTTTCCATAAATGTAAAAAAATGTAATACAAAATTTGTATGCGACGCTAGTTAGAATTCGCACGACTCTTTGGTTTTTAGGTCCTAGTCATTTTGATTTAATACGAAGTGAACATTTTTGGCAACAGAAAGAGAAGAAAGTCGAATAGAACGCATCTTCTTCTTATTGATAATAGTCCTGATCTAATTAGTCGGGGAGCAGCTTGCTTAAATTCAAACTGGTCGTCCGAAGTCGAGGACACACTTGTTTTGAAAACTGTTTTCTATGTAAAATCACCCGCTGAATCCGAATCCGGAGGGCGCTTGTTCATTTGGGACGGCCTTTGCCCTGAAAAAAGCATTTTTTCGTAAAACTTCAAAAAATTGAAAACTCCGAACATTTCAGTTTACATCGTCATATCTTCGTTCTGGAGACAGCTAGGAAGCTGATTTTTTGTGAAATGTGTCATTTTTCATTGCAAACCTCTATATACAATTAACTTTTGAAAAATAACTACGTCAGAAATTTGTAATTTTGTACTCCGCGTCATTTTTGTGCACCTTAATTTTCACCACGCGAGAAAGTTTTTTATTGTAAAAGATAGATACCTATTCAATCGAAATAATATGTCGTGAAAAGTATGCAGAAGTTTTTAGTGAAAAAATCATCTCGATATCTGCAATACTGACCGAGTTACAGCGATTAACAAAATATTGCTTTTTGCGCTGCGGCATATAGTGTTCTATCTACTCTGCGCATCTATCTACTCCGTGCATCTGCGGGCGGCTAATCTCCGTCATATATGCGGGAAACTCGTGCAAATACCTATTACTTTTCTTTGACAAAGTGATAAAACAGTTATGTTTAATTGTTTACAAATAACTGTAAAACTGCCGCCGCTGTCCCGCCGAAAAAACGAAATTGGATTGTCGCATTTAAAAGTTAAAGGTGGTATTCACTTTAAGGAGGCACGCGCGGAGAACTTCATATTATGCAGTTACTTCTTACATTGTATTTTTTATGCATTTCGATGTAGATCTTGTATCAAATTTATGTTACGCCCATGTATGGAGTTCAAATTTTTATGTATTCCTATTTTGAGAATAAATACGAAAAACTTTTTAAAAAATGAATCTTTTTCTTCGAATGAGGAACGGTATATAGGGGTGTAGATAAAAAGTGTTCGTTGGCTTTTAGCTTGGGTTAGGTTGATGGCGGCAATCCGGCAATACGTAACTTGACACGCAGGCAGCCCAAAGACTTCTAGTCTTTGAAGCAACCAAGGGGTGAGAAACGGCCCTGCCTGCCGCCTTGAACAATGCGTTGTATCCATGTTCAGTTACAGCTTGAACTGTTTCTGCTGAATCATTCATCTAACAAATTTTGCACAAATTGTAATTGATTTCCATTTTCACTAATAGTATTGCATATAACTTAACATGAGCCTTCAATCAAAATCACACAAACAGTGATTCCAAAACAATTCCACATATACATACTACTCGTACATAGTTATTGTTATTTGTAAACAATTAAACATAAACTTCATTTCAAAGAAGTAATAGGTATTTGCACGAGTTTCCCGCATATGACGGATATTACAGATTAGCCGCCCGCAGGCGCAGATGCACGGAGTAGGTAGATGCGTAGAGTAGAGATAGAACACTATGCCGCAACGCAAAAAGCAATATTTTGTTAATTGCTGTAAATCGATCAGTATTGCAGATATCGAGATGATTTTTTCACTAAAAACTTCTGCATACTTTTCACGACATATTGTTTCAATTGAATAGCTATCTATCTTTTACAATAAAAAATTTTCTCGCGTGGCGAAAATTAAGGTGCACAAAAATGACGAGGTGCACAAAATTACAAATTTCTGACGTAGTTATTTATCAAAAGTTAATTGTGTATAGAGGTTTGCAATCAAAAATGCCTGGAGAACATTTCAAAAAAGATTAACTTCTTAGCTATCTCCAGAACGAAGATATGACGATGTAAACTGAAATGTTCGAAGTTTTCAATTTTTCGAAATTTTACGTAAAAATGCATTTTTCAGGGCCAAGGCCGTAGCAAATGAACGGGCGCCCTCCGAATTCGGATTCAGCGGGTGATTTTACATAGAAAACAGTTTTCAAAACAAGTGTGTCCTCTACTTCGGACGAACTCTTTAAATAAGCGCTTTTTGAGATAGCTGCTCCCCGACTAAATGGTGTTTGACAACAGTGGAACAGGCAAGCACGCCCAGGTATTTATTTTTTCCTCTACACCTTGAAATATTCAAACATACGCACAATGTGTAATTCAGAAGGCAATGTAGCAAACACTACGCCTCAAGTCGCCGATTATCACCACAGGTTTTACCATAGGTACTCATTTACTTGGGTCGAGTAGCCCCGCGCCCTTAAAATTTGTAGCGTAGTGCTCTAACCATTAGGCTATCAGATTATATATTTGTGAGCGTGTATTTGGTTGATGAACTGTTGTACGTTAGTACTCGTAAAACAACCGTTTGTCAAAGGTTGAGAACAGATCATTTTACTTACGTGTTGAAAAGACGTATTAATGTTAAAGTTACTTATATGTAATGTAACGTAGAAGGGAAAGTAGAAAAATAACGAGACCTTAATAGTAGCTCCCGGTTGCATACAATACGCATGCGCACGCATTTTGGAAGTGTAAAAACTAAAGGTGAGAGAACGCATTTTTGAAACAGACCATTTACTTGCCCTCTCGCACCAGACACACGAATTTTTTGGAAAAAAGATGATGTAAAAACAAGCAAAATATATCAAGCCCCTATGGGATCAGAACTGGTCTAGCCGTAGGAGAACAACACGGCAGTTCTGGTACGATACCCGAACACCCACCGAGATCGTTGGCGATGTTTTCCAATAACGAATTACTTAAACGTCATTTTACTGATATAGTGTAATGGTCCCGCCGCATGCGTATTGTACCTAATCCTGCTGTCATAAAATCTGAACTTTAGTCTGCGGAATATGTCCTGAGACTCGACCTTAAATTCGTGATGTTTTTGAATAGAATGCTCAGAGTTAAGGGTAAAAGAAATTTTCTTCCTTATTAACGATTCAATATGGAAGCGAGGTAATTTATAAGTGGGGGAATTTCCCACACTTATAATCGGAGGAAGATGATTATCTTGCTATGGATCTTAGGGATACTATAGAGCCTAGGTGGAAAGGATAATCGAGGAGTGAGTTTATTTTGAACTTGAAAAGGTGGATCTGATGATTTTATAGAAGAAGTGACAGCGGTAAGAAGACGATTCATAGGACTGCGAGAGGTGAGCGGTATTCGTCCGGAAACCATTACGACAATGACCACGGAAGCATCAACATTGTTTAAGATCAGACACCCTTAAATCCGTTAAATTGTAAATTTATTTTCAGTATAATTGTCATCTTTCTCAATAGAATTGTACTCTAATTTAATTCACCTGTTTATTGTAAGTACTGAAAGGTAATGTGAAAAATTACAAGAAAAATCGGGCAGGGCGCACAGTGAGATTCACGCTTTAGGATATTAAGGAACTTTATTCATTTTTCCCGTCGGACTTTTACCAATTCTTTTACGAAAACTCGTTTCATTATTGCGGAAGTTTTCAAACGCGTTTACGGTTCAAGTACGAAGAAAATTTTGAAGAAGCAGAATTGTAAATAAATGCTAACGATGGAATTGAAAGCTACAGTAGCATGACAAATGTTTTGTTTTCCGTTCGTGTGCGACATTCCGTAATATTAGCAATTCACTCAGAACAATAGAAGCTCTTGCTTAGTCTCCTATATGAATAATTCAATTTCATAAAAAACTTCAGCACTGTGGCTAATTTAATGCTAAAACGAGTTTGATTATTAAAATATTATGCAAATAAATTTGTTTTTATGTAGTGTAATGTTGGTGTTAAACATTGGAAAGCATTTTTTTATTGACTATAAATATTTGATTAAATGTCTCCAATAATGTATTCAGCTGTTTACATTTAATTCCATTTGTTACTGATGTGCTTATATAAAAATCGATTACCTATCTTTTCTTTGTACAGTACATTGTTATCTTCACTATTAAATATATTCTTTTAAGGTTTTATTGGTTTATCGCTGAATTGAAAGCTCATGTTATAAAATTTTATCAAAACAAGCAAGAAGATTGAAAATATAACTGCCCTACGTGATTTAGCTGAGAACATACAGTTTCTAGTTTTATTCCTTTTACACAGAAACTGCTGAGACATTTGCAACAAGCTCACGTTCTACTGCTATTTCGTGTCTATTTATTAGTACACGGAGAGAAATGTTTAATAAAAATATTTATTAATACTGTTAAATTTATGTTCATCATAGGACTGGTATTTTCTTTATATCGTAAAAGTTGTACGTATTTTAATACCCTAGTGAATCACCGTGTATAAGAGCAAGATGAACAGAATGCAAAGGAATTCCTCATTCTTGACGTTTTTTCAAGGAAAATTGAATAATGCAAATATTTGATTAATCATTATCCCTCTGACCCAGTTTGCAAGAAAGGCACATCCCTATTGGTCGTAGGATTAAACAGTCTTTCTTCCATATTCAAACGGAGATTTATGAGTTGTAAGGCACGGAAATAAAGCCACTAAAATTAATATCAACAGCGTTGTGGATTCTCTGAAATATTCCCTATTATATTTAGCTTCGTTAACGTTGTTTAATTCTTATTGTACTGACAGTATAATCCAAGGCTTGTTATAATCCTGGGCGTAGAGACCGCAAAACGCGAGCGTATCTAAGGAGTTGCCAGTTAAATGTATCCCTTTAAAATAATTTAGTACGTAAATGGAAGCGATGTACAATTGTCCGTGATGAGAATGTCTGGAAGCTCGTTTTATGAAAGAAAGAGAATTGTATTTTGTTTCAACACTGAAATGGCAGTATTGAATGCAATCAGAAAACGATAAAATCTGCTATAATACAGTTTAGCTGGAACTGTCTTTTATGAGACGTATATGTTCAGCTTTTAAGACGTTTGGAGTTCTTAATTTAGCCTCAGCTTATTAAAAAATACTGTGTGTATTTCAGAGTGAAATAAGAAAAAGTTGCCTATTATCACTCCAAATCTTACGCAAAGTACCAATTCCCTTGGATTGAGTCGACCAACAGGTGAACTCAGACCTAGCGGATAGTTACTGAACTGGCCACGTACGCGAAAATTTTCAATTTTTCGTTACAGTATTTAATGCTGCACGAAGCTTGTCGGCACTGGAAAACTACGAGTACTCATAGAAAAAACAATAGAAAAGGGAAAGAGCGCCTACATAGGATTTGTAGATTTAGAAAAAGCCTTCGATAGCGTAAAATGGGGGAAGATGTTCGAGGTGCTCAGAAAGGCAGGGATGAAATATAGGGACAGAAGAATAATACATAATCTCTACAAAGCGCAAACGGTAGTTACAGAAATTGAGCAGGGACGAAGAGAAGTAGATATCCGGAAGTTTTTAACTTATAAATCGAAGAAGCCTCAGGGATTAATGTACACTGTACAGGGCCAAACTACTGACATGCTCAGATTCACGGATGATATAAAAGTGTTAGCATCCAGCAGAGACGAATTAGAAATAGCTATGAACGAAATCAAAGCAGTTTTGATAGAGTGATACGGCACGAAGATCAATAAAAAGAAAACCAAAATTTGGTATGTAGAGGGCGTGAAAATGGAACTAAAACTAAAATACAAATAGGAAATGAGTAGAGGAAGCCGTGGTTTTCTGCAGTTTAGGAAGTCAAATAACTCGTCATGGTAGGGGCACTAGAGATATAAAACAAATAGCGCAGGGCCGAGTTGCGTTTAATAAAAAGAAACAACGCGTGCGAAACTTGGTCAATAGGAAAAGAAGATCGAAAAAGAATAGAAGCGCTTGAAATGTGGTGTTACAGACGAAGAATGAAGATACCGTAGATAGAAAAGGTTAGCAATAGGGAGGTATTAGATAGAGTTGGGGAAAAGCGAAAGGTTATAAAGACAATAAAGAATAGGAGGGATAGGATGGTGGAACACCTCCTTAGACACGAGGGAATATTTCGCGACATACTAGAGTCGGAAATAGGGATAAAAAGAGGTAGGGTTAGGCCGAGATTAGACTACGGCTCTCAAATAGTTGGGGATGTAGGATGTTCTACTTTTAGGGAAATGCGTAGGTTAGCTCAGGATAGGAAAGGATGGAGGTACGCGACAACCAGTCTTCGGACTGAGAACTTCATGATGATGATGATTCGTCAAAAATAAATGTTGGTCTTTTATACAACCTTCTTGTCTAAAATGAATAGAAAGGGACCTATAGAAGAATCAGTCTGGTCGCGTCAAACCAAAGTTTTTTTGTTTCTGGTCGCTTGGAATTTGAATGAGAGTTTTATTTGGAGTTCTTGTGCTAGTATTTTCTCACTTAGGCACAATTCGCAATCTGTAATAAGTACTTGTAGATATTTCGTTACACTATCCCTAATATAACGCTGATAGACACAAACAACTCAAACTCTGACTGTTGAATAAAGTTGTTGCTTGCAGTTTGGTTTCCGCAGGCGCGCTGCTCTATTTACTTATGGATATCGTCACACGCAACACGTGCTGGCCAGAAGCGTTTTACCCGACACAAAGTGGCCAAATAAATAAACGTGATATAATTATAAATATGTAACCTGACCCATTTGAGCCTGGTGCATTAATTTGCGGCAAACACTCTGTTTATGGAGTGCCTATGTGAAATTTCATGCAATAGGTAGGTACAAACAATATTTTTAATTCAAAATATTTCAATGGCTTATTCGATTTTCCAATTTCCCTGTCGTTTAATGTGTCGCATACCCTTCCAATTATGGATACAATAAACGCTTTTACGTATGTTTTTTATTACTCCAGAATATTTCATCGGGAAATTTTAATGTGACGTGCAGATACGTCGATACCTTTTTTATTGTAATTGAAATGAATGTTGCCCAATGTACCACGTGGCGGGATAAAAGATGCGATCAATAAAATGAGGAAACTGCAAATTAGAAGTTATTTGCATTTTATCGATCGCATAACCTAATTATGTCATTCTAAGTGAAAAGGGGTGGCACACAAGTTGATAGATTTTAAGTGGACCGGAAGTAGAAATATTGCGTGTTGTTTATCTGCAGAAACAAATTTAAGTAATATTGCTTTATTCATCGCACTGAACCTTTCTACAGGCTAATATAATCATTGAAGTACTAATACTAAGTGGTCACAAACAAAATCTTCTAAAAGAAGTTTATAGGTACCTTTCATTGTTAATTATTTATAAGTGTTAAAACTTTATGTGTTGTCGTGATAGAATTCGAAATAGAAAAGGGAGGGCGAAAGACAATGAACATAAATCGTAACAATCAAAAGCAGAAGCAGCAAAACCACTTAGAAAATTTCTTGGACAATTTAAATTTATCAAATATGTGCCCTATTCATTTGTATGGGGTCTTTAAAAGAAAGGGTGAACGCTGTTGAATTCACTATAGGAGAGGAATTATTGGAAATTGAATGAAATTTCTCAAAGAAATTACGATTTCCATTTCAACGATGAGCTTAGTGTGTAAAGGAGGCACAGTACTGATGAGTCGGTCAAGGACCGGATGCTACATCCACGTTAAAAGTCACAGTTACTATTTTACCCTTAATCGAACACTGAAGGTCAATCACGAAACTTAAATGTTACGACAGAAATACACAAGCTGAACGCTGAAAATTTTCAGTTTCCCAGTTTGAACAAAATTTAATTACAGTTTAATGCGCACATGGAATGCCCAATAATCGCATCAGGTTATTTTTAACTTTCCTCCCCAGGGGAAATTGATGCATCGAGTTTTTTCTGCGTCGGTGTTCACTTAAAATAAAGAGGTTGTAATTAAATTGTGAAATTAGATGGGAAGTTATGGTCGTTATCTGGAACTTTGTTATTAGATTTTTCGAGCTTTAATTAGATTTGAAAGTGGGAATAACTGAATGCCGTTTATTACTTTAAAAGTTTATGTAATGCGTGGAAATTTATGTAAAATGTTAAAGGTCGTGATGGCAGACGGATTCATTAGGATTAAAATTGTTTTTAACGAGCTGTCAGGAATTGCACATCTATTCAGCCGAAGAAAATATGACAAATTTCGATTATTGAACGATTAATACACTGCACCACTAATATACAGTGTGAGTAAAATGTCTGGAAATAATTCGATAAAAAATTCAGGAATAATTATTGGAAAAAAACTCTCGGACGCGTCAAACTAATTTTTTAAAGTGCATTTCTTTTGATAATTGTCGTTTTTCGATAGTCTTTTGATTTCGTTCTGTGACATCATCGTCCATTTTCTTAAATGACTCCCCGTACTTTTGAAGTCCTACTTGGATAGTGACAGAAATTACGAATTCAATGATATGCCACAGTATGACATTGATATTTTACGAAAAAAATAAGTTTAAAATAAAAACAAAGGCGCAAAAAATGAGTTAGCCATGGAATATTGACAGTTTAGTTAATTAAAAACTATGTGAATTTGATAAAATAACATTAATTAACTAAAAATAACAGTTGGTGTTCAATTTATTATCAACTATTAATATTACAAAATAATTAACAAAATTATGAAATAACAAACGGAAACCCAGAAAAAAATGCTGAACTGTTAGAATTTAATTGGAAACATAATTGTTTTCGTTTCTAATCAATTAAACTGTCAATATTCCATGGCTAACTCATTTTCTTTGCGAGTTTTTGTTTTTACTTTAAACTTGATTATTTCGAAAAATATCAACGTCAATGTCATACTGTGGAATATCATTGAATTCGTAAGTTTAGCCACTATCCAACAACGACTTCAAAAGTATGGGGAGCCATTTAAAAAAAATTACGATGCCGACACAATACCAAATCAAAGGACTATCGAAAAACGACAATTATCAAAAAGGACGTGCTTTAAAAAAATGAGGTTGACGTGTCCGAGTGTTTTTTCCAGAAATTATTCATGAATTTTTTATAGAATTGGTTCCAGACTTCTCGTAAGTCCAGAAAACTGGTTCTTAGTTAGCTTCCACCCAATTGGCATGTTCTCTAGCAAAGTTTAGTTGGGCTCTACGATGATTTACGGTTGATGCGTGGTCGTAAATCAACTTCCCTGAGTCGTTGTCGAATCGTTTCAATGCTTATTCGAACACCTTCCACGTCCTCAAGCTGAGACTGCAACATTCTTGTTGTTACAAACCGTTGCCTCAAGGTGGAAAGCCTTAAAACGATCTTAGGTCAGCGTTGTGGCACGATTTCTCCCCTGTCCAGCTCTTCTGGTATTATGGTCGCCAGTTACCCTATACAGTTGCAACATTCGGGAAACTGATGATCCAAACATTTTGTATTGTATGCTCATACACAATTCTTGAAGAGTGGTCTTTATCAGTAATTATTGTCGGCAGTACTATAAATTTCCGAAAGATTAGTGTTTCTTGCTCTAATACCCACCAAATAAAAATAGTTCAATTTAAGATAAAACAAGAATGTAACCTCGCTCCACATTGCTGAGTGTCTATTCACAATTCCATTTGTTTTAGAGTATTCAAGAAATCTTCTCCAAACAACAAATTAACTCTATACTTGAGCTCGAGGGACCTTGTCGTATCGTCTGGAAAAATCGACCGAGTGCAAGGAGTTATACTTGTTGACCCCGAATTCGTAGAACAACGGAAAGTTTACGGTCAAGTCACACTCACATTCAGGTAAGATATATTTGAATAATTCTAAGTAGGGCACAATTTTCCAGAGGGAATTTTCTTACAAAGCCTCCCTTCCGTATTCAAATTGTATTCGCCCTACTCCAGATTCAAATGAGTGACGATTTTCTTCAATAATTTATGCAGTACGCTCACAGTTCCCTAACGATCCTGAAAACCTTAAGGCGCCTATGCATTTCCAGATTTTTCAACATAGAATTCAGCAAAAAAGTCATTATCATAAAGTTTTCAGTCCGAAGACTGGTTGGACGCGTACCTCCATCCTTTCCTATCCTGAACTAACCTACGCATTTCCCCGAAAGTTGAACATCCTACATCCCTAACTATTTGAGAGCAGTAGTCTAATCTGGGCCTACCTCTAGACCTCTACCTCTTTTTATTCCTATCTCTGACTCTAGTATGTCGCGAACTAAGCCTTCGTGCCTCAAAAGGCGTCCTACCATCCTATCTCTCCTATTCCTTACTGTCTTCTATAAATTTCGCTTTTCTTCGACTCTTTCTAATACCTCTCTGTTGCTTCATCATGCGTCTATAGCACCCATATACCTATTACATTAATACAAACAACTCCCCATTCCTTGCATGTGCAAAAAGCGTCGTAGAGAAAAGGCGATGGAAATAGTATATTCTACTTCGTCGTTTATATTTGTTACCAAGCTTGCGCAAGTAGGTACATTCGGTGGACGGTTGCGACTTATGCAGATTTTGTATACATCTGTCTCTTAATGTCTACGACGCTTTCGGAGCGTAATGCAGACCCACATTTCAAATGCTTCTAATTTTTGCCTATCCGCTTCTCCTATCGTCCAAGTTTCACACCTGTACAATGCCGTACTCCATACATACGTTTTTAAGAGCCTCTTGCGAGTTGTACGTTTGTAGGCGAGTAAATCATCTCACTTTATTGGTCTCTTTCAAGTTCACATATTTAGTGATCAAACAATCGGCCGAAAGTAATATAATTATTTTTCAAGTTTTATGCCTATATCTTATTTACTGATATTGTTGAGTCTCACAAACTTCTTTGGAATAGTGTAATTTATTTATGGAGGTACCTATCGATTTGATTCCTCTGAGACTTTACGGCATGTAACTTTTTGCCGTCAAAGCTTTACCTTTTTCAAACAACTCGTTCTGTCTATCTCCAAGCTTATTTTAGCTACCGTATTTATAGGCCTCTCTATCGATTTTGAAACCTTCATTTGAAATACAAGAAGTAATTATAAGGAGATAGAGTTTTCGAATTTCTACAGCCTCTTTAGTAAAATTCTGGAGGATCAGAATTCCAGAATAAAAATCATACTAATTCAGTTGACCTTCAACTGACGTCCGCAGCGCCACCTATGTCAAATATGATATCACCGCCAGTTTTCCTCCTTGCAACTACACAACTTTTATTAAAATCTTTTTCTTGTACTCTTGCTATGATTTATGAGATATTTAGCTGGTTCTTTTAAAATGGGTCACCCTGTAAAAAGCTGTAGCTTTCTTAATTAATGGCACATATGAAACTTGTACTTTTCTTTATATTTCCTTCACATCCAAAAAGTTTACTTTTTGAAATTCAGTAGAAATGACAAATGCGTCACCCGGTATACAATAACACTCACATTTACAAAGGAAGCGGTTCTCAGTTTACATCCACTCCAATTTGTAAAATTATTCCAGCTACTGTCATGTTTACTTTCAGTCTACCTACTTTATTTCACTGGAAAATATACATATAATCACCCACGCAGTCGTTAAACAAATCATTAGGTAATATTGGAGGCCTCATTTGTGTAATGAAATCACACGCGTCACAGCAATTACTTTTTCCTTAATTAAACTTGATTTATTTGCTGATGAAAGAGTCAGTTTCATATGGATCGTAGTATACTGTCAACCATGAATGAAAGAAATGAAACAGAACATGAACCCAAACGCTATGCAGCTGGCAGTGTTTCAGTGAGGGAATTCGCCTTGTATACTTCGGCGCCTCGCGCCTCGTGATACAGCCTTAGCTCTCACGCTGTAACATAAGTCTTCTCAACTTTGACATATAACATTATAGTGTTTAATCAAGCCAACCGTATCAAATGCATTTTTTTTGTTTCTTAAATAATTTCTTCATAGCGGATAAAAATACGATTTCCATCGAACAAATGAAACGGGCAAATCCATTTTAAACGAAAATCTGTGAACATAAATAAATAAATTTAGTCTAGATTTAAACACTTAGTCGACTTGGAAATGGTCTAGAATGAAATAGCCTCAAGCCATCGAATAAAATCCAAATAATTCATTTTCACGTCTGAGCGGCTCCTACGACTATTAGAGCTTTAGGTACACGTTACTTGTCAGCTGAATGGATAAAAGATCGAGAACACACTTCTTTATACACTCTTCAATCATTTATCCCCTTGCTGAGAGTAAGTAAAGCCTTTTTATCGAATTTCTATCCTGATTCTGACGTCTGCTCCTATGATTAATATTTTTTTTATTTCGTCATCTTTTGGCGACGCAAATACACGTGTATGGTAAATATTGAAAATCCAATAAAAACTGAAACCTAATAAAAGCGGTGCAGATATTAAATATTTTATTTCCGATAAAGGGCCCGGTTCACATTCGTTTTTATGGAGCTCTCTTCTGGAAAGTACCTACCGTGCGTCGCATGAAATTTCTGTCATTGAAGTAAAAGAGAAACTAAATTGAACTTGAATTTATTTCAAAGTTCTCTGTGAAATATACAATTCACTAGAGTGACAAGTACTTTTGTCTGAGATGGTTTATTATTTTTCATATCCGTAAGAAGTTTATGTAAAATTTATACGGATGCAACACATTCAAAATTTCCAGGATTGTCCAAAACTTTTATTCATTTTTGAAACAATGCATAATTTTTTTATGAAAAATTCTAGATATGTCCTGAAACAATTGGTACGAATTTGTAACGTGTTCTTATTTATGATCCACAAAAATGGTATACAGTGCATATTATTAATATTGCATCATAGGGATTTACATCTCGTGTTAATGGTTTTACCATCGATAATTTCAAAAAGATTTTTGATACATATTTAACTCACATAATTTTTTAAAAGTCATGATAGTTTTTAAAGTATTAGAAGTGAAAAATTCTTAAATAGAAAGAAAATTAGATAGATAATTTTAGTCCAGTTAATATTTTTCTTTTTAAATTAGCAGGCTGTGTCCACTGACAAGCAAATCCATAATACAAAACTGTCACTTTAATTTAAATCTCATTTAAAGGAAAGGTATAGTTCTTTTCAGATATCTTGGCGTGTGTATGCAATAATCTGCGCATTACGTTCATATGTCTTTCTCCCTTTTGTAAAATGGATTTGTTGAATTTTAATTGCTGCCGTAGGATGACTTGAGAATATTCTCACGTTTCCGTATTTGATCTCACTCTTTCTTACTATGGTTGTGTGAAACAAAATGGTTTCAGTATTAATATGCTTATTTTGCAATATCCAGTGGTCACCAAGCAATTTATTACAAATTATTGCCTTTCAAGTATAACTGTCAGTTTGATTGTCAGGTATAAAGATGCCTGGAAATGTTTTTATCAAACAGTGTCGAGAAGTTTTACGAAATATTTTTGAATACTTTACTCGAGAGAAGGAAAATAATGGTCCCCTATTGCCTTTAACTTGTGACCAGGAGCGATTGGCCGATGCATCAAAAGTAAGTCTACTCAGCGTGTCGCGCATAGTTGGAGAGGGAAAACGAGGTTTGTCTGCTGCAACGCCCGGAAAAAGGCACAGCAAATAAAAATTAAAAAGTGAAGATGTAACAGACAGCATTAAAACCGAAGTAAGGAATACTATTTATTCCATGAAAGAAAAGAAATAACACATTAAGTACATTAAAAATTTTAAAAATTATAAACAAATAGTGGATATTTCTGACACAAGTTTGTGGCGTTTATAACCAATAGCAGATTTAAGTACAAACTAGAAAATAACCGGTGTCTTTTGTGTGAACGGGCTAATGTTGTGGGTAATACATTTGTTGAGGGAAAACGTCAAAATGCTCATTGCCGTGTGCCGTGTCCAGAGTCGCGGCGCACACGCTTGTGGCGGTTCCTAGCAACAGCAAAATTTTGGAAACTACTGAACTGCTGGCGGTTGCTTGGATAATCGGATATGGCAGCGCAAACGCCAACAAATCTGAAAAATACTATATAAGTAAAACATGAAAATGCAATTTTATGTGAGAGAAGAAAAACTGAAAATTGTGAAATTTTGAAATTTGCAGCATGAAAACAATTAACACGAGGATCAAATTTCATCATCATAAAGTTTTCAGTCCGAAGACTGGTTGGATTCGTACAGTTTGTATGATGGATCTTTGAGCGTGCGTCACAACTGCTTACATATGACACAAATCATTTCAAGGTCGAGTGTATTGTCAAGCAGTGGCGTGTGTTTTTATTTTGCTCAGGTACAGATATAAATATGGTAATTTAACAGTTACATCATGTATTAATTAGTAGGTATGGCACCAGCAAAAGAAGAAATGAAAGAAACTTAGATTTTTAGATATATTTTGTGATGCAATTCTAGATTTTAGTGAGTTCATAGTACCTATTTAAAAAATAAACTTACCTTGTGCATACATGTTGTATATAACATTATGAATTTCCATTTTTTGGCATTCGTCTAAATCTTGGGTTTTTTACTTTTTCCGTGGCCGGGATTTTCCTGGGCTAAGCAAAGGCTCATTTCTTTCTGAACGTACTTTGATGCTGGAAACTGTACGCAAGCTAATCTTCAAAGTATCAGAAACACGGTAAAACATTATAAAAAGTTTATAAAATGAATTCCACATTATGACATTTACTTGACAGTAGGTACCTACACTACACGCCTATGAACTGTAACGCTGAATGGCGCTTCGACATCACTTCATATAGGGACCCTAACTTCATATAGTCCTAACTTCATATAGTCGCATTTGTGTTCCGCTCAATATTGTATTATGAGACGTATGTCTTACAACCAAATGACATACGTCGCTGCATTTATATTAAGGAATGATACGGGCTAGCAGTAGGCGCGTGTGTCTTAACTAATTTTATACACACGCAAAGATCCAGTATACAAAGTATACCTCTATCGCTTCCTATCCTGAGCTAGTCTACGCATTTCCCCCAAAAGTTGAACATCCTACATCACCAACTATTTGAGAACAGTATTCTAATCTGGGACTACCTCTACCTCTTTTTATTCCTATCTCTGACACTCTGACTATAAGTAGTGGGTATGTCGCGAACTAATCCTTCGTGCCTCAGAAGGTGTCCTACCATCCTATCTCTCCTATTCTTTACTGCCTTCCATAAATTTCGTTTTTCTGCAACTATTTCTAATACTTCTCTGTTGCTAACCTATCTATCCGCGATATCTTCATCAGGCGTCTGTAGAACCATATTTTAAACGCTTCTACTTTTTTCCGATCCACTTCTCATATCATCCAAGTATCGCACCCTTACAACGCCGTACTCCATACATACGTTCTGAAGAGCCGCTTCCGAGTTTCTACATTTATCATTCCCGAGCATAATAGTTGTTTCTTTTTGCTAAATGCAACTCGAACCTGCGCTATTCTTTGTTTTATATCTCTAGGGCTCTACTTATTTGACTTCCTAAACAGCAGAAATCTGAGACTTCCTCTATGTTCTCGCTTCCGATTGGTATTTTAGTTTTAGTTCTATTTTCACGCCCCCTACATACCAAAATTTTTTTTTTATTGATCTTCATACCACAGCCCTCCGTCAAAACTGCTTCCATTTCGTTCAGAACCCTTCCTGATTCTTCATTGCTGGTTGCTAATACTGCTATATCATCCGCTAATCTGAGTATATTAACAGTTTGGCACTTATATTAATTCCAGCAGCTATTCTGTCTTTAACAAAGTTAATCGCATCTTCGATATATAAATTGAAAACTAGAGGCGACAACGCACATCCCTGCCTCACTCTCTTTCGGATATCTACTTCTCTACGTTTCTGCTCAAATTCTGTAATATTGTTCTATCCCTATACTTCATCCATACATTTCGACAAAACTCCAACGCATATTTTTTTCTCACGCGTCTTCTAAGGCATTTTTCATTGTCAAAATACAAGAAAGACTACTTCTTGTGAAAAATAAAATAAGTACATCATTTGCGATGCTGCTTTAGACGAAAATTTAGAAACGATTCGGGGAAAAACAAGGACGAATAACATACCTGCTCAAAACTCATTTTCAATGATATTTTTTTGCGATATCATGAAATATGCGTGATATCAAGAAGTGTATTACAACATTGTTTGGCCCACTAAAAATCAGATTCCTCAGTTCATGAACTGTGAAATTAATTAAAGGGAAGTAACAGCTGTTGTTAAGTGTTTCTATCAACATCAAGGGATAGTTGTGAACGGAATTTGAGGAACAATATTGATGAGGTAAAGTTTAGTTCAATACAAATTGCTGACGTGCGCTAGAAGCTGGAGGTTCTCCGCAGTATGCTACAAATTTGTCAGGAAATAAACAATGACCAAGACGTTACGTTCCTTAGACATTGGTGATAATACCTTCGTCATGATTAGGTACATTGTTTATAGTAGAATACGGCGTTTGTAAGTCTTCGATTATTACGCAATATCAGGCAAGAAGGACTTAAAAATTAAGAGCGTGATACTAAATCCAATCTACTACTGGGTATAGACCTCCACTAACTTGTATGAAGCTTGTATGTTTTAAATTGTTTATTTGCAATTGTTTCCTCCAGTTTCTTTAATGCTGTTGTGTCATCTCTTCGGTACCCAACTTACACTTCTTTGTGACGTCCCAGATCCCCACGAGCAATGCAACTAATCCAATAGTCCGCAGGTTTCGGTTCAAAATGTCCAACTTCAATGTTCTCTTCATGACCCGACCCAGTTAGTAGATAATTTCTAATTTTCTTCACTTTCATATGTCAGTGCCGCATATCGTTAGAAAAAGAACACAATTCTCCCAAACCTTCCCTTTCAAACTAACTGGTATTTCACGATTCCTCAAAATCTCACTTGATTTATCAAAGGCTTCCCAATCCGGTTGTAACGCTGTCAAAGTAAATGCTCTTGGAATCAATACAATTTATTGTTTTCTTGATTCAAACTTGTCGCTTTATTTATCGCCGAATTTCGAAAGATATACGACTGTCAGCAGGAAGTGAGACAAGAGTTCTCTAAGTCACTCTACAGTCACTGTGCCTATAAAAAAAGTAAATCCAATTAAATATTACGTACTTCAGCTGCATGGTTGGTCTCACGCTGGAAAGACGTTAAAACTTAATAAACCGTCGAATTTGGATTGAAAAATGCTTAGTCCGCTTTCAAAACCACTTGAGTAACAGAAGCAGATGATGATATAGATGTTTACTCTTAAAACCACTCTGACATGAGTACTAAGAGTAAGAAGCCCGACTAGAGGTTAGATTGCGAGAAACTAAAACAGCGGAAGGAGATGCAGCAAAGGGGATGAAGTAACAGTTAAGATGGGTGGAATATGTGCACGGACCTGTTCACTTCAGGAAGTTTAAAACAATGTGAAGAAGCAATTGTCTAGGAGAAGAAGAGGAAGATGGAAACCAAGGAAGCGCGAGAAACTGAGAGGAGTGGCAAAACGTTGCAAAACATACAGGGGGATGAAGAGGAACTATCCAAAAGCTTTGAGGCTTGCTGAAACTCTATTGTCGGCAAGAATAGTTACTCTGCCTCTTTCTGAGTTTAAGTTTTTTTGTCCTGGTTTTCAGGGAACTAAATTTTTCTGATGGAAGCTGTCTCGCATACTTCTACTCAGCACTTCGACTGTAACTCTTCTTTCCATTCCGTTGATGTTCTTGAGTTCTTAAAGTCTTTAGGCATGCTGTATGTTGCGACCCTAAATTTTTCTTTAGATTGCCTTGCCTCCATCCTCAGAAACAGTGGGGCCGACTGATGGCTGGCCGCACCTGTGTGGAATTATGGACATTGTGTTGTTCTTCTTGGAACTAATATGACATTTAAGGGTGTTAAGGTCTATAAACTACTGCAGCTACAAGATATCTTAACGGTTGATGATGACCAAAACTAACTAGGGCCATAGAAGTTGTCGTTGATCTCGTGTAAGATTTATCCACCACCTTCCTGTGATACTTTCTCGTCCGAAGCATCACCATCCGAATGGCTCCAGTAAGTAAAATGCACCATTCTCTTCTCTGTTTGTTGACCCTGCTGTTGTGAAACCACAACCTTCACTAAGGGGGAGTAAGAAGTTGGAATTGCTTCAAAATGTATTTGAAATAAACGTCTGAGGTAGTTTCAAGTGTCTACTAAGCGATTTCCAATGCTATAAATGCAATGCAATAAAGAAGTAAAGGGACACTTTTGAATGATTTTTAACTATACAGAACATACTTGCTTTTAGTGTCTGTACACATAATTAATAATTAATGTTCTTACGTTTAATTTCTAAACAAAGTAATACCATCAAATGTTCAATGCAACGCATTTCGATATATCAAACCGTGGCGAAATCTATAATTAGAAGTATCTACAACGTAATTAAACAAAGGCAATTTATATTTTCATATCAAACCTTTCTAAAGGTCGGCAGTTCATACCTTCGTATTTGTAATTACGATTGTTCTTCGCAGTTACAACGTAAATTTTATTTTTGGGGTTTCGCTTTCATAACCCTAATATATAACAGGAAAATAACATATCTTATTGCTGTCCGTTCCATTCGCAGACACAGTCATAACACGAAAACAAAAATACTTATACACGGAGTCAGAAATAAAGTTAATTTTCTGTTCTTCTGAATACGTCCTTCCTATGGAATATTGCCTTTATGTTTTTATTCTGGCTTTTGTGATAATGTAATAGATAATTGAATAATATGCGATCGCCGTCCATGCAATTTTAATATTTTTAATGTTTTAGTATTTTTCTATATTGGTGTTTAATTATTCAGTGCCTTTCTCAACAAAATTTCTGGCATCAGAAGCGGGATTAGTTTGCACTTTAAAGCCACTTATAGAAGTTAGACGGCACCTAAAGTTTAGTTATCCCGGATTGCTAACCAGCATACACTTAACACTTACGAAACATCCACTTCATAACCAAATTTCACCCGTCCAGATTCGAACCGATCCTGATTTGGCGCACGAAGGCACTTACCATTAGGTACTGCAGTTATAATCAGTTATCAAAACATGAAATTTGATTAGGATTGTGATACTGCCGGGAATCATGAACTTGCAGAATATGTAGGTAAGAGATCACAAGGCGCTTGTCTTAAACGGCCTTAAATTTGTACTAATGAGCTTGTGTTTAATTACTGAATTATGTCTCTCATTAACAGTGTTTCAGAAGGACAAAAACTAAATTTTAATTCTGTTAATAATTATTTCACTGACTTCCATCAGACGGCTGTTAGCGCTGTGAGCCATTTGAGGAAAAAAAACATTGGAGACAGCCGGGGCCTTAGGTCAGATGATGTCAGCCTCAAAAGTCCTTCGCCCACGACTTCAGTGTACCATTTCGCTGTTATGTTTCAGCGTTTTCCGTTTGTGTTTGTAGTTCTACGCTCATTATTTTTAATGCAAGACTTGATTGCGTAAGGGGTAGCAAGCTGGCTTATGCTCGTCTGTCCTGAAATGTAACGAGCTAAAAAATCCCTCTTAATAGCAAATTATATTTTTTGGGCAAACCATGTTTTGTTAATGAGAAAGCTTTTAGCTTCTGTAACCTTTAAAAATTCTCGAGAAGGGTTTTCCCTGGGAATATATAGAGTTCGAAAATTACATTTTTTTTTATTTTAATGGCATATTTTCTTTTGATGTTTATGCTGACGCTCTTGGGGCGTTTTTAGGTTTCCTCTTATTTTCGTAATTTATTTTTAATAATTTTGTCCTCGACAGCAGCCTTTGAAAGTCGCGAAAATATATTATCGTTTAATGGAGATCGATTCCTTATTGGCTGAGAGACGTAATTTCGATTTAAATATCAAATATGCGAACAGCAATTTAATGCTGAAAATAACTTTTCATAAATTTCTTTGTTCTACCGAAAAATTTAATGCTTTCCAATGAAATGAGAACTTCAGTCTTGAAATTTTAGTTCGGTTTAGTGCCTGTTACACACGTTGGGTGGATGGGAGACTTTGTCGTAAATCCATGAGCCAAAAGAGAGATACAGTAATAACACTCGACATATGTTTCGCTGTCGTCAGTATCCCCACAGGGATATGAAGATAAACTGATTAAACTTACATACACTATGAACGGTCTAAGGGGCTAAGGCTTATACGCCTTACTAGACACTTTTTCCAGAAATATTTGCCTATTACCCACTCATTCTGAAAACTTCGGAATTTTGGCCAGATTTTCAGAACTTGGTCCCACTCTGTAAGGCTTAATTTAAGATTCCTGAAGACACCATCAGTGTGCCCAAAACACTTATCCTTTTGCGAAATGAAGAGGCGCTTTAATTTATTTTAAAGACATGTCCGCCTTTGCAGATACGGCCGAGAAGATGAGGAAGTGATGGGTCTTAAATTCTGCAATGAAGCGATTATGTGTCTGGCCCAATTATACCCGCCACATCCAGGAGCACAGCCCCCTGAAGGAAACACGCCTTTACAGGTAAGCCGTCTTTGAATAATAAACCAGTTTGTACCACTGGTGTATCTCCTGCTTGCATATCAGTTACTGCTCTACAATTTTGCATATTAAATACAGTCTGCCAGGTCAGGTATAACACAAATTATATTGTACCACGAGGGTAGCATAAGAATTTTAAACAAGAGTATGTATTTCACGTTAAAACGACAGTCGATGCGTCCTTTGTGCACTGGTGACAATAGTTGCATTGCACGGCAGGTTTTCATTGTATAGGTGTCTATGTATTTCACATTTCTGCATACACCTTTTACAGAATAGCTCTTGTTTCGTTGATTAGTTTAATTTCCTAATTGTCTTCAACAAACTCAAAGTGAATATATACCTACTTCCTAATAATTATAAAAACAACAAACAAGAAAGGAATCGCACTAATACCGAACACTAATCAACTTTAGTAACGGGATCGTTCACCATAGTCAAGTTTTTCATATGCGCTTCTCAAACCAATACGAAAACGACAAAAAGTTTACTTTTCATTGAATTATATAATTTAAAATACTTGTTTCTAGTTTAAAATTTTCGTTGCCGCCATTTCTACGTAAACAGTTGTATAATCGCTCTGAAACTTAACCGGACGGGATATTCAATCGCTAACTTCATCGGTTGATTGTAGATGTGCTATTCTCACCACAACAAAATTCATTCAACTTGTGCGAGTTTATAGTTTGAACATCCATGACTCCCCGTAGAATTTCATAGCAAACCTTAATCAGCCTATTATACCTCTACACCGGATCAATAATTAAATACCGGCACTTACTTAGTGTACAACAGTAAATCACGCAACGCAACGCAGGGCAGGTAGTCAGATACTCTCAATAGTTCCGAATTTTAATCGTAAAATGTCTGGTATGAGAATGCTTTCGATCTCCGGTACTCCGGTTGACACGGGGTTTTTATTATTTCTTCCGTCATCCTTCGTGAACGGCCGTTCGGAGGCTCGGCTCCTCCCATCTGACAGCGCGCGTTCGCTGTGCCCTCTCTTAGCTTTCCTTCGGTTCATTGACGTGTGACGTATTTTCATATGCTTCTTTTTTCTAAGGCGCTGTGATCTTTTATTTAATTTGTTACAGAATAGCCAGATATTTTTAGCAAATATAATATTTAACATTCTTTGTTCTCTGGACCGTATGCTGAAGCATACATTTAATCTATTTTACGGAAGTTTAGAGCTTTTGCATCAAAACAGTTCCGAAAACAAAGCAATAAACCTGTAGAGAGCATTCATATTTATTAAATTCATAAAATGTTCATGTAGATAAATTATTAAATCATAAATTGCTCTGCCCGAGGCGCATATTGTACTTTAGAACTAAAAGCATCAACATTGTTTCTGAACTTGGTGGTGAAGTTCCTTTTTTCTTTTTCTGTTTCGTGCGGGGAAACCATACTAAAACTACTCCGAACTCATTTGAAAAATTACACACACTTAATGCTTTTGCGATTTTTAGGAATAATTCATGGATGCACTGAAGACAGTTGCCTCTCTTTTCAGACTTGTCAAGCGTTAACTTTGAAGTTTTTATATTAACCTAGTTCCTCATAAAATGAATACAAAGATAAAGAACGAATTTTCTAAGTTTTGTTTTTCTTTATTTTCAATGCTTTAATAAAAAATTGCGCACGCTAGCGGCGGTATTTATAGAGAAGACCAGTTTTACGATAATAAAATTGATCTCATCAAATGTTTTGTGAAATGAAAATTAAACCTGACGATTCAATTTTTCATTGCTTAAGAATTTGCGGAACTGAACATTAGATACCGTTCTGCAAAGCAATTCACGAAACAATGTAACAAAACATTAGAATTGCGTAGATAGAGCCCGCATTGTCTGATATGTGCGCAAAGTGGTTGGGTAGTTTTGGGTTCCTGATGTTTTTTTAGGACGAGCTTAACTCCCTTTATCATGCGTTTCAACGACACTTCCCTGCTCCGTTGTTAAATTATGCAAAGATTCAGGATGTTGTATTTGGTAATGTCGGTAGTATTGTAATGCCCTGAGCTCGTTTCAGTGAGAAGAGTCCTCTAGAACTATTGAAAATACAAAAAAATAAACCAATTACAATGAAATAAGTATCGCTAAATTTTGAATAAATTAACACATCTACATGGGATTTGCACTGTATACAGTGTTTATTCATGGTCGATGCTAGCCTTACTCACAAACGCTCATCGCTACCTGGGATGCGCCCGATAGATACCTCACATCACACGGGAAATGTACTATAAACTCCAAAAGTGGTATTCCAGTTTGCGACGCGAATCGTTTATGCCGGACGTTGATATGTTTTCGTCAACCCCCATAGACGATGTGATTTTTCGTTTAAAGAACATGATTATTTATCTATTTTTTGCTGTCCTTTGTTTACTGGTGCAAGGCTAACACGTTTGTTGTCATTCAAATAAAATCGTTTAGATCCGCCTTCAGAACTTTAATTGGCGGACAGTTGCTAAGGTTTTTTACCTCAGAATGTTATTGGTTATGGCATTTTAAGCGGAATTGAACCGTAAAGTGGAACAGCAATTTTGGCGTTTATAGTACCTTACTGCTTGTTTGTATTATCAAATATGGTTGTTTCACCGAATTTTTGTTGTGAGGCTAGCACTAATATGCCTAGTAGGGGAAGTCAACTTAGAAAACTAGTCGTTCCATTTAAATAATCGGAAGTTACCATTATTTTAATCGAAAATCAATTACCAGACATTTCTAACTTAATGTGGTTACACCCTGCATACCTAGTAACAAGCCGTATGGATTATTGATTATTTTGACTGAAATGATAACGGATATTAGCGTGGATACGAAGATATTAACAATTTCCAACATTACTATTACATTGTCATTTTGGTATTCCTTACAATATTTTCACCATTTGCATAAATAAAAATCAATTGTTAATTGTAACTGTACCTACTTTTACGATCCAAGAGCAAATTTTTAAATAAAGCTAATGATATCCGATACAGCCATAATAAGAGTTAAAAGCAACTGTTCCCCGGAGCCAG
This sequence comes from Xestobium rufovillosum, assembly GCA_963966045.1. Classification (NCBI taxonomy): domain Eukaryota; kingdom Metazoa; phylum Arthropoda; class Insecta; order Coleoptera; family Ptinidae; genus Xestobium; species Xestobium rufovillosum. The sequence continues at coordinate 24,267,476 of OZ014496.1, forward strand.
TAAATAATTTTATGAATTCCGCGAATGCTGAAAACAAAATTATAAAATTCTTTATCCATTTTATGGAAATGAAAAGCTAAAAATATTCGAACGAGTACTGAAATGTCAATGTCGCGTTAAGGTACCTGCAAATATTTTTAATAGCAATATATTAAAATTAGTACACCACAAAAGAAATGCAGTGACGGTACCCTGGGTAACAGCCAGTCGTCTCGTCGGATGATTTAAACTGTGTACGCGGTGTCTGGATTTGTCGTCGCAGCACATGTGTGCAATCCAGAAGGGATGTAGATCTGGGATGTACGTTTCAGCCACTATGTGCAATCCAGAAATAGGATGGCCTTTAATTAGCACGAACGTAGTTGTTTAGCCGTGCTTTACTTCAACCGTGCTAGATGTCGTTCAATCGCTCACTGCAGTAGCTGAAACACGAGGCGTGCGAATTTTCACTACGCGGAATACATTTAGCAGTGCCAATTCATGAATTATACACCCACTATATCTATCGTGTTTCAGAACAAGCCTTAATTAGCCTGTTATACCTCTACAACGGATTAACTCTGTTAATCTGTTTAATTATTGGTAGCCTCACATCCACAATAATTAAACACCGGCACTTATTTCTGGTATATTTGTACAATTTTCTGGTAGAGAAGCTTCTGCTCATTCGGTTGGCGGGCTGTTTTATGTATTTTCTCCAGTCTTCGGGATCGGCCTGTCGGCATTCGACTCCTTCCCATCAATCGACTGGGAAATTGCAGGGCACATTATTGTGCCATCTCTCAGTTTTCTTCGGTTCTTTGACGCGCAGAAGAAAATAATTAACGTCAATCAGATTGAAATTCCAAAAGCTTTAAAAGAAAATTAAAATTGTGACTGACACTCTATCTTTTTTAATGCTGGAATAAAGTAATTTTAGCTAAATCGTCGTATTTGGTTGTCGCGGATCCTATGTTGCTCTGTGTTCTATTACTTAAGGACCACCCTCTAGGGTCTAGAGATAAAAAGAAATTTGGGAACAATTAGCTCAAAACTATGTTTATGCTATAGAGGTTGTATATACATATACAGGGTCCTGCAACAGTGCGTCAACGGCGTTTTGCGCCTTTATTATACATTTTAGAGAGAAAATATATGAGGGACCCCCTTCTAATTTTTAGTCGTCTATACTTTAAAATGAGTTGCATTTATACAGATTGCCCCATTTCTTCTGCACAATCTCCAACTTCGTTTTTTTTAATGGAACCTCCTATATTTGATTACACTTTTGGATTTCTTATCTGATTTTACTATGAGGTTGTATGAAATATTTCTTATACGAGAATAGCGGCGAATCTAGTTGACACACTTCAATTTAAATGGGAAAACTCGCCAGGGCGGAATAAAGAAAGCTTTTTATCGGACTCGAGCTTTCGCAAAACTTTATTGCTTCATCAGGAGTCTACAAAGACAAAAGACAATAGAGCAGCTATCAAAATACAAAACTAAAAATGAAAACTTACTGGTTAGTGAGGTTAAAATGTTCCCAACACAATTATATTAAACTAGATGAACCCGACTTTTACGTAGTGGTGAATCGGTGTAGTAATTATACTTAAAACGTAGGTGCATCCCAGGTGCACCACAAAATATTCCTATAGAATATTCTTAAATAATTAATTGCGTTTAATTTAATATGGCAAAAAACCATTCTGCGAACAGCGCTGAGCAGATCCAAGCGTCCATCGGAATGATGCCGATGCAATTTTCTTATTTGAGTTAAAGAAACACCTGATCGAGTGCACGACCTCACCTATACGATCTCCGCCAGTTGAAAAGAGACCGAGCGACCGATATCCCCACCCGTAAATTGTTGTGCCAGTTCGCTTTTAATATTATGATTATAAAATTATAAGTTTACAAAAACGTACACAATTTAAAAAATCTTCAATAATTTAAATAATAAATAAAATAAGTAAAAAATAATTTTTAAAATAAACAAAGTTACTCAAAAATATGCAGTTTCGATAAAAATATATCTTACATCAGTATAACAGATTAGGAATTCAAAAATATGTTGATATACATATAATATACATACAAATAGACATATTCTTGATCAAAAAACTAAGCAATTACTCTGTGATACTTTAGTGCTATCAAATTTTTCATATTGTGATGTACTTTATAACTCCTGCATAGATGCTCACTCGAGGCGTAGAATACAGTTAGTTCAAAATGCTTGTACCAGATTAATATGTGGTGTGAGAAAGCGTGAGCATATTTCACATAAGATTAAAGAAATTGGTTGGTTAAATATGGCCAATCGACGTTTGCTGCATTCGTGTGTTTTCTATTTTACCGTGGTCACTGCTCAGTCACCTCCGTATTTATATGAAAAGATCAGGTACAGATGTGATGTTCACAATATAAACATAAGAAGGAAATCATTAATTACCCCACCCTTGCACAGGACCGCACTCTTTGAAAGATCATTTACCTATAACATTAGCAAAATTTATAATAGTATTCCTAAAGAACTAAAGATGTTAAACCATAGCGGGTTTAAATTCAGACTCTTTAGTCAATTATTATCCCTCCAGTGAATTTATCGTACAAATTTTTCTCTTACTTTATTATATTTCTCTTGCATTTAAAAATATTATTTTCTTGTGTGCATCACCCGTCTCGTTCTTCTTGGGGAGGCTCATTTTAGTAATAACATAAGTTTTTCATTTTTGGGTTAAGTGGTAGAACATCTTCACGTGCTTGCATGTGTAAGATGAACTTCGCCTTTTAGCATAGATCATTGTTGTAATGATGTTTGTGCAATACCTGAGTGTTACTCGTATATCTATGCTAATAAAGATCTATTATTATTATTATTATTATTATTATTATTATTATTATTATTATTATTATTATTATTATTATTATACAGGCGCCCCGTTAAAAAAACAAAGTTGTTTACTGCGCGGAAGAAATGGAACAGTGAAATGAGGGAAGATAATTTTGAAGAGAGCTAAAAATGAAGGATGATCTCACATTTGTATAGGTAACTTTCTTCTATAAAATACATAATAAAACAGTCAAGTTGCTCTTTCGGACAAATGGGGAACAACATTTATGGAATGAATGTTTGTCTTTAGACACAATTTTTATGCGAAGAAAGCAGACACTTTTTCGTCGAAGCACAAAATAAGTTATTGACACCCGACACTGAAAGTTGTTAACCTGTTTCTCAAATTCTCCTAAATCCAACATTATCTTTTATGAAGGCGGATTAATTCCCATTTTACAACCAATAAACGCAGCTATTAAAAGCAGATAGAGCTGTATAATCTGTAAACGTGAATGTTATTGGATCCGGTATAATTACTTAGTTCTTTTTAGTCGTATGTATTGTGTTAATTTAAACCAGTCTAGCCACACTGACAGTGACAAAGCATCCTTAACTTGGAGTTGTAAAGCTTTTGCCGTCTTTCTAAAATAGGGGCCGCAACATTCATAATTAAAGAAGCTATGACAAATATCATTGTCGTACTGCGACTGTAGTAAATACTTTTTCGTTCTTGAGGAAACTCGCATTAACATTACATCCTTGATTGTCGTAATTGGTAACGGAAAACCACGTAAGGACTACAGAACGGTCTGTTCAAGACAAATTTAGGAACGGTTCACGGACATTTTGAGAACTTATCTAGATGGCAAAAAACCAGCTGGCGAACAATTTGCGAACCATTCGGTGTTCGCTCTAAAAAAGGTATCACCAAACTAGGTGTTCCCTCATTCCCCGACGTGTAAGCTCCTTTTTGAAAGTAACTTTCATTCCAGAGTTTTACCTTTATCGTATTTATTGTGTTGTAGATAACGATACTTTTTACTTCACACCCTTTATAAAAAATCAAGTTAGCCATGCATAAAAGTCATCCCTAGGGGAATGAAACACATCCAGATCATGGAGACTTTATTTCCTGTTAATTCCGGCACGTACAATTCGAAATAACACGCAAACGTATTTCATTACAAGTTACTTTACAATCAACTGGTGTGTATAAAATACGGCAGCATTTGAAACAGACCTTATTTCACTAAAACAAAAGCATTCCGCTTAGTAGCCTTCGTCGCTCCATGTTATCTTGTAGTCATTGAAAGCTCTCTCTAGAATCCCAACTGCTTCTTTGTGATCCGCTTTTCCGTACCCCTGAAACAGGAAAAAAATGAGGTAATCGACAGCGAACACGATCAAGTTATTGTTTGTTGCGTTAGCTGAAAGAGACATAAATAAAATTAAGTTCTTTGTAGTGCTTTCTTCTTTTGTTGTTTTTGGACGTATTACGTATACCTGGGTCACTCGCTATCTCTGATGACAAATAAGGGTAATTAAGGAGTAAGTGGTTGTTTCGTGGGGGAAGTAGAACTAAATTAGTAGTATTCATTACGAGCTTTTGTAGTACGTGTTGCATGGCGTGCGTTTTTTTTGTAAATTTAATCAAAAATGTAGGTCAGTAGAACTGCCAAGCTATATGGATTACCATATTCACAAGCCGAACGTCATCAATAACAAATACATATTATACTATCATACCCCGTTTCATACATAGCGTCGCATCCACTGATCAGAAATACTGGATATCAACTCAACACTTGAAGATCGAAGATTTGGCGCAGTAGTGAAGAAGACTGCCTAACAACTGAGAAATTATCTTATCAAGCTTTATTAAATCAATAAGAAAGTATTTTTGATACAACATTAACAAATAAAGAGCCACAACATTAACAAAGATATAATGAATGTTCCGAGGAATATGCTACAATCCACTTTTATTAAAATTCAAACACATTTGTATTGGATTTCGTTTAATTTCGACCAGCTTACGATTTAGCGACTGATATAACGTATTTGCTAAAGGCGAGTTTACGTTGATAGAGTAGCTGGGAAAGTTAGCGATACTAGTAGCGAACATAACAAACTAGTATACTCAACCAGCTCCTACCTCAATAGGTAGGCTAGCAGAAAGATGGTCTTTCGCCTGGAGCTCCGCGTTACTAGTCTTCAAGACCACCAGTCGGATCTTTCGAAGAGTTATGTCTCTTCCGGTTTTGGTTACCTGCAACCCTGCCTCCTTTCTCTAGGTACTTATGTCGGCATGGTTTCCCCTGCCACGCTCGATGAGCGTCCGCAGAGGTCGCCTTCGCGACTTTCTACCCCACATCACTATATCATCGTCCGCATCCGTTACCAACATTCGTGGGATTGGGCAGCCCGCAAATGGTTTGCTTGAGGTAAACGACGTGGGGTGTAACATTTACCAGTAATCACGTACTTAACTTGAGCAAAAGACAGCACCGGTTCCCTCACATTCAATACTCATATCGACGAGGTTTCCTTGCTCCGTGTGATAAGTGACCGTCGAGGTCGCTTACGCGATTCTCTATCCCACATCAATACCATCATCAGCATCCGTTGAGCACTTTCATAGGATTGGGTAGCCCTCCATTGGTCTTAACTCTTAAGGGTAAACGCCATGGGGTGAAGCGTTTACTCCTTTGCCTTTACTCATGCCGGCAAGCTTTCCTTTGTCCCGTTCGCTTAGTGACCGTCGAGGTCGCTTGTCGAATCATCTCCTCCACATCGCTCTCATCATCGGCATCCGTTACCCCACTCGTGGAATTGCATAGCCAGCAAGTAGTTTTCTTGAGGTAAACGCCGTGGGGTGTAACATTTACCAGTGCTTACGCACTTAACTTGAGCACATTCAATACTCATATCAGCAAGGTTTTCCTTGCCCCGTGTGACGAGTGACCGTCGAGGTCGCTTACGCGATTCTCTATCCCACATCAATACCATCATGCGCACTTACATAGGATTGGGTAGCCCGCCATTGATTTTAAGGGTAAACGTCGTGGGGTAAAACGTTTACTCATTTGCCTTTACAAGTACTCATGTTGGCAAAGTTTCCTTTGCCCCATTTGATGAGTGGCCGTCGAGGTCGCTTGTGCGATCATCTCACCCACAACGCTACCATCATCGGCATCCGTCACACATTTGTGGAATTGGGTAACCCGCAAGTGGTTTTTTAAGGTAAACGCCGCGAGGTTTAACGTTTACCGATGTTTTCGAACCTAATTTTAGAGAGAGTTATCTGAGTAAATCAACTCTGGCCCTCACGTTCAAGTACTCGCGAACTCTACCCCACATTGTTACCATCAAGGGCGCACGTTACTCACATACGTGGGATTGGGTAGCCCGCAAGTGGATTTAGGGGTAAATGTCGTGGGGTCTAACGTTCACTCCAAACAGACCCCCAGAGTCAAAGTTAACCCGGTGTTACTTTTTGCTGGCCTAGGTGTTTTATTTGAAATTCTGGAACCAAATACCTTTTCGCGTTAGTTACCGACCCTGCACAATATGACATCATCATTCATAATTTCCCCAAAAATAGAACATTCTACATTCTCAACTATCTGCGAATAATCTTACCGTTTCTATCTCGACTTCTAATTTTTTCATATCCATTTCTCCTATCATCCAGGTTTCGCACCGATATAATACCGTGCTTCGTGCGTACGCTTTTAAGAGTCTCTTCTGAGTTCCTGCATTTACAGTTTCTGAGCATAACAACACGGTCCTCTGTCATTCTCTGTTTTACGTCCCTCTTGCTTCTACCATCGCGAATTATTTGACTTTCCAAACAGCAGAAATCTACGAGTACCTCTAATTTCTCGCTTACAATTTTTATTAGTTCCATTTAATCCTATATTCGCGCTCCACGATACGACTATTATTGTGGTAAAAGTATTAAAATATTTTTAAACAGAATGATCTAAGAAATTAGTCCAGTAGAGAAAAACCAGTGGAAGTTTTAACATTTTGTCCTGATATTACCATGATGATGAAGAATTATTGACAGCTTGAGAAAGGGTGGCGGATCCACATCAAGATCTTCGGCTACCTACTAAAAGAAATTGGAGATTTGTCATCTTATAGCTACCCGCAGATGTGTCTATGAAGTGAAAAGGGACTCCTATAATATTATTTGAGTCTACGAAAGCAAAGTGATTTATGAAGTTGGCCTACAAGTCCCTGAGGATCACACAACCTTCTACTTTATATTTGAATTATAACAAATGTCTATCTATAATTGTTTCTTGCAGATTTTCTGCATTTACTGCCTTCCACATGAAAGTGCGATAACCTATTTTCTCAATACATACGTATTATACGACATTTAATGATTAGAGTAGGTTCCATTGCTTTATTTCCTCTAATAAATTACGTTAATACAATTAATATTATAACCATCTCGGAAACAGAGAATAGAATATCAGATAGAAGCGCGTAGTTAAGGAAATTAAACACTCAAAGCTGGTATAAAAGGCTTTCGGTTACAACAGCAAAAGTAAATATCTATGTAATTCATATAAATGTGCTGTAGAGATTCTGTATATTGTCACTGCGAAGAGCTAAGAATATCTTAATATTCCCCAGGATTTAATTTATTTCCAGTCGCGTTCAGTTTCGGATAGACACTTCGTTGTTGACATTGCCGAGTCGTTATTATCCTTCGTGTGTAAACAATTGAATCGAACCAGCAAATCTGAGTGCTCTTGAGATGCTGGGCTCTTCCAAGAGTTGAATTAAATAAATACAGGTACAAACAATTAACCACGAGAAGCAAACAGAGAAAATAGCGATACGATGACGCATTGACTGTTTTTGTTGTAGTAGAGATTGTTCGGTTGGAGAAATAAATTCGTCATTGCTGCGTAGAGACAATTTTCGTTAGCGTTTCTGCGGTTACCGGACGCCAACCATCAATTGTGTTACAATACCAGATTTAATGGCGTCATATTATAACTGAATTTGTATACTACTATACTTATGCAAAAAAGGGTGCCTACCAACCCGGCGGCAAAATACAATAAAAATCGCTATTTTGAAGATCGGCCAATTTCCACTGTAACAATGAGAGGAATACATATTGGCATAGGTATTCCTCCCTTATATGCACCTAGTTGCTGGAAATCTTTTAAACCCCACATTTGTACGGAGTAACATCTTTTCCTTTGCTATGTTATTTTAGCCTACCTTTTGGACGTTTCCAGAATGAGTGCTACCAATGCCTTCATGAGGCATTGGTGCTGCCTAGTCACAATAATTTTAGTTAAACAAAGTAGGTAACGAATTCAGCTCTGCTATCAAACCTACAGAAAACATTTTTCACGTAATAAAACCCAGTTTGTTATGTGTTGAATTTTATGGTCATTTTCGTAACACCAGAAGCTCCAACGCCTACTCGAAGCTTGTATAAACGCAGGCCATTAAATGTATTTTGCCTGGAAGCAATATGAAGTAACGATAATAATTTTAGTTTCTTCTCTTTGTACCATTTTCCACGGAACAACAGGTTTGCGTCTGAACAAACAATAACACAAAAATATGTAGATGTAAATTAAGTATTCAACCCACACGCTGTAATTTTCGCTTTCAGTGCGAAAGAGTTATACAGTGTAAAGAATATTTAAAATGATTATAAAAATACCCTTAATCTCTATTTTGGTCCAACACCCTTCAAAGTCATAATAACTAAAAATGGGCGTTAAACAATTCCTATTGTAGCATATCGAGTTTGCTTTGGCGCAGAAATCATGTATTATACGTTTCTATGGCAAAGTTCTCTCAAGGGTTACCACTTTTGTACATTTATATAAATTGGAGAATGTGATTGTCACTTGTCCCCAATTTTACAAACATTCAAGATATCGATTGGCAACAAAAATGCGGATAATCTAATTGACCAAACTTGGGTTTCGGTATGTCAGGGAGTTATTACCTCTTCTTTTGGCACAAAATCGACAAGTATTGCTGGGTACCCTCATAAAATGCATGCCAATGCGCTGTCTAAGAGTATTGACGCAATCGTCGTAGAAATAATCAGCACCATTCTAAAATTTGGGGTTTAAAACTCGTAATTTTAATCTTAGAACCTTAACGATATACCCAACATCCATATTCCTGCTTGTTAAATGTCCGAATTTGAAGCCAGCGAGATTGTCAAACACTATTTATTTTCATCGATCGTTAAAATATGCGGAACGAATTTTTCACTCACTTGCTTCGCGTTCAAATCATTCGTTTAAAATATGTTTAACTGAACCGTATGAAATATCGGCTATTTCTGTTTGATCGAACAATTTCACACACTTTTCCAGCGTTTTCACTTTGCTTCTTACAAACCACATACAAAAGTTTTACATGTGACTGCAACTTCTCCATAAACCGATATTAACTATTCATGAGTGTTCTTCCTACTTTTTCGTACTTAGAAATTAAATATAATGTTCGAGGTCAATTTCCATGGAACTGAAACATATCCCGATTGTGTAGCTAATCGTGACCAACTTCGCCCACAAAGCATTATCTGTAAGCACGTAAATATTGCATCACTCAGACACATCAAATCATCTCACCCTTCAAGTTCGGCAAGAGATCCCTTTTCCCTCGAAACTGAAAGCGTTGATTGAATTAGCAGAGATGCTATGCTCCCTTATATGACACGTTGGTGAGCCGAAGCGGTCTGGAAATATTCTTGTGGGATCGTGAGAGCTGAATTGATTACGAACCCCTACTATTTCATAGAAGGACCGATTTGAGAGTAATCACAAATGTATATCGACCGGGAAATGACTGCAATAAATTATTTGTTGGGTGGGTCTGATGGATTAGCGAACAGAAAGTCTACGTCAGAAATAAAAGTTTTTAAAGCATAGAATTAGGTCGATGTCACGACTACTCGACAGAAGCTTCACTGGTATATGTATACAAACAGCAATTAAATGTCCTCTAGGGATTTAGTAAATTTAAAACAAGTGAAGAGCACACTGCAAAAAGGGGGAATGTCACATTTTAGGGGAAAATTAGATTTTGTTACTAATAGGTAGTTCTAGTCATGCAAAATTCATTTTCATTAAGGAACAATGCAAGTATGGGGATAGTCTCCACAAAATAAACGTTTTAAAATACATGGACATTGCAAAAACGGGGAACGTCAACGCGATACATTGCAAGAAGGATGAGAGTCATATTTACCATGTCGAATTGGTGGAAGATTAAATACCTTAACAGTTTTTGAAAATGCTAAAGTTAAACCTTCGCCATTTGACGTCATAGATGTCGACCAAGCAATGTTTCGGAACTGGTCAAGTTACCTCCAGTAAAAGCATTTAAAAATATCCATTTCTGACTAAACCTGTTCGTGAACTTCAAGTTAGTCTTATGCCCGGTTTTTCAAATAAACCAACACCGGATTAAGTCTGACACCGGTTTCGTTATGATACCGGCTTTCTGATTGGTTGTAGCATAGCAACGAAGCCGGTGTCAGACTTAATCCGGTGTTGGTTTCTTTGAAAAACCGGGCCACTTCTTCAATGCAGCAACCCCCAATAAGAGAAGCCAACGAATTCTTCTTATCAGGAAAATTACTTAAAGGTAAAACAATGAATTTTTACTCAATGAAAGTTAGGTAGGTATAGCTTTTATGCTTTTAGCTTTACTGGCTATATCTTTTGAGAAATATAAGGTCTTGCAGCACCTAAAGTAATTTAGCGGACTTAAAGCAAAGGAATTCTAATTTGAGTATCTGATGTTTATGTTCTATTGAATAGATTGCGATCAAAATGATTACAGAAAACTGCAGACCGCTGGTTTCGTGTTTGTGAGACTCATCAGTTCCACTCATTACATCTAAACAATTCGTAAAAAATGATCAACGTATGTTAGCATAACAAGCAAATTCGTTGCGTATAAAATGAATGTAGAAAGCACTGCACTGATGAGTCCCACAAGGACGAAACCAGTTGTCTGCAGTTTTCTGTAATCATTTTGAACGCAAGATATTTAATATAACCTATAAAACAAACCTTGCTCTGAAGTAATGTACGTTATGATGTTATGAAGGTTTCAATACCAGTGGCTGCAGTAACAATCTGTGATATCTCGTAGTACTTACAATAAAATATGGATTTGTTCTATAATTCAATGCCTGTCGGGGTATTTGCTCGAGGAATTGTTGTTTGAACGGTCCAGTACCTCTCGTTTATGTTCTCTTATAATATTATCAAAATGATTCTCTTCAAAGCGAGTTTATTATATTACTTATTTATATGACTCTCCCTGTTCTTGCAATGTACGTTGTGACCTTAATGAGAAAAAAATAAAATAAAAAATAAATAATTTTAATTTCAAAAATTCGTTCTTTTAAATTTAGAAAGTACAGTGTCTAGTGATTCAGGTAAAAAATATTCAGATGTTTGCGTTAAGTTGAACGATGACGATACTGTTTTGAATATTAAAGTTAATGTTCTACAACTAATAGAAAAATTGACATTCCCCCTTTTTGCATTGTGGTCTTCAAGTATGAATGAAACCAACCAAAAAATATCAACGACTACTCGTAAACGTCAAATCCACAAACTACTTGTTGTTTGAAACAGAAGACACTTCAGTGTGCACTCGAAAACGATTCGAGATACTTAGCTAATTAAAAGGCGAGTTCAATCACTTCAGTAGAGTGCTTAGGAAGCGCCGCACAAGTAGAAATGCATTTGTATGTCATACTTCAAAAGCCCGCTTTCCAACAAAGAAAATATCAGAGGGTTTCCGATTGTTGTGGTGATATTTAATTAAGAAAGGTAAGTACTGTACTGGGTGCTCATAATAGAACATATCAATATTGCTACAGACTATGATGAATTAATTGTTGGATAAATATAAAACTCTTGTGAGTAGATAAGAATATTTGTTCTGCACCATGCGCGTGGTGTCATCAACTAAATTCATGCCCTGTCAAATTAGGGTCCCTTTATTGAGAGAGTACCGCAATCTCCGCCATGTTTACTCACAATAACAGGCGCCAAATTTGAATTGTGCCGGAACGTCAGATTTTATATTTGACATGTGTTACAAATTGCGTATTCACCCTCTGATTTTTGATCCATAAACAAATAAAATTTAACTGTAATACGTTGAGGAATAATACTACAGACCAGATTGTGGAAATATATATCACTGATTCACAAAAGACGATAAAATATAAACACCAAGCAAACCAACATTTCAGCTGAACTTTGACTGACATATGACATTTTGCTGCTGACACGGCAGTCCGCCATGTTTACTCACAGTTCTGAAACATAGTGGAGCTATTGATTGCGGTACTCTCTAAATACAGGGACCCTATGTCAAATATTCTATGATCGCCATCTACTGGATAATTTCTAGAACTATGTCCGATAAGTAGGTTTCTGTAGATATTTATGTATATTCATGTAGGTTGTTTGTCCTTCCTGCGAATAAAGGCTGTAGCAAAGGAACCACACGTTCATGACGTCCCACGAAGGACCTTGAAGAATAAAATAAATCTCCATGAGGAATTTGGCTCAGAACGAAGATAGCTTATCTATTGTGGTGAGATCTGTGTAGATACCTCAAAGACTGTCAGAAGTGGGAGTTGTGAAAGTTAAAATAATCGTTCGTAAGGAGTAAACTCCAGTCGGAGCTGACACCCACAAGTTTTTTCGTAATTGTTCCCATCATTTTTGCCAACTTTAATGTGTTATTTAAAGTTAATAATATTTCTCCTGGACTCGATCATAAGGTCCTTGAAAGACTTTTGCAGTTACATTTTATAACCTCAAAATCTAGTAAGTCTAGAAATCACATTACATATGTCATATTTGCATTTATTGAAAAGCAACATCCGAATCACGTTCCATACAATAATTCGAGCAATTATTATCACATTAATTACTATTATATGTTCGATAATAACAAAATTTAACATTAATGAGGAGAAATGAAGTTAATTATTGGTTCAGGTGCTATCGAATGTCGATCAATATCAGCTTCCCCAGACAGTGATAAACGCTACTGAAACAATATTGTTCAAAGCTTCTCAGTAATAAAGTGAAGGGAGGTATGAATGGAAACAATAAGATACACAGAAACGGAGTTCTATTCAAAATACCCTGTCGGGTCTAGATAGTTAATAATTGTAATATTGAATCTTATTATTAGAAATTAATCTTTAGCTGACGTGAACAGTTTGACCAACTAAGAGATCCAATCTATACTAAACTAAACACCGATTTCGCGATCATAGTAGGTAATGCGACGCTTTGGCCATACAGCAGATGACCTTGGAGTTTAATACATCTTATCTGCCCTTCCTCGTAAAACAAAACCCAATTAAATGCATTCCTTTAATAATTAAGCTACCTAATAGTAAACTCAAAGAATTTATCTACGCATAATTATCCGCCCAACTTTAATTGCAAAAGTTGTACACAGTTATGGAAGAAAGTTCACTAATCTGAAATTCGATCTTTTCACATTTTACGAGAGCTTCTGGAGAGAGCAAGCGAATTGATGTTAATTAATTATTCCCCTATCCGATTTTCTGATGATAATAATAACTCAATAAATCCGTCCCCCTTCGAATAGGTATAACTTTTGCCAAACTCGTTAAAGCAAAATTTTACGAGGATCGAAAATCATTAGAAGCTCAGAGGGCGCCTATTTCCCGTGTAATACGATGAGAAACAACATTCGTATTTTCAAGGGAAAATTCCGGTAGTCTAAAAAAGTCTCGTCTGTAACGGCAACTTAAACTTTATTCTTGGTAACACACTAATTATTTACAAATAGGAAAACTTAAACATCTGTTCCAAATGAACGTATGTACAATATCTATTTACAACTTAAAACTTAATTATAACTATTACCGGGCACGCAGTCTCACTCCTCTTACTCGGAAGATATGATTTGGGTATAGTGGCCAAATTCAGACTCAATTACTACTACCGGGAATGCAGTCTCACTCCCCCTTCTTCTCTGAAGAAAAAGACTTGGCAATCGTGGTTTGAGTCGAATGACTGAATTGATAGGACAACTTCCCGTCTTTTATATTAAACTGGAAGCCCTCAGTAACAGTTACTCAATTACCTACTCTGAGTAGTCTACTTCTTGTATATCGTATTGGGACGGTTAGGTTAAATCTTCGTCCAAGATGCTGGCCACTTCTTTCACCGCAACATGTGTTGGTAACTATATCTACATTGATTCGAAGATGTCAGCCAGCTTCCTCCGATCAAATCTAGTTTGCTGCCGCTTTTGTGTTAACCCTGAATTTATGTTTAAAACGTTCTAAATTGTAATTAGGGAAAACTTTCATAAAAAGTTGACCCCGAATTTGATTTTCAACCTCTCACGCAATTTTAATTTTAATTCATGAAGTTTTGGAAAATCTCAATTCTGTATTCTGTTACCTTCAATTAGAGGGCTTCAGGGCTTTATCAATTTCTTGTTTTTATATGGCCAATGACCCCAAATGTGGCGCTCTAAGGCTTTAGACAAACATACATCACTTTGTTTTTCAGTTCCCTTCATCCGGACAAAAAGCAAATGAGGCTCAGGTGTACAGATGTTTTTCCCTTTCAATCGGACTTTCCATTTCCTCCAACAGATTCGTTTTCCATATTTTAAGGGCAATGACATACACAAGTTCATTGCGTACAAATTCTGAAATTGCTTTCGCTACCTGTACTATTTCTCGGGGCGCACTTTGTCAACAGCGCTGTAAAATTGGTTACACCTGTATCGTTTTATTTTATTTGAATTGCTCTTTCAGATTTTACGATTTATTCTGAAACTCGATCGGATCTTAAGTTTAGAGTTAAAATGAACACGGGCTTTGCACTTCCATCGTACCGTAGAAGCTGGTAATCAGTGCGACTGAAGTTGGAAACGCAAAAATATTAACAGAATTTCCACTTCAAAGAATTGGTAATGTATATTTCAATATTTTCAAAATCTTAATGTCGTTTTAGCAGATAATACTTTGAAATATAACTGCGTACAGCAGTTCTCGTTGTTTTGTAATAACAAAATTCTTTGTTTTTTGAAAATGAGTGTTACGCTTGGCTAGTCGGATTGGGGATGGGAGCTATATTCACCGAGGCTTACAATTCTTGAAACCGGACACCCATCCAAACGCAAGTCGCGACTAGCGCTGTTTAGGTACCTTTCATCACCGGAAGATTGTCAACGAATCTATATACCTAATAGGTAAATAATTGCGACTAATATAAGTAATTTACCTGAGAATATCCATAAACTTGAATGGTCTTAGCTGCTGGATCATGCTTGATACGACCGCCGCCCAACACTTTCGATCGCCAGTCCTTTATAGCGCCCTCTTCCTTCAATTTCTGTAGTTCTTCTGTAACTTTGTCATTAATGTCAGCTGAAACAAAACAAAAGCGTGTACAAAACAATGTTCATATTGTCCGTGTAAATGTAAAACAAAAGAACTACGATGATAAATGCCTGCTGTCAAGCAGCTCTGGCATTTAGATGCTTCAGTGTCAAATTTAATTTAATTTAATTTAATTCCCTTGGATTGTGTGTGGTTTATTTGAGGGTGAAATAGAACTACTAATTGTTTGGAAGTTTAGGAGGAATAATGCAGTTTGTTATAGCAAGAAAAATGGCACTTCAAATTGACAGAATACGACGTGACAAGATTTATAGCTCAAGTTCCGACATACTTTGTATCTAAAATCGGATTAGTAACACGAGAACTTCGCGTAAAAGCCAAACACCTCAAAGTAACAGCAACACGACCAATAACGGCATGTTTTAAAGTATCAAATTTATTTTCGGTCCAATTCCACTTGTGGAAGATAAAAAGTTCCCTTTCTAGATTACACAGAAATGCGTGTGACTCTCTTTTATAACTGCTCCGCGTCGATGGATACAGGTGGAACGTGATGGAAAGCGAAGCTGGTGAACCCTGAGTGATTTATAATCGTTAGGGGACTGCCCCAATTTTCGTTAGAAATTTCCACCGCCTGCATATTTTATAATCTAAATAAATAAAGACGGGTTAGGATGATTCACACAAAATATGGATCTCTCGGGTGATAACAAGGGGACCCGTTAAATTTTTCGGTAATTAATAATGCACTTCTACGTAGTAAGCACTCAGACTCACAATTACATTTTATTTTTCAGTATGGTCTCCTAAAAAGTATGCCTTCGGTTTATCTTTATGTTGCATTCTTTAAAGTCTACAAGAAGAATGCCCTCGTAATCAAGGGAAATCATAACCATCACCTTTTTAGTAGACTGCGGACCCTGAACTTTCTTGGCGGTGCTTCTCCTTTTCGCCTCCATTCCATGGACCCCCATTTGGACAAGATGATAGTAGATAACCACAGTTTCATCCCCTGTAACAATTATTGTCTTCAACACGTCCACACGATTTTCTTCACGCTTCAAAAAGGATCGATCAGATTCAACCCGATGCTGGCGCTGAACTGTTGAGAGATGTTTGGGGACCCACCTTGCACTAACTTTATTCGTGCCTAAATAATCGTTGAGGATTCGGCCAACCCTTGTATCTGAAAGCCCCGACATTTTTTATATTTCCTTCAGCTTCAAGCGTCCGTCGCCTAATACGGGATCTTCAACAAGGAAAATCTTGTCGTCCGTCGCCACGCCCACCGTCCTTCCTGTTCTTGCGTCATCTTCCAAGATTTCTGCCCCATTCGAAACCATTTTGGCCAATCTTTTGCCATAGAATAAGACTGTGATTTTTCGCCCATACACCCCATCCAGCCGATATCTGGTGCTTTGGGGGGGGGACACACCTTCTCGCGCAAGGAATTTGATAACGGCTCGATCGTCAAGTTTCGTAATTTCTGACATCGTGATGAACGAGTGACAGTTATAAGAAAACTAATTGACATAAAATCCTTTTTTGTATTTTCCAAGGCTAATAAGACGTTGCAAAAGTAAACACTTGAAGTAATCAAGAATTGATTAGTGTTTACTGTGGACGTTCTGACGCCACGCCGTGATCCAGAAGATAGGTTGGTCATCCGTGTTCATAGACACAGGTGTGAAAAGCAAGCGCGCGCCATACGACACAGTAGTCAAGCGAAATGGAAGGTATCGCAAATGGTTGCGCCTGGTACCAATGTGATCTCACGTATTTTGCATCCGGCACTATTGTTCCCTGCTAGAAATCTCGAAATCACCCGTCGCCGAAACCCCCCTCCCAGCTTATAAGAGTGGATGATCCAGAGGGAGGAATGCAGTACCTGGTCGTCCGACCACCAGTCGGGACCAGTACTCCCAGCATCCGAGATGATGGATGCTGGCCGCTCCGATGCGAAATAAAAGTACTTGAGTTCGCCGTGTGATTAACTGATATTGAACGTAAAATAAATCTGAGTAAGTGCCCGGTGTTTGGTAGTTATTATTGGTGAAATATTAACAATCAAACACTACCTAGTCCCGAGTTGACTGGGTCCAGTTTATGCGTAGCGAGGGAGTAAATGCAGCAGGAACTAAAGGTGTCTGCTGATGTGAGTTAGATCGATTTGGCAATCTCGTGTGACTTTTCTCTATAACGAGACGATTATGGCAGAAATCGATCGCACCTGGCCGAACCGGCGGCCTTCGGTGAAATCCAGCTGCAATACTGTTTATTTGCTCGATACGTACCTATAAGCCGGTGGCGTACTCTGGTGCTACTACGAAAATCACCTACCGAAACCCAGCTAAGGAGTGCACCTCGGTGCATCTCTGATCATACGACGAGCCCGTGGCGTGTACAATCAGGATACACCGCGAGAACCAATTTTAATTTCATGTAAATACTGATTTTCTTTCTTCTTATTCATTTCGATATTAATTAATTAATAGAATACCGTTATAATTTTGTTTATTTTAACCGTGGTTTAGCACTAGCGAAAGAACCCACCCTTCTGCGACTGAACGCTAAGGGTTTATCAACGAATCAGTCTCCCACCGACCAGAGTATCCAGATACATGTATGTTTTATAAAATCACATTCAAATGGTTAGAGACGTATTTCAACAAACATTTGTAATATCTACACGTGCCGTTTTGAAAGCAGACCCAATCGAAGATGGCCTTGCACTTAACTGACACTGAATTCAGACAATATTGAGGGATACATGATCTGGTATTTGCAATAAGGCCAGATAGGTACGTGAAAAAGCTCCTAAATCAAAAAGTCTGCTCGCCCCTAATTTATAGATCTAGAGCAAGTTTTCAGTACAGTAAGAAGAGTAACCGAGTGGACAGCCTTAAGTGCTAGAGATCCACAAAAAATAATAGTAGAATCCATGGACAGCCTTTACGAAAGAAGCAGGTAAGTGTTCCCGCGGAAAAACTTGACATGAAAGTAGAACTAAACAAGGGTGTATGATTAATGAAATCTAACGTTTGCAAAAGACACGGCACGTTACAGCAGCACAGACTGCATCATAAGAACACATACCGGGGTTGGTGAAATATACAATGTGTCTCATTTGACTCCTTTAGATGTGTAATTTGCAAACTATTTAAATGTGAAAAAAAGGTATTTACACATACCCCACAAGTTAAACAAAAGGTAATTCTACGAACATACATAGAAATTTTAACTATGATGTTTTTGTGTCACATTTAGTTTCTCTGCCGCGGCACAACATTTTTGACTAGAATAATATTGATGATAAAAGGCGTTCCATAAATGAAAACTTCAACGTTTTGCTAGATATCCCTGCTGCATTTATAACGTCAAAGTTTACTAAATCTGTTGCTCCATGACGAACACTATAAAACAGATGACGAAGATTCGAAACAGAGCATTTAGTAAGTTCAGTCAAACACGAGATGAGGCACACTGGGGTTACTACAAACAATAGGGAGGTTCGGAGAAAAATAAGATATCTATTTTTGGCATGAAAATGACAGAAAATTGTTATTGTAATTGATTTACGGCGAATTTGTTTTTCTACAAAAATTTTTTGCGGTGTAATAAGCGAAAGAAATTAGCTTATCACCCACACATGCTAGTTCGCTTTGTTATTGGTTTGACGTCAGAGATTCGTAAGGCGCTCCTCCCACTTCTCTTGAAGTGCCCGTGAAGCGGTACCTATCTCATAACATACTTATTGGGACTATTTCGAGCGTGAATTTTTAAAGTAAGGTGTCAAGGAAACATAAAACAAAGACAACATAATCGATATAATGATGCAACAAGGGTATCAAAAGTCCGATTCACATAATTTGCCATATTTATGTAGTAGGTAGGTAAATGTCCCGGTAAATGTGGAAATGGTGTGTGATTCTTGCATCTAACCCCAATTTCATTCAACCTCAAAACAGTATTGTAAAGGCAGACCGGTATAAGTAAAACAAAGTCAACAATTTATTAACTGTACATGCCTTTTATAATTCAGTATAAGTAGGTATGTAGATTGTAGATACCTGCTTACTTCTGTTTGTAAAATAGGTACCTACCTATATTCTCTAATACAAAACAATACATACCTACTCATTTATGTAGGTATGTATACCTAAGTGATTGACAAGTTATCAAGTCAACAGTTTTATAACGGATTGGAAATTTTTTAAAAAATCGGAAACAAATACAACTCACGCGAATCAAAAAACTACGCTACGTAGGTACTAGGTACTTTTTTAACAAAAAGAAACAACTGCTATATTCTGGAACGGTTAATGTAGAAACTCGGAAGAGACTCTTAAAGACGCATGTATGGAGTACGAAATTATACCTATGGGTGCGAAACTTGGACAATGGGAGAAGCGGATTGAAAAAGAGTAGAAGCGTTTGAAATGTGATGCTACAGACGGGTGTTGAAGATACCGTGGATAGACAAGTTAGCAATAAGGAGGAATTAGAAAGAGTTGGGGAAAAGAGAAAAGTATGGAAGACAATAAAAAATAGGGGATAGGATCGTAGGATGGTAGGACACCTTCTGAGACACAAAGGAATAGTTCGCGACATACTAGAGTCAGAGATAGGAATAAAGAGGTAGATGTTGGAGCAGATCAGACTACTGCTCTCAAATAGTTGGGGATGTAGAATGTTCTACTTTTACCGAAATGCGTAGGCTAGCTCAGGGAAAGGATGGAGGTACGCGTCCTACCAGTCTTCAAAAGAGAACTTTATGATGACGTACTATTTAATTATTATTGTAAAATAGTTAATAAAATTTCCTTTTTTAGTTCAGGGAGGGAACGCTACGGCGATTCAGTATTTGGCTCCGTCATGCTCCTAGCATCCTGTTTCAAATTATGCTAACCGTAACACGTTACCAAGTACCAAGGGGTCCCAGAAAACTGTCGATAAATTACATTATGTTCGATTTTATTTAGAGTGGCTGCAATGGGGCAGCCGATAATTTTATAAACTTTTGCAATGATAAACTCACTCGCGAAAATACCGATAATGCTGACCGATTTTCCTTCTGGCTCCAACGAACCACTTTTTCCGTTTTATTGGTGTGCTGTACGATGTATTAGGCTGGGTACAAAACAGAAAACACCAGTTAGAACCAGTTAATAATATTTAACAATTTAACTACACATGCATATGCATAATACTTTTGGGACTGCTGCGCGCTGAAGCTGGGACTTGTACGTTATACTAAGTTCTGACGTCACGCGGCCTACTCTCGCTGCAAGGTACGATTTCTAGCCTCGCACCGACGGAAAACTTTGCAACGGCTTCACAGGCGAAGGATTTTTTTTTTAACAAAAATTAACAACATAACTGCCTTCAATATAATAAACTCTATCAATTTTAATGAAATTTGAAAATTACCGAACCTGCCGCAACTAAAAGGGAAAAGCGAAACTATTTAAATTCTCCTATTGGTAAAGTTGTAGATACAATGAACTTGTTTTCTTTCTTGTAAGTTAAACTTAGTCAAAATGTGTCCTACCTTAAACATTTTATATATTGCAGCTGCAATAATATCTGAAATTTTCTTGCGTCCCCTCTTCGACGTAGCAAACTTATCTACTATAAACTTGCTAAATTTCGTTACCTTCCGCATCTTGACATTTTCTAATCAAATTATGTTTGCTGCACAGTCATCAATCTACAACTTTGCGACAACTTATTTTCTATCAACTAAAAAGGACGCTATTATTTAAGAGTTGCAGTCACGCCATCTACAAGGAAAGCGTTCCGAGTTAAATAAAAGCTCGCTTGGTTGCTTGAAATGATAAAAAACAGTTCATTTTTCATTTGTGTCAAAATTCGATACTTCGTGTTACTTCCGAAATATTAAAAAAATTAAGAAATTAACATTTTAGAGTTACGCATGTATTTTCTTATTTTTGCCAGCAAGGTTATTTTAGCTTGGCTTATAATTTTCGCTTCACCCAAATAACACAATATCTTGATGAGCTTATTTATAGCCTTCACCTTTATAATAAATTTCCCCAGCATGATTTACTCGCGCGAAATTTCACCCCAATTTTAAAGAGATTTAACTCCCTTGGGTTGTATATTAATGACATTATTCAAGTGTCTTTTGATAAAAAAGTCAGAAGTTTTTTATGGAAATTAAAAATTAGCAATGGCGAGAAGCGAAAAAACCAGAGGTGGTCCCAAAAATTATTATTTTACTTATGTCACAATCGAATACTACTTATTTAATAACTACTTATTTAATAAGTGCGAAATCATACAGATTAAAATAAGTAATTTTTTCAGACTAAAAATTAAAAACATGCTACTTTATTAATATTTTTGCACATGCGGTTCAAATGTGAGCAAATTCTACAACTTACCGAGTTTGTGTATGGGATAGGGAAAGGAATAAATTGAATTTGTCGACTTAAAAAGATTTTGGGTTTCTGGGCAAAAGACGTGGGAGACCTTTTTCTTTACAAAGGAGGGTCAAATTGGCTTCCCGTAGAAAAACTTTCCCCGAATAATGGAATATCAGCAGGGAAAAATAATTCATACGTTCCGCACTACAGAAATTTATTTTACCAGACTTCTTTCTAGAACTAAATTGGAAGCTTTAAAATAGCGATTACGAGACACAATACGATTGGAATTTGCGGCTCATCTATATTTTTAAGACAAATAATTAGATTTTCGCTCCAGTGAGTGTAGAAAACGAAGGGGAAGTCGAGCAAGTCGATGAATGATTTTGTTACAAAGTAGACTGCACTGAATGAAGTTCGGCTTAAGGGACTAAAAACATTAATCAAATTTGCCGATCTTATGTTACCGATCAATCAATACGTCAAAGACAACCCGCTCGATTTCTTTTACTTACAAAAACATTCGTTTTTTAATGCTGGCTTAGGTAGCATGAATCGTAGATGTACTGCAATGTAAATGCCTCCCTAAAATTAGGGCAAAGTTTCAGACGCTAAATCGAGGGTGGCAAGTTGTTAGAAGTTTTGACAGATATCACGATCATGTTTACGTCACATGTCAGAAACTTGGGGATTTTCCTTCCCCAATTAATTACTTAATTTAATAATAAGTTGTCTAGCAGTTAAGTGAAATTTTAATCGACAGAAAGAAAGACAATAATTAAGTTTTATAAACTACTTTCAACATTCAGTAGCAACAAAAATGTAGAACACCACATTAAAAACAGTACAAGGTAGGAGTTTAACAACGAAATTTCAGCTGAAAGGTGGTCACCTCAATCGAAGCTGCATACCTGATTACAGAACTTAGTAATAGTTTAAGCCACCTGTATTTGCGTTTACTTTGTATAACTATGCAAATAATTGCTTTGCGACTCCGAAAGCAATACAGTCCCGATACAATTTCACGCTCGGACTGAAGACAAAGCGCCGAAGCCAAGTTCTCGATTAATTTGGGGTTCATGTGTCTACGTACACGTTCGGCAGATTACTTGCGTGGGCGATTCAATCAAACTCTATTTTTTTCGAGAGAAAATAGGTTTCATGTGTGACGACGTAGTACATAAAAATTTCAAAGAAAGGTTCTGTTAAATAAAGCTGTATTGTTGCCGTTGCACGTCAACCTTTAATTTCCTGGCGAACATACAAAAAACTACGTCGATTTGTGAGGTGATAATAAAAAGTTCGGAACCGGACGCAAAGCTACGCTTGAAGTGACAGCCCAACTGGGATTTGCTGCTTTTTTATTAAGTTGTGCTTCTACAGAAATCAGATGCTTTAACTTAAAGTCTGCTTTACTTTGGAGGTTTCTACGAATGAGAAAGATTTTAACTTTTCGAACCAAAATCTAACTAACCTGCACGTCATAGCTCTAACAACAAGTTTGTGACTTAAGTAAAGGAAAATAAATACATTATAATAAGAATTACGTACAGTTAAGTAATAGTTCTTTACGATTCAAGTATCGTACAATGTTATTTACTATCAATTTGACCACGACCATAATATTATCTTAAGAAATAATTTAGTAAATGTTACACAAACAAACTAAGTAGTCTGAACACATTTATAATTTTGTAAAGCGCTTTGTCATCATTGCGAAATTTTTACATTTTTTTCCTTAGACATTGAGATAGCAGCAATGTGATTATTAAATGTCGTGCTTCAACACCCCCCGGAGTTAATGTATCAAACTGCAGAAATTTTCTAATTAATCTTTACAATAAGCAAATTTCAAGTGATTTTATTGTCAGTTTGCCATGCAATTCAATTTACAAAATGCGTGTGGCAAAAATGTCCATATTTATCGCACTAGTGGGATAAAGTATGCCATTATAACATTCAAATGTATGTTAACGTTATGTATTGATATCATTGTTACCATAAATTTAAAGTGATGTCAAATTACCAAATCGTAAAAACTGTCAAAGCAACTAATGAGTACGTTTACGTTAGCCCTAGTTCTATTGAAGTTTTGCTGTTTGTGGGGAAGTACAACATTGTCGCTTTTCTCATTGTCGCTTTTCTCATTGTGTCCCGTTAAAAATTGTTTGACGTTTGTTGGTTTTGTTCTATGAATTCCATGTTTTACTGTTATTTCAGTTATTTTATGTTTGTGTATTTATAAAGCTACAGTTTCCTAGAAAAGTGGTGCCGTCATATAGCGGCTGGAAAATATGAAAATTGTAGCGTTTATTATCATCAGAATACATTTTATTGCACTATATTATAAATAACTAACTGATTTACTCCGTAGGTTTTTATACAGAACGGCTGATAAGTATCATAATGGCCGAAATTATCGCGCTCCGTGTGAGAAATTGAAACAACGATCACTGTTCCATCCAACTCCATCAAAAAACGTTGGCGAATTGTTTTTCACTGTACTGCGACCGTCTCAAATATAACGGCACCGTTCTGTTACTATGCGATATTCAGTACGGTTTCCTAGGAAACCATAGTGATTATTAGATTATTACATAAACATTACAAAATTATATGACAGCATCGCTTTTCTAGGAAACCGAGGTTATTATATCGTGTGGAAGTGGGTTATGCAGTTTAAATGTCATCGGACTACAATCTTGAATTCAGAAAAGTTATTTCTAGGAAATCACAAATCTGGCTTGTAAGTGTAAAATTTTGATCGATTAGATGTTCGCTAATAAGCTACTTGGACACAGTACGGGGCTCCCCGTAGTGTGAACATCCTAAACCTATTTGGTATATTTGGTACATTTGGTATATTTGGTACAGAACAGCAGATAAGCATGATAATGGTCGAAATTATCGCACTCCATGTGAGAAATTGAAACAACGATCACTGTTCCATCAAACTTCACCATCAAAAACGTTGGCGAGTTGTTTGTCCACTGTGCTGCGACCGTCTCAAATATAACGGCACCGTTCTATTACTATGCGATATTCAGAAGTGTTTCCTAGGAAACAACAGTGATTATTAGATTATTGCATACGGAAACATATAACAGAACCGCTTTTCTAGGAAACCAAGGCTATTATATCGTGTGGAAGTGAGTTTTGCAGTTTAAATGTCATCGGACTACAATAATTATGATTTGAGAAAAGTTATTTCTAGGAAATCACAAGTTTGGCTTGTAAACATAAAATTTGATTGACTAGATGTTCGCTAGTAAGTAACTTGGACACAGTACGGGGCTCCCCTTAGTATGAACATCCTTAATTAGTAAAATAGCAGCTCATTCTCGTCAAGATATTTGGTACCTACTAGGAGTCAAGAAATTCGATACATATCCGTTATTTTAGTGAAATTTATACGTATTTATTGATCTAAATGGAGGCGAAAATCGTCTATTAGCACTATACATCTACTATTAGCCAACAGCAGTTCCTCGAGCTGCTGCCCGCCGCTTATAGTTCCGTTAATTCCAAGTTTTTGTTCAGGAATCTGCTGTATAGCATTTTTGCAAGTCTGCATACATTGTGTGTTTAGTATAGAGTTTATTTAACGAACGATGTTCAGTATTATCACTCAGTAACATATTTACGATATAAAATCGTAAAACATCCACGGCAGGCTTTGTCATCAAAATGAAGCGACATAGTTTTCTCCCTATAATTCGATAGGTCAGCGAGATGAATTTGAGCATAAAGATACGCCGACCGTAAACATTAAATAAAGCAGGACACGAATCAGCGAGGATTCTAAAACTGGATAAGGACATCGACCTTAAATCCACATCACACACATTTATATTACTCCTGAGAATTTCAAGATGGGATGAAACAGTGCGTACCTTAATATCAAAATGCTTTCAGAATCACAGAAGGATGGGTCCTTTACGGTCCTGCGTCGCTCACGGTTCAATTAAGGACTCAGTGCAAACCCTCATAGACGTTGTTAATGAAATACAGGCTCAACGATCAACAGAACATTGATTATCTTTGTGGATATTCAACATTACCCGTGTTTTATATACTTAGGATGGGTCTGCTATAATAGTAAATTAAAGACGGGCCAGTGACGTGAACTCAGGCTTGCTATAACCAGATTAGCCATCACAATATTACCTTATATTGATTTAAACTTCACACTATAATGCGCGTGATAGTCTAGTAAGAACGCTAACTACAAATACAGCGTGGCTGTGGTCACAAGTAAATCACAAATAAATATACATGTGTAAATAATACATTAATTTGTGATCACGCTCAATGCGGGTGGTTACAAGCTTCTGGCCATCACGGAGCTAACCATGAGATTTCTAATAATATAAATGTTATGTATCACAGGTTTAGGTTTAGGTTTACTATAAAGTGAACTTGTGTTTCTGAAGCATCTTCTTGCAATACCAACCAGCCCCCGCAAATAATTGGGTTTATATTCATAAGTGATACAAGTGTTTATTTGCGATTCTGTAACGACTCTCGCAATGCCGCTAATAAACCTGAGTATTTACTCAAGTGTTTATCGAGCTTCCCATTGCAAGTGCTGGCAATGTTTAATAGACAGTACCATTCGCTTGTTACGTAGGGATTTCTGAGTCCGATGAGCTTTTGCAAACAGGGGCTTTACCTTGGATATTAAACCCATTGTTGCCAAACGTAAATTAGAGGATAAAGGTTAGGAGATTAACGTTGCTAAGCGACGATATGAGAAATGTTCATTATTAAAAAGATACGGGTGCGTATTGGTCGGTTGATAATCGAAATAAAAGGAATAAATAATTAGCAGAGAAAGTTGATAAATTGGCAATTCAATGCGCAAAGTTAATCCTTGTGGAATTACTTTCATCGTGCGTCATTATTTTGGTGCCTTTGTAGAGAAATTCATTATCAAAAAATTTGTTTATTGCGACCAACATATCCACAGGGCACCATTTTAAACAAAAGCAGTTATTTTCAATTTTACGTGAAAACCGTTTGAGTTTCCACTACGGGAAAACTACATATATTGATAACAAAATCGGATGTGAAATGACAGGAAGAGCGCTTTAATTAAAGAGAGCAGATTTGGAGGCGGTCGCAAGCAAGCTAGTGGCATAACACGACTTTTTTTATTTGATATTTCATGGAAACACATCCACACTCGTATAAATCTCGGGATTGATTCTAAGAAAAGTTAAAATATTTTCACTTTTTTCGAAGTCGCAACTTAAGCGGTTTTCATGTAAAAGATAGTTGGCACCTGGTCTAGAACACCCTGTATTATCAACACAGACGAATTCGTTTAAAAAGTCCTGTTTGTTTTTGGTTAAAATTCTATTTATATATTTGCGAAAACAGAAAAATATTCTCAAGAAAATGACACAAAGGGCGCTTTATCCCAGATAAGAGATAAACGAGTTCCTAACGGGCATTTGAAAAACTGAATATTTGGTCTCTCGAGTCCCTTAGCTTTCTCACTTGGCCCTAATGGTTTGATTCACCCGAGGCTTTCTCATCATTATTCCTAATCCACTTATTGGGTTTTGGAGTGAATAATCCCCTTTGTTCCAATTCGTCGATACCCAATTCCCGAATGCAATGTTACGCAACTTATTGTTAAGTTGGCAGCCTTGAAATTGAGCTTTATTGTCGAAAATAAATTAGAAAGATGTGAAATTTGTTGTAACGGTCGTTTTTCGGTATTACACAATTTTCTAACTTTGCTCTTGAAAATAATGTTCTAAGATTTTGTGGTGTCCTACCTGGCTATTATGCACATAAAGTGATGGAGCTATTTTTTTTAAATGCGTTCCAAATTTGAACAAACCCATATAATTTAAAAAAGGCGGGAAACGCTGCGAAAACAGCCTTAACACAATTCAAAATCGAATGACAGTTTGACACAGAAAACAACTGGTATAAAAATGATACGATTCCATTTGAAAAATAAAGTTTCGGGGTTTTGAAGTTTCGTAGATTGTTCAAGTAATATAAGATATAATCCTGTCTAATATTTTAGGGTTTTTCAGGCTGCATCGTTTACTCCTAAATATTGCTTTCATCTCGCAAAATGTTATTACCACAACTTTATTTAAACCCAAGATATTTAATTTTGAAAACTCCTCCACATCTGTCAAAATCTCCAATTTATTGCTGATAATTCAAAAAATATGAAATTTAGACAAAAATTATCCTAAACAACTTAATACTGAAATCGTTCAGGAAATAGAGAAATGCACTCAATACAGGATTTTCCATGAGAAAAGTAAAGTAAAGGGATAAGCGGTAAAACTGATGCAACCTGCCGTATAGATGAAAATAATTTTAAATTAAGTATAGGTAGCCTAGTAAAAAAATTTAACTACTAAGAATTCTATAGTACGAAGCCTAATAATAAAACCCCAGCTGGCAGTGCAAACTAATACCTACTGAAATAAGAAAATTATATTAAAACAATTTTGCGTATTAATTTTTAATTTTTTGTTATGAACCAAACTGGGGATATCGATGTCAGATGCGTAACAGAGAATGCGTGAAGGTTCAGTTTAACACCGGAATAAATAGCTGGTAATAAATAAGCTGTGGTATGTAGTAAAATGAGACGCACATATTTCTTTCAATTTATTCAAACATCCCAACATCAGAAGACAACGGTTACGTGGGGGTTTGGAATATAAACTGATATAAAATGAGAAGAACTTTATGAATTTAATAATTAATCTTGCCATAGAGTATTTTGAGTGAGTTTAGAGAATAGTATATCAGGGAATTCAGTCATATTTGTTGGGTGGGTTTCATCAGTAGAGATTATGTAACGGTTCTTTGATTTGCAACCGTATAAATAGGGAAAGAAGGGCTTGTTACAGGTATAACGCACTGAAAAAGTCGTATGCATTGTAAAAATAAATTTCTATGCACGCCGCTTACAACGAAAAATAAAAGGCTTTAAGAAAATATGTACGTTTTCCAGAATTGTCTCCAAAGCGAGCGGATTTTTCTTGTTTTTTTGACGTTATATTTAAAAGGAAAAAAGTGGTAGGGTATTGAAAACAGAATAAAGTGCGTACCTATGAGAACGACTTTTTATTAGAAATTCACAGACGAATGTAATACCTTTACTTTTTCAGCAGATACTGAAACAGAAATAGCATTTATTGATATAAAACCCTTGGGTACATTTTGTAAGCATTCTAACACGCTAGAGAGCATCTTGG
Organism: Xestobium rufovillosum; assembly: GCA_963966045.1. Classification (NCBI taxonomy): domain Eukaryota; kingdom Metazoa; phylum Arthropoda; class Insecta; order Coleoptera; family Ptinidae; genus Xestobium; species Xestobium rufovillosum. The sequence goes on from OZ014496.1 coordinate 24,296,360, forward strand.
ATAGATGTTAGAGACAAACAGAAAGAGCAGTTTTGTTTCATATCTTAAAGTTTTTTTCGACTCAAATAACAATGCAGTAAGACGTTGACTGATTCCATATTTCCAGACTGTGATTATCTTATTATTCCCAACAACATTCCAGCTTTTAAGGGCTTACAAGGGAATCGATTTTCATATGGTTCGGATGCGCAAAAAAGTTCTGTGCGTTCATGAATTATGTCTCCTCTTTGTTATTTTAGAGCTCCAGGGAAAGTCTCAATTTGCATTGTATAGATATCCCAAAGGAGCAATTCACATTCTAAAACGTAAAAGCTACATTCCCTCCAAATGCACAGAGCTGCCAGATAGTGTCTTTGTTGTATTATTGTTGGTACACCGTACAACTATAAATAATCTAGTTGAATATACAGTGCTTGTCATTGAAATAGCACATTGATATAATTTATATGTATAACTACTGAATCTAACTTCAAAGATATTACATTCAGCTCCCTCTAACACTGACGGCTGGTTATAATAACGTTAACTGAGGCATACTCAATTTGTTGAATAAATCTAAACGAAATTTACAAACTTTAATGTTACTGTGTGCTATTTCAGCAGATCGGCGATACATTCTGAAATATTCGAATCTTTTCTGAAACGTTTACACTAACAATTCTTTATAAATATAAAAGAAACAGGTGCTCAACTCTGCAATATTACCATTAATGCGGTAAATAGAGCACAAACATAATTTATTAAGCAAACAATAATTAGTTTCCTGTACCAACCTAGTTTAATCGGAAGCAAATGCATATACTGCTATTATGCACTTAATTGGTGGGGTGATGTAGTAGACATTTTGATGTCCTATTAATCAATCTTGATTATGTAAGAACGGGCAATGAAACAGCTAATAATTAAGCCCTGCCAGAAGTGAACGCAAACCTTTTTAATAACGATAGAAAGTAGAAACTGTACTAAAGTATTGCGGCCATATTTATGCATTAGCTATGAAGTTCGTCTTTAGTGGATTTGTGGATTATCTTGTCCTAGGAATAAATTAATGTGCAATAAACGTCCTAGATCAGGCTCGTGCAACCTTTTAAGCGAGAGGGCCATTTGGAAATTTTAAGAAATCTTAGTTCCGCGAGTATTACCAGATGGCGTCAGAATCGCATCTTTGCATCAGCTTATAACCCGTACAATTGCTTTCTATTTGAGTCTATTCGGTGGGGCCGCACTACTGTCTATCAAGTGTTCCCTCGATGTGGTGGGTTCAGAGTATTTTGAATAATTAAAGACAAACGCCTTAATATTGAGATTTGCGATTTTATAATAGAAAAAGTTAACAAAATACACTTTTTTACTATGGAAACATTAAACAAAAACGTTATTAACTTGTGTAAAAAATAAATAAAATATTTACCATCAAACACAAATTATTGAGAAAAAATTTACAAAAAAATAAATATTTTATTCTTCAAACAATGTTTTAAAAGAACTTATAGGTACTTCAATAAAACTTGTACAAAAATTGTACAAGACTGAATGGACGAACACTGTGCGCGCACTGCGCCTGCATACTCCCACCACGATTAGTGCATATTCCCACCACGATTAGTGCATATTGTGTGCGTAATTTCTTTATGTAACCAGTAAGCGTCCTCGGCTGAAGTTGGGCGACCTGAGGTGTTATAAATCAAGAAATAAACTGTTTTCTTGGATTGTGATTCTCTTATCTGACGGGACACCAGACACAGATTCTGAGCTGTAAAACTTTAAATGCAAATTCGGAGTTAACGCAAAAACAGTAACAAACGAAAAAATGGCAACAAACTGGGTTTGATCTGCGGATATCTCCATTACAGAACCAGCGCGTTAGCCATCCCGACGTGGAGGGAGTTGCCTGACACCTTTGAATTAACGTAGAAATAGTTAACAACACGTGTTACGGTGGAAGAATTGGCACGAATTTAGCCGAGCGAGGCCCTATAACGCATACTGGTTACATAAAGAAATTATGCACATTATGTCGCACCACAGAGACCACTATGTCTGTATGTTCCACGCGCTTGCCGTACTTGTACAGTCCATGAAAAGGTTCATTTCGCGAAACGGAGTGTTAGAAAAACAAGCTTTTTCATGACGGAAACTGCATTCGGACAGTCAGTTCATGAAATGTACAATCATGAGATTTTTCATTTTCTTAACAGACATCACTTCTGTGCCGCGGGCCGCATAAAAATGCCAGAGGGGCCGCAGGTTGCACGGGCCTGTCCTAGATAGTAACTATTAATGGTTCAGTTTACTTAACGAAGCCCATTCTTAAATTAAAATGACCGAAAAAATGTCAGAAGGTAAGAACTTATTTTTTATTTCTCGATTTTTTTCCTTATAATTTCATAAACTCAAAATTAAATTTTCAAATTATCATCTAGGTTCTAGGCCATGCCCAAAAAACGACTGTTGGTCTCTCGGGCTGCATTACTACTCATATGAGTGTTAGATTTCTCAAGGAAATATAAGCGATTTAAGATTTATACACTTTCGTCATTGGCCGTGCGGAAAATGAATTGTCAATTTGACAGTGTCAAAAATAGGACCGGTTAAGATTTAATAAAATCCACCATAATAAATTAGGACAACCATTACCTATTATCTTTTGCATTTAATAAATCATTTATTTTAACTGAATAATCTGTAGTAATACAATAAGTGGCCTGGAATTGTCGGAAATTTTACGAAAGCTGTTGTGCTGCTTGGTAGCCACGAGTGTAAATTTGACAGTTAAAAGATCACGAGCGCTTGCGCGAGTGATCTTCTGTCAAATTTACACGAGTGGTTAGTAAAAGCAACAGCTTGAGTAAAATTACCTAAAAATTCCAGACCACGAATTGTATTTAACAAGATTATTTTTTGAATCGAAGCAAGGTAGTTCAAAACGAAATTTTATTTCAATTAATTCACATACCAAGAAATGTGTAGGGAATATTTGACGATGGCAGGTACTAAAGTAACTAGATTATATATTATTAATGCACCTACAAATTCGCAACTATGGCAACTTATCAACAAGCAAAATTATCGAAAAAATTACCGGGGGTAAATACATAAGAGATCATTTTTTTATCGATAAATACATGTTTAATTGTATGAAAGTTTTATTGTCATGGCAAAAAAACGAGCAAGCTCTCATCGCTAATTTTTCTACTTCCCTTGATTCGAGATATTTTGGCAATAAAATTTGAATACAATTTGAAATGTATTTATCTTATAAAAAAATGATCTCGAAGGTATTTCAGGGAGGCTAATGCACAACTACATTATACGGACAATTTAATTGGAAATAGAAGATTTAATGAAACAATAAACATTTCAAATTAACAGAACATATTAAAATATTTAAATATATTGTGTAGAGTTTGACTGATCTTTAGTTACATACATATTTTGAACATTGAAAGTGCAATGGTTATATGTTATATTATGACCAGATTTTTTTGCGTATTATTATTATTATTATTAATGTTTTCAGTGGTAAAATTTTCTTGCCTTATGTTTATATCTCTTGTAGTTTGGATTCCAGAAGGTCCAGGTCTCAGGTTGTTTATTAAACTAGCATGATGTTCCTCGTCTAACTGTAAATAAGGGCCTAATGACAGCATTTGCATGTCCAGTCATTTTGATGAGCTGTTCTTCCGGGACACCTGATTTAGCAAGATTTGATACAGCACTTGATCGATTTGGATGATTCGTGATTTTGTTTGTCAGAGTATAAAGCCCTATTCTTTCAGCAGATTGTTTGGTCCATTTTCCAATCTCATTTACTCCATAAGGCATACTTTTGTGCCATTCAGAATTGCTTTTATTCCAGTAAGGATTTACAGTCAGAAATAGTCGATCTGACGTAATTCTATTAGTGCGTTTAGAAATAAGCTTTTTAAATAACCTTATCGGGCACATATCGAGATTATTGTAATTAGGCACTAACCACTTACTGTCTGATAATTTTTGAGCTCCACCCTGGCATGTTTTGGAAAAAATCGGGTTGTATTCAATTCTTCCGGTTACGTTACCACTTGATTTCTTTTCCTCTTTAAAAAAATTCACTTTGCATTTTGCTGCCTCTCCCCCTCTCCAGGCTAGTTCGAATGCTATTATTTGATACAGTTTTTTTTGAAGTCCTTCTGGACAATCTTCGTTCCACAGATTCATTATTGTGTATATTTCTTTCTTACTCAGAGCAGTCGAACTTTGCTTCCTCTTTCCAAGAATAGACTGAAGCTGCTTTCGTTTCGCATTTTTTGCATCCCTTGCTTGTTTGAATTCAATGTCTGTAAATGGATTAAATTTTCGGGCGTACTCTTTGTAGTATTTTTCTTGAAGGAATTTTGCAGTAACATTCCACATGGTCTTTATAACGCATTCTTTATAATCTTCACCATCAGCTCTCTTCATATTAAAACCCCAATCATTCATTATAAGTCCAAGCTCTTGATTTGAAGTAATTTCTAGAAGTTCATAATGCTTCTCTTTTAAAAATATTTAGAATTGTTTCCATATTGAATTTTGGTTTTTAACTGTACTCCTCGGAGTAACACTCTGTACAGTTTTTTGAATATCTTCCAAAGATTCTTGGCCAAATCTTGCCATTTCAAAAAGACGATGTTGCAAGAAAACTCGAAAATAATATGACAGTGACAGTTGCCAAGGTAGAAATTTCAAAACTATCATTCACAGCATAGTTTATTAAAAGCAAGGCGCATATTTATCAGTTACTAGGAAAGCTAGGTAGGTTTTTATCGTTTACAATGACAGTTGATTGGTCGATTTTAAGAAATTGAAGAAATATCATTGGCTCTTAGAATAGGCGTGTATTAACCGAAATAATACACGCTTCTAGACCCAAATGAAATGTTCCTATTGGTCAATTTGACGATGAAAAAATAATCTGAAACATAAGTTACTCAATCAAGAAGTGCCGCATTATTCTGTAAAAACTAAAAAATTTCAAGAATTAAATGGTTTTACACCAAGTCTTATCGCGCATGATATGGTGAACGCACTTTGTACTACACCAATTTAAATGGAGAACAATAAGACCTGCACTTCAAGGTCACTGACTCCCTACAAACAACAAAGCTCCTGCCGGGAGCGTTGCTTCTTATTATGCTGCTTATTTTCTGATATTACTACAAAGCATACTTGACAAATTTCTCTCTGAAACGTATAATAAACACATTAATTCATAATTTCTCATCTGGTGGGCGGATTATACACATCCTATCTCCATTAACAATAACCCAAAAAAAAGTAATTACACTGCTAATATTAAAGAGCATTTATTAATTTTCGCATATAAGAGTAAGATTCAGTAAGTTACTTCCGGTCACACCGGAAGCCAAATCGTTATATTCGAGTACAGCCGGAAGTGAACATTAATTAATTTTCTGGTATTAAAATAAAACAGTGCTTGTTCAGAACAACTTCCCGTTATATCGGAAGTTGTTGCAAATGTATTGCGTTCGTTCATAAATTATATGATGTTACCGATTCGACTTATATTAGGGATTTTTAATTTATTAGAGTATCCAATCATAAAATGTCCATTTGTCTTATTCATAATCTAACAATCTACTCCTGATAGAATTTCTCTTTTCCTTTTCTCTCCTGTTTACTGTCTTCGCTGCTACAAAGTTCCCCATACTAATAAAACTTTTCTAACCACTCTCTTAATTGCTTTCTTTTTTCTTAGCTTTTATTTCGTCAGTGTCAAAGTTCTAAGAATAAAAACTCGCCGAACTACGAATATCTTGATTAGACGTACATTTTTTCCGCTTCCATTCACCCAAAACCCATAAAAAGCTTTACCTGCACAACAAAAAGCCCATAACCATCATTTATGTTATTTTCGTCCCCCAAGAAAAGCAAGGACATTTGCTCCTTTCGTTGAATTCACTCTCAATAATACGCCCGGCATGTGTATGCAATTTTTATAATAATACTTCTTTTTAGGAGGCGCTTTTAAGGCGGCTGGGCTCTAATGCGTACCCATTCAACATGGAAATTACCCCTATGGCACCCCCAAGTGTGCAACTGGTTCCAGCCAAAGAATATAACGGCGCTCCCATTGGCACTAGCTATGACGTCAGAGCTTACGTTGGTGAGTTAAATTATCTTTAATAATGAATTTATCCTCGTTGCTTCGTTCCGTGTATACACCCTTTTATGTTTACTGAAATGTTTTTGTATTTCTCATTTGTTCCAGTAATGGCAGATTGAATCGTTCGCTTTTAAACTGTGGGGTTGTTTCGTTTAAAATTAGGGCGGGCGTGAAAAGTAATAGCAAATTAGTTTGGAACTTTTTGTGTCGTATGGGCGTGTGTACGCAAACCTGTATTTAAACACAGCATTTAAAACTGTGAAAACAAAGTACAAATTTAAATTAGAAGTTTTGACATTTCGATGAACTTATGAACTCCTTAATCTCCATTCTAACCTAACATATAGAGTTTCCCTTGGGCTGCACTTATAAAATCGATGGCACCTTATGTACTGTCACACTTTAAATTTAACACTAGGTCAAAGGGTTTGGTCCCCTTGATGCTCTGTACAGATTTCCGCGTTTGGGCGGCTGTGTGTTTATACCTTCAGTTCTAGAGAGACATCTATAGTAGTATAACTACCCCGGTTCTGGCTCAATATCCCATGCTATGGAGTTTCTGCTGCGCGAGCTCACTTAAGCCCCGACGCCGCCGCTTACCCTGACGCCGAACCCCCGCCCACCCCCGAGGCGTAATATTACTTTTATCTTACGTAATATCGACGCCCGCGCCGGTGTGGACGTTGGCGTCGGGGTTGGACGGCGGGTCCAACGCGGAATGTTATCAAATCACGCTGCCCGAACATGGTGTGAGAAGTCTGAAGTCGATCGCTAGCGACGGCGTCAGTGCCAGCTGCTGGGACACGTTCGAGGCGGTTGCGGCGAAGACGATGCCCACCACGCTTCTTCAGCGATGCTCATGAAAGACACCAGAAGCTAGCTGACCTTCGATTACCTTACCCCAAAGAAAACTAAGAAGGAAATGAGGCCAAATCGATTATGAGAATTGCCAGTGTGGGGCGATCATAGTCATACAACATCTTTTGGTCTGCACTATTCTTAAGCAATCATGCATTATGAAGGATACCTTAAGTGTTCATTTTGAGATATACAACTCGAAGAGCTGACAGTACTGAACGAAAAAGAATCTCTTTAATGTGGTTACCAATCCTTCCTACCAAACATTTCCAATTAAGTTTTCTACCCTTTATCTCTAAACTACTTTCAGAAGTGCCAAATGCTGCCAATTTATTTTAAATAAAACGCTGAATATTACATGCGTTATTGACTTAGAGAACATGCAACTACTTTCGGGTGTGCCAGAAACTCGATGTTCGCTTCTTTCAACTTTATTTGAAGTATTAAAAGCTTGTGTATTTGACGGAGCTTTTACGCCTTGCTTAGTAATGCACCAAACGTAGCCCGTGGAGTTTCCAGATTGCAATATGATATAAAGAAGCCAGCTAAAGTGCATTCCTGTGGAAACCATTTTATTTATATTTATTTCCAAGCGAATATATTTAGATTGTCTGGTAAGAGAGTGAGTTAGTTTTTAAAATCTGCTGGAGGCCACATTGTACACATCCTGCATGTGTCGAGTTTACAAACTACACAAGCTTCTTTTCAAAGTTTAGGGGCAGTACGTCATGTAACACACGGGTCAGATAATTTTAAACGTGTTACTATTTGCTTCTGACATACTTGAAGTAGAAGTTTTGACTATGACACTCGGTGGAGATGCAATTCTTGTTTCTTCTACGTCCAGTTTTATTGGTAGCAAACTAGGTTGGTGCATCTTTTGAGCATTTCCACCCATATTTACGAGGGTTGTAAATATTTATGACCTTAAACCTTTTCCATCGGACAATTTTTATTTTACTGAACTACATTAGGGTGAAGGATGTACAAAATTAAATTTAGAGGAGTAAAGGCAAAACAAATATGTAGAATCCCTAAGGATTGAACTACTCAGGAACCGGGAGGACGAGCGTATAGATCGGATGTCCGCTCCATCAGTTCTACAATTGTCTTTTTCAATTTTATTATACGTTTTAGAGAAAAAAATGTATCATAAAGAACCGTCCTTATGCACAATTCTGTGTAATTTAAGAGGACCTTCGTTATTAGAAAAGGTGCTGTCAGTATAAATTTTACTGTTCCTTCCTTTAATTTGTACGGGAAAAAGTTGGCTGCCAGTTGATGAAAATACTCGACATTTACTACCTACTTCAACTTTTACCAGACATTCTATAGAGCAGGTTCTGCCCAGCATCATTACAAGAGAAGAACGAGAACGGTAGGAAAGAAAAGAGAAGCGAAGTGCCACGCGAGCTTCATCGAGCAGAAGGTTGAAAGAGAAATTTTAACGCATTTAAAGTAGATTAAAAACAAAGCAAAAGTAAAAACCCTGTCATTCTGTGGAAAAAATGTACAATACACATTAAGCGAAAAATGCGATATGTACTCAGTCTTTGTGCGCTACATTTAATCACAGCTATTATTCATCTCTGCAATTTACGAATTAATTGTATAAATCTAAGAGCAAAGAAAGATAAATTATTGTATCTGCTACTGGACGCAATATAAAGTGCGCATTATTTCGCAAAGTAAAACAATCTCAGACATAATTTGTCAAACAAATACCAGTTGAAATTGGCTTAAAGTTTTTTCTGAACAATACCCAAACTTTATGAAAATACGAATTAAATCTGTCTCGGCGTACGTATCAGAGTTTGATATTGCTTTCGAAACATTTTAATTAAAAAGTTCCATACGTGTTATATGCGAAATTCTCGTATCCGTTGCTGTTCCAACGAATATTTTCCATAACGATTCGATGCAATCTATCCAATACAGTAATTATGCAAATAATTCTAAAAAACAAATGTCACAGGTAGGGTGTAATTACAAATTTTTCCCGAAAGTAGGTCAAAGTTTTCCTGTTGCAGGTTATTAAATTAGTTTCACGAAGCAATGGAACTTTCTCGTCAGTCATTATAGGCTACACCATCAGAGTTAATTATCAAAGGGAGGACAAATTAGAACATCTCGGAAGAGAGATTCAAATTTGAAACTATAAAAAGCAGAGAAATTAATTAAATATCCTGTGCGCGAGAGGAGAATAAAATGGGAACGTGATACTGTTTCGAGTGATTGAATGGATTGTATTATTCCGCAGTAAAGTAAGAAAATATGAGTGCTGGCGAACGTAAAAGAGAACGTTAGACTCTCGGTTAGACTGATTACTGGAAGATTTTGTATTAATGGGATTGAGGTAAATGTATTGTATGCATTCGTACAAACATGAAATGACAATGTAGGGCAGATATACGAGACGGTTTCAAAAATAATGGCAACCCAATGTTTGCTTGAAAATATATCCAAATAAAAGCTTACATGTAAATAAACAGTCAAATATCAACTTGTTTGTATATTATAAAGGTTCCGTAAGCATTAATCTTGTGAGTTTCTGAGGCACTTATCTCAGAAACCAATGGACCCACTTTGATAAAATTTGTTTGTCGTTGCTTGCAATCGTGATGCTACGCAAATATAGTCAAATGCAGTCTAGTGAGGCGGATCTGATTTGATTCATTTAATGAATGAAAAAAATAGGGTACCGTTTTATCTCAGGTTGAGGTGCGGATGCTAAAGACGAGTATTTTTAAATGAGATGGCTTAATTTTTGTATCAAGAGCAACGATTGCAATTTATTGTTTTAAGTGACTTTATGGAGACACCATTTTTCTAGGTAACCCTACCTTTACGCTCCATAATTTCGAAAATTTCGGATCAACTTCCATCTTAAAACAAAAAATAATTAAATGCGAACATTGGAAGCGCTTCAATTATTTACTCCGAAGCATCTGCCGACGTGAATTTCATCCGGTCGTCTGCCGATCGTTCCTGCATACATTTCCCCTGATACAACATTGCGACCTTCCATAACTTCAGCACTTTATAATTCTGAGATACGGAGTAAACCTCGGAGTTAATTGAAAAGCTCCCATTAGCATGCTAATTGTCCTTTCGAGATATTCCATATAATATCTGAGGGGCGTAGCCTTGCGTAACGGGCGGCATTATACAAGATAAACGGAAAGATGGAGCTTGAACAAGCTGTTCGAAGTAATCGGATATAATGCGGCGTATTTGTATAGCATATTGAATAAACATACAAAAACGACGGTAAATTACTGATATGGAAAAGAAATAAACTTTGAATGTGAGCGCCACACATTCGCAGGCAAATATTCAGTAGCTCTGTTTTCGGTCCGTGCATTGTATTTGTCTATTGGAAAGTTAAATTCTCGTGTGTTCCTGACGATTTTGTATAGGACAAAAATATGGAAGTAGTACATTTTATGCAATAAGAAAGATCACCCACAAATATAGTGCATGTAGTCTCAAAATCAACACCGACAAGTCGGCATACAGCGTATGTGTAGTGTCTTTCAAAAAAATCCCTAGAGAGCGCATATATGTAATCAGCGTATGGCAATTCAGTTCAGTCAGAATTTCGTGACATACTGGGACAAAGAAAATGCACGTGGATCATCTTGTTTCCTGAGAAAATCAACGCATGGGTCGGTATTCCAGAAGAGACGGTATTATCGCGAATTTTCTTATTGGAAGAAATCTTACTGAGTAACTGTATCGCAAACTCTTAGAAAATGATATAGACCCCCCAGTTGCTAGCAAACTAGGGCACGGATTTACAATGGCTGGCAAGATCTCTGGATTTTTTCTCTAGTGTTAGTTTAAAACGTAAGTTTACCAAACTTTACCACAAGGTATTAGAGATCTCAATGCTGAGACAGCCCAAGAATGACATCGTCCATGCTACCGCATGATTGGTCGTTGCTTTTGGGGAAATGGCCGGAAGGGGCACCCCAAACCTAATATTAGGATCTTCAATGGATGTGAGATCAATTTCTTCACTCAAACATATACATAAGTTAGATCCTTACTGCCAGACTACAAATATCGTTTGATTTGATTTTCTACAATATTCACTGATATTATCGAGATAAAGCAGCATGTCTCTAACTTTCTAAAAACAACAAATATTCCCGTTTACATGGGCACAAAAAATTTCATCTTTTATTTCAACCACCAGCATAAATTTGATTCAATCGTGATGTAGTCGTGTAACCCTCAGCATTATAAATCGCGAAGCGCCAGGTTGTTATTAAAATGAAAACGAAAAAATCTCGCGCAAAGTTATAACTTTTAACGACGCCTACGATTTTAACGTTCCACCCAAGATAGAAACCTATCCCTTTCCATATAACTAAGAATTTAAGAATACCTCTTTTATGTCACGAACAGAAATAAAATGTTTGCCAAGGTCCAACACCGATTAGAAATTAGAAGCCATAAACGTGCCTATGTTAAGTGTACAAGAAACGCTTACCTGAGGACAACACATTAGTGGTATTGCTAATTTGTTAGTTTTAGTATTTTCCAATAAATTTTCAATCATTTTGAGTCGTAAATGGAAGTATGTTAATTCAACGCAACACGATATCGCGCAGAAATTGACTTTACCCTGTTGAGAACCCTCGACCACTCCATGACTTTGTAACGTCCGAATGCCCGGTATACCAATTTAGTTTGCTGATATTTTGTAATTTCCCAAATGTAGCCAGGTATCTGCGCTTGTTTTAATGCCTTGTTCAAAAACACGAACGCCGGAGAAGATTCTAAAAGTACTTACGGACCAAAGTTTAACTATATCAAAGTGTGGATCTAAAACTTAAGAATTCATGTTTCAAGTTTCAAACTTTTATCCCTGCTCTGTTTTCGGTCCGTGCGCGTACGCGGCCAAAAAATATGGAAACTTGTCAACTTTATCCATTCGTTCCCTGTTGCCTTCCGTTACGATCCGTCTAAATAAATCTATAAATTCATCGATCCTTTGGGGGGGGGGGGGGGGGGGTGACGTTTACGCTTCCAGTACGTCAAACTATGAGATCACTCTATTTTATTATTTTATATTGAACAAAATGTACGTATATTATTTCATTTTTGCATTCTTTAGTCGATTTCATTTATAGGTTGTGTAGAATACTTTTTGTCTGGACAGCACATTTTTCGAGTTACTGAAATTTTTTGACACTTGTAGTTGAATTTTCGATTTCAAATATCTTGGGACTGAATATAGCTTTAGCTATATTCAGCTATATTGTCATGAAAACAGCTCCTAAGATAATCGCCGCAGCATTAAAATGCCGAATATATTATACAGCACTAGCATTACCTAATTTAGAAAATTTAAAAATAATATCGTAACTTTTCAAATCGAATCTATAATATAAGGCAGTGGTGGTAGGGTGGCAAAAGACGTTGCGGGTTTGCCGGATGTGATGTTTGTTGTCCCACTCAGTATTGCACGGATTAGCATGGTTGTGCTCAAGTGTCAGCGTACGAAAGATATCTGACCACGTCTTTGGCAATTTCATTCCATATACATATTATTATCTACACAGATAATCTATCCTGTCTTATGTTAGTACGCCGGATAGCGACATTATTTTAAATGATTTCAGGGCTTCCATATTCCCATAAAATTGTAAATTGTCAGTGACGAGACGCCAGTGTTGAACCTTTTAAAAGTGACAGATCTTCAAAAACGTAAAAGAAGAAGTTAACTTAAATCCTTTCAGCATCTGTGCCTTCTGATAAAATTTTTAATTAAATCATAAAGAACACGAAAATGCCCTAGGCGGATGGCCTGAACAGTTCCTGAGCAGAGACAAACGTTTTGGATATGTTTGGAAAATAAGTTCTACGTAGTCATCCACTAAACAAGAATACGCAAATGGCAAAGGGATGTCATAATCATTTTATCGATGTCGACGATCATGAAAATCAGCTCTTATTGCCTACCAACCTGTTTTCCTCCACTTACAAAAAGCAGTCGTTTTTTACTTTTTTTGTAAAGGCTCCACAAAAAAAATTATGAAAAGGAACGATGGCCAAAATAGAGGTTTGCACAAGTGGAATTGCGCTATAATTTATGGTTATTTCATGCTTAAATTTAATTATGTCACTATTTTTTTATTTGTCTTTAATAGTATATTATTATATGAGCGATTATGACAGCCATTATTCACGAAGATGAGTTACCAAGATAAATTGGTTCAGATAGGCTTTTTTGATCCAAGCTAGACGTAAAGTATAATCCATTCTTTACTGGCCACTCTGTTTATTACAAATTTTGTAAAACCAAAGATATGCTCAGAATTTCTCGGAACTGCTTGGGACATCTGCCTCGGGTATTTTTCTGTTTCTTGTGATGCAATTAGTAAATTTAATTATAAGACAGATACGCTGAAAAGATTTAGCGTAATTTATTTGTGATTAGAATCTTGCATAAATACAGTCGGCTGTTGCTTTGTTTTCGGTCCGTGTAGGGATATTTAAATCTTTATTTGACGAAAAATTTAAATATGTATTATACCCTTAACAATTACTTGCTTTTATAATATGGTAAAAGATATGACTTTCTTCTTTTTATATATACTTTACTACCCTAGACGTAATAAAAGTGTCTATTACTGTTCATTCCTTATCTGACAGAGATACGTCAAAACAACAATTTAAAAGAAACAACTCAAACAGTGAACCGGTCAATTTCTTCTGCCACAAAGTGTTCGTGATCTTACATTCCTCTTCCGCCGCGCAAGCACATTTTCAGGCCCAGTTATCTTTCATATCCTTAATTACTTTTTCATGTTCTTTTAGCTGATTGCGCCGGAGAGAAAATCCACAGGAGAATAGCCGTCCGAATGGGAATCCGAGTGGTGCAACAAGCGTACGTTCCAGTCTCTCCTAGTTTGCTTAATCTCAGCGGGCCGTCCGTGTTCGGGCCAAAAGACCGCAACAAAGGCAAATACGTAATTCGCCGTAGGACAACCCAAGAATGCGACTCACCCCAGAATTCCGAATATCCCCAATTACAGGAGCAGGCGACTATTGAAGAAAACGAACCCCCTTTAGACGACAACACGATATCAGATGAAAAGAACAGACTGAACGCGAATAACGTAGATATTATTAAGCCGGAAATAGTTATTAATGACTCAAAAGCAATAAGTGGTAAGAACTCGTTTCGAGAAAAGGGAGAATGTCAAGGGCGCGCAAATAGAGGGAAGACTGAGGGCGACGATAACGAGAAGGTACAGGAAAATGGACGCTTTCTCGCAGAGCACACTGAAGTGAATCACGGCGAGAATGAGGTACATAATTTGCCCGTAATTTGTTTACCTGCGCTTCAGCGCCTGAAATAATCTGAGAAACTTTAAATATGGGATTATGCGCGCTACTTTAGTCGACCTATGTCTCTGCAAATGGTACGAAATATTATTAGTGAAGTAAAAATTCGTTAATTCGTATAGCACCCAGGGCAAAGTCCGTCGCACATAAGGGGTGGTTATTTCTAAAAAAAACTATCGCTACTGTTGTTGCCCTTTTCCCATCTGATCATATATTGGATCGGATTAATATAGTGGCAGTTATAACTATGATATATAACAGAATTTTCAAACCTAAAATAGCAAATTTAACGAGCAACGGCTAAAGAATAAAAATTTTGATAGAAAAATAATATAAATTAATAAAAGTAACACATTACCTGCAGTAGTAACTTGCTTGTAATTTGTACCAAATTGAAATTATTTTTTCACATACCTAAGTTAAAAATCATCTTTAGGTCTCTAAGACACACGTTGCGAAGAAAACAGCTGTATACAGTGCGGAGCAATAGTCAATAATAAGATAATATTTTATGACGTCACTTGACTACGTGAATGCAGCGGCGGGAATAATTTTCGCCAACAAAATCTTTTGTACTCCACAGACATTTTTAACGCACGTCTTGTTGCTTGGTTCCAAATGGACGCCTACTTCCTTTCCTCACGCTTTTCAAAATTAAGCCCTTGCTTATAGTCATAAACAATTGTTTATCTGACAGCGGACGGGCCAATTCATATTGAGCTCACGTTTTCTCAAAGCCCAGACCCAACCTCAGTAAAAGTTGATTGAACTTACCAGAATAAGTCACAATACTTGTTGCAGATTACACGACAAAATTTAGATGTTATGAAGTAGTTAGTTGCCCTTTGTTCTTACAAGATGTCTGTGTCTGGGAAGTATTGGAAAGTTCTTATAGGGTCTTTTGCAGATAAATTGATTATATTACAATCAGTGACCATATAAGCCCGACTTTCTTAAAAGGCGTAAACACTCGACGATGTAAATAATGAATATAATTTTGTCACAATTTGTCCACATTCCATTTTAATAAATTGAAGGTGTTATAAATTTTGATATCGCGTATTGTACTATAGTATAGCTTCCATATACCTTTGATATAAGTTTCCACAATTTCTATTCATCAACAGAAAGTTCAAAGGAAGTTGTAAAAATTAATAAATTAAATAAACAGTACTCCCAGAGAACACCTGGCAACTTTGGGTTAAACTGAAATAAAGTGAGCCATACACGATCAATATACAGTGTGTTTCATTAACAATGGGAAATCCGTTAACTGGAGATCCTATAGGTCAAATAATGACCATTGACCCGAACATGCCTTATCCGAATGTTGATGGTTTAGTAAATACAGGATGTTGAAAGTTACAATTTTATTTCCACTTTTTGCCATAACTACGAAATTTCTTAAGTTGTCGACTTGAAAATTTGCAATCCTATGGTTTTTTAACGGGAAAAAAGATTCCTATAACATTTTTGACGTTGCCCATAGAGGGCGCTACTTATAACCTATTGCTTTGATAAATTGACCCATAACTTTTACCATGTACATCCAACGTCAAATCGGCTCCAAAATCTGAAAGACCATCATCATCATAAGGTTCTCAGTCTGAAGACTGGTTGGATGCGTACCTCCACTCTTTTCTATCCTGACCTCTTTTTATTCCTATCTCTGCCTCTAGTATGTCGCGAACTATTCCTTCATGTCTTAGAAGGTGTCCTACCATCCTATCTCTCCTACTCTTTATTGTCTTCCATACCTTTCGCTTTTTCCCAACTCTTTCTAATACTTCCCTATTGCTAACCTTATCTATCCACGGTATCTTCATCATGCGCCTGTAGCACCACATTTCAAACGCTTCTACTCTTTTTAGATCCGCTTCCCCTATTGTCCATGTTTCGCACCCGTATAATGCCGTACTCCATACATACGACTTTAAGAGTCTCCTAGTCTTCCTAGTCTCAATATTAACCGTTCTCGAAAGACCAACATTTTTAAATAATAAATGTATTATTGTCTCATTTTGATATTCCAGCCCATTTCCAAGAAAAGACGACTTAATGCAGATAGTGTTTAAATCATAGAAATGAAACGCTTATTAAGTACTGCTAACAAAATAAATTTTAATTCACTACAAACGCTTAGGTACAAGAAAAATAAAATTAGGAAACATTAAATTTTAAAGTAGTTGTTCGAAGTGTGCACCATTCACTTGGATACATTTTTCAATGCGTTTCCTGAGAGACCCCCGAGTTCTAAACAATGCCCCTGGATTGCCCTTGACTGCATTGGCAGCCGCTTGTATTCTTCGCCACAGCTCATCGTGTGAATCAACAGCTTATTTATAAACCATATCTTTCATTCTAGACCACATCGAAAAATCCAGAGGATTTAAGTCGGTGCTTCTAGGTGGCCAAGCAAATTCACTTCCACGGCCAATCCACCGATGTGGAAAGACGTTGTCTAAGTACTCCCGCACCGGCCGGGAAAAATGTGCGGGCGCCCCGTCCTGCATGAACCACATATTTTCCCTTAAATTAAGTGGTACTTCTTCAAGCAGTTCGTACAAATTTTGCTGAAGAAAATTTAAATAAAGTGGACCGTTCAGATTGGGTGGAAGTTGAAAAGGCCCAATAAAGAAATTTGAAATTACACCGCACCAAACATTGATCTTAAATTCATGTTGGAAGTGTCTTTCTTTAGCGGCATGGGGGTTTTCAGAATCCCACAAATGATTGTTTCGCCAGTTGAAAACTTTACGTCGAGTAAACGTTGCCTCATCTGTGAAGAGGATTTTGTTCAAAAAATTAGGACCCGCGCCTTGCTACTCTTGTAAGGAATTAGCGAAACTTAGACGAGCAGGAGGATCTTCCGGTAACAAATTTTGTACTGGAGTAATGTGGTATGGGTGAAGCTTCTCTTTGTGCAAAATTCTCCAAATCGAAGAGCTACTTACGCCTGTTGCCGCACTTAAACGCCTGGATTTTCGTGCAATCTAACCAAAACCTCATCTTCCTGCTCAGCCGAAATAATCTTCGGAGCGCTATTTTAACCTTTTGGACGGAAAGATCCTCTTTCACCTAATCGATTGTACATATTTCTAAATAATTTATGATTTGGTTGTCTTTGGAATTTAAGCACTGTCTGCATTAAGTAGTTTTTTCTTGAAAATGGGCTGGAATATCAAAATGAGACAAGAATACATTTATTATTTAAAAAAGGTTGGTCTTTCAGATTTTGGAACCGATTTGACGTTAGATGTACATGGTAAAAAGTTATGGTCAATTTATCAAAACAATAGGTTATGAGTAGCGGCCTCTATGGGCAACGTCAAAAATGTTATTGGGATCTTTTTTCCTGTAAGAAAAACCATAGGATTACAAATTTTCAAGTCGACAACCTAAGAAATTTCCTAGTTATGGCAAAAAATGGAAATAAAATTGTAACTTTCAACACCCTGTATTTCCTAAACCATCAACATTCGGATAAGGCATGTTAGGGTCAATGGTCATTTTTTTTTTTATTTAAAAGCATTTAGGGCAGACAAAAGATCCTTGAGATACATGGTCTCATCTGTATCAACATACAGAAACTTACAAACTATTATAAAGAGGCAAAAAATAAAAATAAAATATGTAAGAGAATGAATACAATGAACTATTACTACTTTAAACATAATCAAAACTTACTATATTATGGTAAAATAACAAAACAGAAAACATAATATAAAATCAGGCGAAAGAAAAATAAGAGAATGAATACAATGAACTACTTATAACTACTTTGAACATATCTAATCAAAACTTACTATACTATATCAAAAAATAACAAACCAAAAAAAACATAATATAAAATCAGGTAATTCTTCATTGCCATTATTTGGTAATACGTCTTTGTACTTCATGCTGCAGTGAGGTGGAAAACTTGCATAAAAATTGTGCTGTCATTCCTAATCAGTCTGTTTTCCTCTTATCTAATAAAAAGTTATGCAGATATGGCTTGAATTTGCTCAAATTTTGTATTTCTTTTATATTCTCAGGTAGGTTGTTATATAAGTGAGTGGCTTTAAAGGTTAAGTTATGTTATTTGACCTGTAGAATCTCCAGTTAACGGATTTCCCATTGTTACTGAAACACCCTGTAAATGTTGCCAATATGTAATTTTAATAATCAAACCTTCCAAAACTAACATTTGAAAGTTGCATATCAATGAAACCAGAAAGATATGCTTTTTCAAAAAAGTGTAAGACAAAAATGGCGCTCATAAGAAAAATAAATTTGATTGTGGTCTGATCTAAACGAAACGTTTTAAAGTCAATCCATAAGAATGTGTCGATAGCGCACGAAAAGTGTTCTAATAATGTATCCATATGTTTCCTACACAAGGTCAAACAATCGAGCTGCATGGCAAAAACGACAAGAGCATTTTTTTTTGTTTTTCAGCCATAGATGGTATACGGATTGAGATGTATCAGATTTCTGAACGGTATACTCGTATTAATGAGCACCAAATTCTGCAAAAGTGCCGAATTTAAACCTACCCTCTATCTTTTCAATTAAGCGAGATCCCGATAGCGACCCTCCTTTGAATCACCATGTAAATTTCGATACTTACATATTTCCAAATCTTGGATACAAACTCGGAAACTTTCAATACTTCTATACAGTTTAACTGTGGCTATTTTCATTGGTTATGACATTGGTTATGACACCACATATTATGACGGTAAAAGGTTCATTTCAATGCTCAAAATAAAAACCGGAGAACCCTAAAAATGATACAAATAAGTATAGCTTAAAATTTCTAAATTTCTAGTTTCACAAATAATGTTGAAAGCGACTTGGCCTTTGTGCGTTCCCGTTTCTCACCCCATTATTAGAAGGGTGCGCGGTAAAGCTATACAAGCACATGCAGTCTCAGCACTTTTTCTCACCGCCTCTATAAATGTAAATGTGATCTTGGTTTTTCTTTTTTTAAGCAATATTGACGATATAAAGCGTACAAATGGCATACAGTTTATCTTAAAGGAAATGAGAAAAACCTTGAATGACACCAGGACTTTGCTGCTTCACGTTAATCTGGAATTCTTTAATCATCTTAAACCATGTACTTATAGTAAAGCATGGTACACATGGGCAATTGGACATTAATTATTGAGCAGGCCTACGTCATTTGGTGACCCGCTTCATATAAAATAATTAAATAAACTAAATTTTTAACACTTTTTCCCTTTTTCACCGCTTTCTCGTAAACTGCCCGAGTCATTATGCCGGGCCGCATATTCGTATCGAGCGTATGGCTATCGCAGATTGGCAAATGCCGAACTTAGCTTAGTTTCGTATCGGACGACCGTGGTCGCAGAGGTATGGCAAATGGGTGGATGTCTGTCTCGAGTGATGGCGATCCCCTAGCTGTCCTTTTGGACCAGACCGATTTTTTGGTCAAAAGAAAAAAGAGAAATCATCATAACAATAAAGAACTACTGCGAGGTGCGAACCCTAAACGTTGCGACTCGGGAGACTGACACATCGACCACTGAACCACGAAGGTGTGCTGGCAAAAAAGCTTACGAAAATAGTATATAAGTAGAAAATTCGCCCGTTGCTGTAAGTCAACAGTTGGGAATGCAATACGCTACGCTCGATACAAATATGCTGCCGGGCCTTTGGCCCTGTATGCACCCTACACGCACATAGTTTCATCATTATAGAATTAATTTTTTTAGTGCAACCACTCTCCGGAGAACCACAAAGTGACTCCGTGCAAAAGGCAACGACGAACCCTGGTGACACAAATACATATCGCAGACATACCGGCACCGCATTCCGAAGTGGCCAAGCCTTTTCTACTTAGCGAGGGTCGCATCCATCTCACTGCATCCCTCAATAAAGCAATCTACTCACACGGCGAAGAAATTGCAGTTAGCGTTAACGTAAAGAATTACAGTAATAAAACCATTAAACGCATTAAGGTAAGTAGCTTTTCGAGTTATTTCAAGTGAGCTGGGGAAATCTTAGCCTAGTTAGATTAATTAACAGAAAGTAATACTGAGAGTGGGAGATGAATTAAATTACATATTTATGTAGACGCTCTGTGGGATAATTTAATTTCTATTCGGTTAGATGCTAAAATAGGACAGGTGGAGCAAAAAATTGGGTTCCAGGCAATTTACTCTAATGAAGGAGCTTCATAGGGACAGCAAAAAATACATGTAATGAAAATTAAAGTACGAGTACATTGTATTCGCAAAGTTCTGGGTCAACTAGGGGCTCTGAATTATTTTGTTTTTACATTTTATTGCATTGGATAAAAGTTAAAATTTTGAGACCCCAACAGGTCTGGTTTATATTTTAAATTTACTGATTGAAATTTATGAATAACGACCCCAAAAATAACATAAACGCATACGTGCATCATTTTGTTCCACTCTGATTCTAGGTGTTCATCGTCCAGCACGTCGACGTTTGTATGTTTTCCAACGGTAAATTCAAGAACGTGGTAGCAACGATAAATTCGAAAGATCATTGTCCCATCACTTCAGGCGGGAACCTCACAACAACGTACACGCTGACGCCTACGAAAAGCTCGACGAAAAACTGGATCGCTCTGGAGGACTCCTACACGAAGACGGGGGCTAATTTAGCATCAACTGTCACATGCACCACAAACAATCCTGATGAACGCAACGTTTTCGCTATTTACGTTTCGTATTACGTAAAAGTGAAACTAATTGTGAGCGTTATGGGCGGCGAGGTGTCCCTCAAACTACCCTTTACGTTGATGCACAGCTGCGCCGAACTGGACCCTTGCCCTTCGCCTCCGCCACCGGTAATTATCCCTCTTTTATTGTAGGAATTATTTGAATGATTGCGCTTAAAATACAAGGTACCACTCAAAAATCGCGACAACATTGCCATCTCGATTATATTTAAAGCTATGATATCGATTAACTGGGGGAAAAATTATACAAATAATATAGAAGCCGCCACAAAAATTGATTTTGCTCTGTTGGTTTCTTAGTTATTTGAAACAAAAATGTCAAAAACTTGCAATTTTGCAATTTTGTATTTTGCTAGTAAATGTGTTAAGATTTTGATGGCCCGTAAAAACAGGTTTGAATGGCCATCTAGTGGGCATGTATCGTCCGTAACTGGACAGAAGTCTTTCCTTTGGTTGTTTCTAAATAATATCTAAAATAACGGGGTATCATTTTTTGTGATGGCCTGTTAAGAATTATAAATTGTAGGACATTCTGTATATGTCTTAATATATACGACTTCAATCAATCTATAGCATATGAAAGATATTAGGTAGATACGACAATGAGATTTTAGGTTCAATGGTTGCTCGAATCGTCCCTTTTGACTAAAATAAATCTGTGAACAATGCTGCTAAAGTCCAGAACCTACTAGACGATCGCACATTTCAATTGCAATTTTAATTCGATTTAATTTTGTAATGAAATGATCTATCAATAGAATTTCAAAAACAAAAATAAGGGTATTCCGCAAATGAAACAACAAAGTTAGTCAATTCAAGAATCAATCGTACCCCTAACCACATAAAATTTGAAATACTATATACGCATTTCGGCAGCTAAGCTGCCATCTTCAGTAGCAGGGAAAAACCTATAGTAATAAAAATAGCAATAACAACATTAATGAAAAAAAAAAATTAATGATGTTATTGCTATTTTTATTACTATAGGTTTTTCCCTGCTACTGAAGATGGCAGCTTAGCTGCCGAAATGCGTATATAGTATTTCAAATTTTATGTGGTTAGGGGTACGATTGATTCTTGAATTGATTGTTTAGCCGCAGTCTCTTACATCTTAATCCTTTAACAAAGTTAGTAATAACTTCCGGTGTAGCGGGAAACGCCACCATTTTGAAAATATTTCCATCTAATTCTAATAAACAGTGGCGGCTCGTGACTTGTTAAAGAGGGAGGGCTCCGCTAAGAAACCTGAAGAGCGTTCAGATAGAATCTTAACTCGGCCTGAAACAATGTGTTCTCCTTGCGGTTTTCCTTTTTCACTTGCTCTTCACAAGAAAACAAGATAAGAACCAAGAAACCAATGTTTAAAAGTAAAGTCTAAACTTCCCTTTTCATTTCACATGAAGCAACGCAAGAATCAAAAATTAATATCTAAAAAAGTTCCAATATTTTACAATTCAAGGAAACTTAAGAGAGTTGTAAATTTTGGTAATCTACGTAGGTACTGCTTATTACAGACAGTTCTATTGAATTGTTTCACATAGCCATAATTTCTTTGGCTGGCATAACATAGTTGACGCTTTCGCGTGAATCCTAGCCAATTCGAGAATCGTTCATGGCGCATTTTACGCGAAATAACTGTTTTCACTCCCTTGTTTTCACAAAATAGCAATAGATTGCTATTTTGTGTATAGGAATAACATTTTTTTACAATTACATTATCATTATATACCTCATTTTTTGTCCAGTTTTTATCGTCCCCGAAATGCAGTCAAACAAAACCAAAAAAGTGTTTTTCTCTTCACACAAACACAACGACATCTCGTAGTACATAAAATCTGGATTTAGTTCTATAATTCAATGCCTGGCGGGGTATTTGCCCGAGGAGTAGTTGTTCGAACGGTCCAGTACCACTCACAACGACAAAGTTTTATTGTAGAATACTTTTGTAAAATTTTCGCGTAAATCCAGCCCTGGTCTTGCACTTGGCTTGAATTTTAAATTATATTTAAAATGAGAAGTGTACGTTCGCGGTTCTTATTGTCAATTTTCTCTGCTAAATTTAGTGAACTAAATGAAGTTTTAAATTTGGAAATATTCATTTTAATTGCATTTTTCTGTCCTTGCGTTCAAAATTCTTATAAAAACAATACAAAAAACACGTGACCTCCTTACCGCCGTTACACCAAATACTCCGATCCGCGAGTTAAATGTCAATACGACTTTAACGTATTTTTTAAAAAATTATTTCCAAAAACTAAGTACAATTAAAAGGTGTTCTCAATTCAAAAGCAAAAACAGTAATGATCCTAAGATCCTCTATTAATTCATTTACTGAAGCAAAAGTGTAGAGTAAGCTAAAATACAATCTTATTTCTATGGAAATACATAGGCGGCTCGTCATATAACTCGCGTAAAACAACAAAGATTTTACGTGTCGCGTGTCGGACGTAAGCTTCCGAGTCCCACTTCTATGCTATTCCCTGGTGGGGGATATTGTCGTTGTCATAGCAACGGTATTAAGGGACGCGTGCTGTAGATCGAGGACGGTAGACGTTCGTCTCAGAGTCCGCCCGAATGAAGGAGAGCGTTCGTATCGTTGTAGCGGTTTCGCGAAGCGCCAAATATAAGACTATTATTGATAATTTACTGGCATATTCTGGGATATAAATGTAGCCCAATTTTTATGCATTATACCAAATATTCAGTATACATAAATTTATTATAATTTGGGCATACAAAATAAATTAAAATTATGTTTTCTATTTCTACTATAATTCTTTATTTTAAAAATTATGCCAGGGGGGCGGCGTCCCTGCGCCCTCCCTCACGAGCCGCCACTGCTAATAAATCCTCCAACTTTACAACTAGGTAGAGCCAAATTTTCAGATCAGCATATTTCTTTCATCCTGCAGATACTTAATAATAATTCACTTTAATTTTGTTTATTATGGATTTAACGTCTCCTCAACAGCTTATTAAAGCCAATTACAGAGGTTAGGTGGCACCTACAGTTTGCCCTGGACTTCGAAGCAGCATAGTTAGGAAACAGCCATATTGGGACCAAAAGTCTCACATCAGACCCCACCCGAATTCGAACCAGGTACGAATCGTGTACTCAAATCATTCGGCTACCATCCATGGTATCTTGTATTCGTCCTGTATTCTGATGTACATTATGGTGAAGAGGAATTTGTGAACGATAAATTTGTACCTGCCGAAGATTTCGTCAATTTTTTTCAAAAACAGTTTCATTTAGGTATTACGATATTGCACTGCTTATGTTTTAAACAGAATCTGAAATGTAATAAATCCATTAAAAAAACTACGTATTTGATATATTTTCCGTAACATTGAAGACTGTCGAGAAACTGACCAATAAGTAAAATGTTGTCCACCTACCTACTAATGGAATTACAGCAAATTGCGGAAAATGCCAAATAATAAAACTAAATACATATATCGTAATAATTGCAGAGGAATAGCGCGAAATACGTCGAGGAATATACAGAACTGCAGCAGACAACACAGGAATACAAGGAAATATTTCTCTACCTAAATTAATTATGTAAAATTTTATACGAGTATAAGGTAGAGTTTATTGTTTTATGCTAAAATTAAATTTACGTTTGTACTGAAGCTGAAATTTAAATCCATAATACATATGAACAAGCAACTCGATAATAGAATATTACGTACCGAGGTGGAAAATGTTTCATTACAGCCGATGGCTCGATAGATGACCAAGGCGCAAAGCACCGCGGTCATCTAAAGCGCGAGGCTGAAATGAAATTTTCCAGCAAGGTATGTAATGTATGTATACTATTTTATTCACAGTTATTAGTTTTAATGAACAAGGAATAAATAATTCATTTTATTTTTTAAATACTGCATTTTCGATCATTCTTGGTAGGCACTGAAATTGACATTTACATTTCTATTAATATTATTAAACTGGCAAGCATCGTTTTTTGACAATAAAATAACTTAATATGAATGAGTATTTCTGGTGGTAAAATATGTCTGGTAGTCAGTTGGAGCACACAATACACTCAAGTACGAGTAAAACTCGACGAGACCGCAGAAAAACGTTGCACGCTAATTTCGGGCAAATACCCCGCCAGACATTAATTATACAGGGTGTCCCGAAATTAGCGTGCAATATACTACCAGCGTGTTCTGTGGTCAAAATAAGGCAAAAAGCTCCTATAAGCGTATACCGAAATATAGCTTTCTAAAAGAGAAGGCCTGAAGACGTTTCCTTCTAAATATCTTCGAAACAAGTCCAGTTAAAATTATGAAATTTTATGGAATGTGTAAGTACCAAATGCTGAATCTTTTGCTGTACACATAATTTTTAAAATTCAACAGGGGCGTCTCAAATCTGGGGGCGGTGGAGGTAAGATTTACCCCAACTTTTTCCATAACGTCGTTTTCATTTTTTCCGGAAATTTTTCCATAAAAATTTGCAACTTCGGAGTTTTTTGCAAAAAAAATGTGCTCATGTCTCGTTTAAGTATACAAACAAAGTTTTCCACTTCTTGTAGGAATTTTTTGGGCATGCAGTGAAATTTTCAAGTCGATTGTGCTCGATAACGTTTCAAAACGAGACAGGAGCACATTTTTTTTGCAAAAACTCTGAAGTTTCAAATGTTTATGAAAAAATTGAAAACGACGTGTTGTAAAAAAAGTTGGGGTAAATCTTACCTCCACCACAGATTTGGGACGCCCCTGTTAAATTTTAGAAATTATGTTTACAGCAAAAGATTCAGCATTTGGTACTTACACATTCCATAAAATTTCATAATTTTAACTGGGCTTGTTTCGAAGATATTTAGAAGGAAACGTCTTCAGGCCTTCTCTTTTAGAAAGCTATAGCTCCATTGCGAAGCATATTTCGGTATACGCTTATAGGAGTTTTTTTGTCTTATTTTTGACCACAGAACACGCTGGCAAAATATTGCACGCTAATTTCGGGCCACCCTGTATATTTTAAGTTTTTGCCTGCAATCCATCTATACCTGGCGCTTTATTGCATCTTAAATTTTTTAATGCTGCCTCAAACCATTCCCTAATTAAGGGATATAGCCTAGATCGTCCCTTCAACATCGTATTCCTTTTCTAAAATACATCCACTTCCTATCCCTAATATAAGTTTTCCAAATACATTGTTGATCATACGGCCACTTACACCCCCGGTTTAACAGAAAATGCGTGCAATTTGCTATTATTTTAGTCAAAACGGACGAAACCACGTTTCTCAAAATCGAATATAATGTACCTTTCCATTTACGTATCGATCATAGTCATCGTGAGCCACTCCAATGTTTGATAATATAATTTTGAAATCCAATCCGGTACCAACAGTAACAGTTGATTGTAAAAAGTCTATTTTTAAAATGATGGTACATATAAGGAATTTGTTTTACGAATTTAATAAATCAAAGGCTATTTCGCTGATGAAAATTGATTAGAAAGAAACATTAAAACAGATCAAAAAGGAATAAAACTTTTAATTTGACTTTAATTCTTGTCAGTCCCCCCAGGTGCAGCTGGAGCTAAAATCCGAGGGAGATGAAATTAAACCAGAGAAGGACGGCACGTGAGAGGAGGAAAAGGTCCTGGTAGAAATCAACAAAGAGGCAGAGGACATCACAAAGGCTCAAGTCGAGATAATTGAAAATAAGTCATCGTCGCCGCGGATATCGCGAATCTCTGACTCGAAAGGGAAACAAAACTACGACGAAATAATTACGGAAAAGCCCGCAGACGAACCTGAACACAAAATTGACACTAAGTCCGAAAAGGCAGATTGTAAAGATAAAGGGTTTAGTATACAAAGGGCCTGGTGTTGTCTCAGAAGCAGGCGCACGTCATAACACAAAGTGGTCTTTGCATCGCCCTCGCTAGCGCAAAAAAGTAATTATTATATTTTTTTACCTGGGAAAACGTTCGCGAAATTGACTGCGTGTAGGTGTTACTGTTTATGGATGGTGTGGAAAAAATTCGAATATGCTATTGTTTATGACGGTATACGAGGGATGTCCAGTATGTATATAGCACTTAAAGTAGGTACCTACCTACGTTAACTTACACACTTGCATTGTCATAAGCTTCCATACTAAATTTCGAATATGAAGTTTAAGAAATGAGACTGAAACCGTTGCTCTAGAGATCCGGAATGGCTTGATCTAACCTGACCTTACAAGCCCCGGTGAGTACTGGCATAACCCCGATCTAACTTGACCTCATTTAGCGTACCTCATCTAATAAACCTTTGCAAACAAGTACAAAGCGTTTCACAGGAGAACGGACAGTGACGTAGGGTGCGCACAAACAAGATTTCCTGAACGTACCGCGGTTGCTAGGCAACAAAGACGCGACCGTCCATTTTCCTCTCACTTCAGTGTCGGACGGTCGCGGCGTCTTATTTTTAACAGATACTGCGCCACTGGTGCCGCAGCTGATGCCTTGCACAGTTTTGATGACGAAATTGTCCGTTTTCCTGTGAAAGTATTAATATTTTCTTACTCGGACAATGACGTAATAGGCGAAATGCCACTGTATCGTAATATGGTGTGGTAGAAACGACTGTCGTAACTGTCTCTTTACTGTCATTTTAGTTCCGTTTTATTTGATTATAATTCGTGACAATTTACAAATGCTTTTCGTCTTCTTTATCAAAAGAACGCATTAACAATATCTCGGGTAAACAAAAACAAATTCGTAAAGACTGGTTTCTTTGCAGTCGACATCCGCGAACCGCGACCGTTGAACGCTACCGACGATATTTTGTCCGATGGAGAAACAGTCTTGGCGGTGGTCAGTCGCGTTCAACACGTGGTTGTGGTTAAAAAACAATGGCTCCCGCTTTTAATGAGAACGGAGACGAATCGTTACAGTGTTCCGTTATTGCACAAAAACACACAACTTCTCTTGACCGAGTCCAGTAAAAGACTGAAAACGCCACCTTTAAACGCGTTGATGACCCCAAGCATGTCAGGTGTTCAACGATCGCGCTCAAGGAAACTATACCCAGGGCCGGCGTTAAGGGGGTAAGCGGGGCAAAATACCCCGGGCCCGGGCCCCCGAAGGGGGTCCGCCTGCCCGGTTTCTTGGCTAAATAAAAATCAAAGGCAAGTTTTAAAATCGGCACCTATAATTTTGAACAAAGGGCTTGAGCACTGGAGGCCCGCGGGATCGTTTTAAGAAACATTTTAAGAAACGTGTTTAAAACTGGAAGCATTAAAAAATTTTCCAAACAAAACAGGCGTTGTTTGATTTTGTGCATTAAGATTCTCTGACTATGCCTAAAAAACCAAATTTAGAAGTAAAAATTTGGGGGGGGCTGAGAACGCTTGCCCGGGGCCGGAAAATTCTAGCGCCGGCCCTGACCAGACCTTAAGATCTTAGCACCACAGTACTACACGAAAATTTTAAAACAATTTGTTGGACATTGCCGGCACAAACAAATGGAAGTAGATTATACAGGGTGATTTTTTATGTGGTGCTAGCATGGCTATCTTTTTAATCTTAATAGATACAGGTTCGGTTAAATGGGAGAAAAGTTGCGTCTATTCAAGCATAAGGAAGTGCCGTTTGCAGAAGTTGATTATATCTTTTCGTTTTTGAGATAATCGAAAAAAATTAAAATTTTGACTTTTACATTTGTGTTCATATTTTTCTTATTTGGCATTCAATCTTCAATCTGCAAAAACTTTCTTGGGACGACTTTTCATCCTCTTTCCATTTAAGGTAGCAGAAAGTACCTACCACGTTTCGTTTCTTCAGAATCATCATCAGGTTCATTTTTTCTTATGGCGCCATCTTAGATTTTTTCACCATGAAATAGCCCATTTTTTCTGAATAAAAAGATGTAACATATTTGTATGTTTAAATCGCATTTAGGCCCAGAATTTTAATAAAACATGATAAAAATGGTTTTTCCGTCTAATCACAATTGCCGTGAAAACAGAAGTTTATCTACTTTGTCAACTCAAACGTCAAGAAACTTTTTAATACGATTGTGTTTTATTGGGTTACAATGGATTACTCTAATGACGAAAAGGTTGAAATGTTATTTGTTTATGCTACTGCCAGAAGAAATGCTGAAAACGCGGCTGCAATGTATCGCGAATCGTATTAAAAAAGTTTTTTGACGTTTGAGTTGACAAAGTAGATAAACTTTTGTTTTCACGACAATTGTGATTAGATGGAAAAACCATTTTTATCATGTTTGACTAAAATTCTGGGCCTAAATGTGATTTAAACATACAAATATGTTATATCATTTTATTCAGAAAAAAATGGGCTATTTCATGGTGAAAAAATCTAAGATGGCGCCATAAGAAAAAATGAACCTGATGATGATTCTGAAGAAACGAAACGTGGTAGATACTTTCTGCTGCCTTAAATGGAAAGAGGATGAAAAGTTGTCCCAAGAAAGTTTTTGCAGATTGAAGATTGAATGCCAAATAAGGAAAATATGAACACAAATGTAAAAGTCAAAATTTTAATTTTTTTCGATTATCTCAAAAACGAAAATATATAATCAACATCTGCAAACGGCACTTCTTTATGCTTGAATAGACGCAGCTTTTCTCCCATTTAACCGAACCTGTATCTATTAAGATTAAAAAGATAGCCATGTTCGCACCACATAAAAAAATCACCCTGCATAGTTTTACAAGCGACATATAGTTTTACGAGATGTTATTGAACTGGTTCAGAATCGGTTGTATAGCTTTATGGTTTAGTAATAAGTACTTAAATTTATGGGTGCATTGATTCATTTAGCGCACTTTTGAAATTAAAATGCTGTACTAGGATAGGTGGTGTTAAACTTCTACAACTGTTTCGGATTATGCATGCTTGAATTTATTCAAACGCGGTCCACTAAAGGTACGGTTTCCTCCAGACGGTTATCGCTAGCGATCATCATTACAGCGATTGTCGCTCTGCAATTGACGCAAACGTCAGCTGCAGTTGTAATTCCCTAGAAGCGTCTTATTTGGCAATTGCTAGTGATCTGTTGTAGTAGAAAGTTTTATATACGTATGTAACTCCCTCGAAAATTGTCTTATCGAGTTGCAATTTTTTAAAAATTATTTCTTAAACTTTCAGGATGCTCACGAAATCTTTCAAATTGCAATTACATAATTACTTTTCATTCCGCTTTGCGATTTTCGAGAGTTTATCTTTTTAGTGCAGTAGAATTTTCACCTATGGAGGAACTATACTCATTTTTAGAATTTGGACAAACTTGCAGCGGCAAAGTTGTAGAGAAAGAATTGAATTTTATTTTACGCCAAGATTCAATTCATTATCATGCATAGAAAAAAAGTTATGGCGATTTAAACACGATAATGGTTCTGTGCGCCTAACTCTTGAAGTCCGTAGCGTGCGATAACGAAACGGTTACAGCATCAATCTTTAGGAAACTGTACATGTGTGCAGACGTATTTGGTTTTATTTTATAAGTATTCGCCGTGTGATAAAAATATCAAATTGGGACGAAAATGTGTAGTGCCTAATTGTGTTTCGGGTTATGCAACGTGCAAGCAAAAGGTTGCCACTGACAGATATACGATTTCAAGTGTTACGCACTCAGAACGATTATCGTGTTCAAATCGCCATAACTTTTTTTCTATGCGAGATAATGAATTGAATCTTGGTGTAAAATAAAATTCAATCCTTTCTCTATAACTTTGGCGCCAGAAGTTTGTCCAAATTCTAAAAATGAGCGTAGTTGTTCGATAGGTGAAAATTCCACTGCACCAAAAAGACAACGTCTCGAAAATCGCAAAGCGGAATGAACAGTAATTATGTAATTGCAATTTGAAAGATTTCGTGAGCATCCTGCAAGTTTAAGAAATAATTTTAAAAAAATGCAACTCGATAAGGCAATTTTTGAGGGAGTTATGACATAACACATTTTGAGCGCGCCTCATTTCCTACGGGCGAAATATGGAAAATCGGCCCGATTCCCCTTCTCGCACTTCCCTTCTCTTGCCTATAAGCTCGGACAAACACTACTCACCTTTTAGCAGCAAGTCGGTAGGTACACTTGTCTTATCCACTTTGCTACTTGATACAAATTAAACAGGCCGCAGCGCTAACCTGACCTGACCTCTGTAAAACTATTTGGGGATTCTGCAACGGATCCAGCAAGCCCCCTATATATACATCTACTAAGTGAATTCCATAATGATACCCATTTTTATTCGCACTTGCGCGTTGTTATTGGTATTGCAAAGGTTTATTGAGCTTGCATGATGTTCATAGGAAGGACTCAATCGGAAACTAATACTTTGATTCCTGCGTTTAAAAGTGAGGAACTATACTGTGTGCCCTTCGTGTACTGAATTCAAAGAGCTGTAATAACTTGTGTTTACAGTAGCCGAATCTTTTTGTAAATTATTTATCGTAGCAAACAATTTTGTGGAATTATTGGGACGACTGATTTGTACAGTGAAAAGGCTAAGTCAATGTTTTTTTTTAAATTTTGAGTAGAAAAATTTCGAAACTTACGACTATGTTGCGTATACAATTGCCTTTACTATTATTGTAATTTGTAAGTGAACTATTGTTAGTTAATAACAAAAAATCTAAACCGATTGTAACACTGACTGTATATATAAATTTATTAAACTGGGAAATGCAATTTTATTTTTTTGTCACAATCAAGACGCCATCAATCTACATACGCTGGAATCCAACTGACAATTTTGTCACAAGACGTAAATTAGAAGCAAAAAGGTAAGTAGGCCGTATGCGATGCGGATAGAAAAACAAATTTCTTCTTAACCGTCAAGAGGGGAAAATCTGTTATTCTTAAGGCACTTAAAATGCTACGAAAACCCAGTATTTCATTTCAAGTAGGTAACGCATTTTTGTTAGTAATATTCTCGACATTTTCTCTGAAAGTGCCAATAAATGGAATCGCTCTAGGGGTGTACTGCTTCACCAAGTGCCACTTGATTGCAACGCTTTAGAGACCTTGTTCGTTCCCTTGTTATTTATAGATATAAAATATTTCCACAAAGTAAGTATATCTCTTATGCAGTTCCTATTATTTATTTCTACGTTATACAGGGTGATTTATACCAGGGGGCGAAAAATTAAAATTAGGGTTCAGAGCCACAAATTAAGTGCAAAATGTCATATGAAGGTGTGTTCAGAAATGCTTCATTTAAAAGTTGTGCTCCTCCAAAGATGGAGGCTATTAAATTAGGTTTTTAATTTTTTTTCTCAATTTTTGAGAAAGATATAAAAATTAATTTTGGCACACCTATTATACTAATAGGAACGCTTCTAAGAGATATTTTTTCAATCATCCCTTATAGTTTCAAAAGGTGAAAACAACCGTCATTTAATTTTTTTATACCAGGAGGCGAAAAATTAAAGATCGGATTCAGAATATACTTTTAAGCAAAAAAGAGGAAATAATCTTTTCCCTCTCAGACTCCCTCTTTGAGATATAAAGGTTCAAACTATTGAAAAATAAATTTTAAGTTTCACAAAAAGTAATAGTAGGTCATGCGAAATATCTAATTTAATGAACGTAACAGTTATACAGAAAATAAAAACATTATGTATTTTAATTAATTAAGTATTATAAATTATGTTCGAATAGTCCACCGCCAGACAAATAACAATCGGCCTACCACACATTATTCAGGGGTAAATACATAAAGGGGCCCATTCACACAGAGGGATAACTGAAGACTTGAATGCACACGCCACGGGGTACAGTTAAAACTCACTGTGTATGTGGAAGCGTGTAGCATGCACAGTCAAGTCGCTGGGAATCAAGCTATGCTTGATTTTTGGAGTGTGCAGTTATAACTGCACGGGGAAGAGTCACCGTGTATGGTGAACAAGTCCGTGCACGCCTCGGGTCAGGCCAGTGGCGTTTGTTTAGCAGCATTGCATCCGCGATTTGACGCATCAACATGTCGGATTTACGCAATGTTTCACGCGAATTTTTAACCGAGTTTAATTAATTGTTCACGTGAGAATATGCATGACGTTTCAGCAATCATTCCTTCACCGCTTCACCCATTTGGACCTAGGTCTTTTGGTTTTTGTAGCACTTTGTCATTTTATTATTAAGCACGCCACTGTCATCAACATAAGGTCTTTTCGTGATGCCATTGTACCCAAAACTGACGATTTTACTCATTGGGTGTGTGGAGAAGGACAGGCTATAGGTTTAACTTAACGCAAAAGCGTGCAGTCAAACCCGCGCATTCTTCCCTCTGTGTGAGTGGGCGCTTTAAGAGATCATTTTTTATCGATAAATACGTGTTTAATAAATTGTATGAAAGTTTTATTGTCATGGCAAATAACCGAGAATCAAGGTTGTGAAAAAATCGCGAGAGCTTGCTCGAGCAATTTTTTCTACTTCCCTTGATTCGAGATTTTTGCCGAATGCCAATAAAATTTGAATTGGAGGACTGCAGGACGCGGAAGCAAGCGACGACGCAGGCAGTTGATTGTCCCGTTCTGCGGCATCCCGTTTTGAAATTGAACTCCAAAAATATGTTTGATATGGACAAATTCATTGAAATAACTCATGCGCTGCCGCTGTGCATAGCTGCACGAGGTTCCTAATTATATTAAATTTTAAGGTCGATTCTCACATAACGACGCGGACACGACGCTTCAAAATCGCAGACTATTTTCTCACATAGCAGCGCAACGCGATGCGGCGCGACGCTTCAAAAGTGACAAGCATTTGCAGAGGGTGCACGGTTAGTTAGTTGGCAAACTTCATCATTAGTAGTTCATCATCTTCAAGTGAAGAAGAAGATAAGTATAATAGTAGTGGCATTACTGCATGAACATGAAGAAAAGAAAAGAAGGAAAAGGCGCTATTGGTTCCATGATATCTGTAAATACGGATTAAATTAGGGAGACTTCCACACACACACACACATCTTGAAGAAGATTTAAGAACCCGACACACCAATTTACTAAGAATCGGGGGGTGCAGGGGTACGGTGAAGCAATTACAGCTTGAAAAATAGGTACTTCACGTAGTAGAGCGCAATGTATATACCTGCATATATGATGAGTAACATTGTCTGCAAACCTACACCGGACGACAAAAATTATCTGGAAAAGCAGGGAATTAGTCGGCCAAACTAATACTGAGAATGAACTTGTGGGTACACTTTCGGGATGGGCTGATTTAGATGAGCGACTTTGATTATTCGCCGAAAGACAGGCGGAGACGAGGGCGGAGAGCACAAGCTACGACGAAAAACTCCGAAACGGTACCGCTGCTTACTCATAACTTTTTTGTTTTCGGTCGAAATTGAAAATTTTATGTCTTCTTACAAGCCAGAGCTTCAGTATACTACTACTGCTTTTCAGGAAAATTTTATTAGGTTCTATAAAAAGCAGTTTTTCGCCACTTGTAACATGCGACTTCGTTTATTGTTTTATATTTTTTTAACAAATTTCAAAACAGTAATAGTAGATTTGTATTTTAAGAACTGTTTGCAAACAAAAAAATTTCATATCATTTATAGTTTTTGAAATATTTGCAGAGGCAAACGACTACCATGCTCCAAAAATTCTTGTGTGTCGGGCTTTTAATATTACCTGAAATATCTATTTAGCAGGAAAAAATAACAAAACCAACGCATATTTCGATTACTATTTAGCATAAATTCACTTACTTGACTAAATAAAGTAAAGAAGCACTGGTTTAACAAATATTATTTATAAATAAAGTACAAAACGATTCTCTTGGCGCCAAATAATAGAATCAAACACTTTTCTGACAGAACTATTTTCACTAGGTTCAGAACTGCCAACATTGTAATATCGGAGATCACCCGAACTACAGTTCAAATCATTTGGTACAACACCTTTCCATCAGAACTTCGTTCAGCTTTTGAACCGCGTTTAGCTAAACTACAGTTCAATTTATGTTTATACAACCGGCCACCAGCCCTTACATTTTTTTTAACATTTGTTGATTTGAAAATCTTCTAACCTTGTCTACATAAGTCTATTGCAAATTTTTTTCATTTATTTTAAACGAAACAATAGAATAAATTTGTTGGAAATTAGTTGAACCGAAGAAAAAAATGCTTACAAGCAAATAAAACATTCGATGCCTACGTCAACGACTGGCACTTGTAATGCTCCGCTCGCTTCGCTTGGCCTTGACCTGACACGCTCGCATCTCCTATATGAATTTAGTCAAAGCTATTGTGGACAGTAGTGAAATTGGCGTGCGAACATGAAGGTGTCCAAAATGTCAAGAGTTGCTTGATAATGACCATTGGCCCAACTACATGGTGGGATTAACGGCACCCTTTCTCCAGTGAACGGTCTCTCAGGTAGTTTGGTCCAACTATACAACACCGGTATTCGTGGGTGGGGTGAACGTTATTACTTCTTTACTTTAATGCATTTTGAAATCAATTTTAACCAAAAATATATTTTCAGCAGGTGTCGAATAAGATTCATTTCTAAGTACATAATACATTTCGCCTTTATAGAACTTCTCAACCGATTTTCAACAATTTCGTTGCCCGTCACATAACTTCACTCACGCTTCATTCAGTCTATTCGCGGCGGCAATGGGTGGGTTTCGGAGCTGTACTTTTAAGCTATTTTAAAGGGTATTTGCGTATTTACACAGTAAACAAGAGATAAGTGAATAAGTGAAAAGTCACATATTATTTACAAAATGTCTCCAGAGCGAACGTACACGGACTTAATTCTTCACTCTGTGTCTGAGGAACGCAAAAGAAATTCGCACTTCTTGTAAAAATTCGTGGAATATTGAATTTTATGCGAAAAAGCACAATACCACTCAAACTCTTGCCTACCAATAACATAATATAGGTTTTCGAATGTCACCCTCAACATTTTTATTGTGGATTACACCATCCTGACATACCCGTTTCAGAAGAAAACGCAGCGAAGTGTCTATTTATAACCAGACATCTACTTACTGGATTTTGGGCCGCTCCCAAGAGACGATCAAAAGATACCCCAGGCATTCAGAAATGCGAACAATTTCAAACAAATCACGCGCAAAATGAAAGAAATATCAGTTTGATTTACGACACATAAAAGTAACCACTGTAATTTCAATTTAATTAGATTGGTCTAAATGTGGTTTTAGAAAAAGAAATCGCGTATTTGAATGTGACTTGAATTTGAACGAACGTTCTACAGGATGTTTTCTTATTGTTTAACACATTTCTTTTCTCAAAATATTTCGATTAAGACCTGCTGCCATGCATCAAAAAGTGCAGGCTGTTTCTTGATATTTTTGGAAAACTGTTCTTTGGAATTACACAATTACATATTAAGTACAGATAATCAAAGTGTCAGTATATCGATACACCCAAAGACATTCTATACCTCGTTCTATACTAATAGATTCCAAGTTCCCAAGTATTCGGCATTATGTACCTACTTTAATAAAATACGTGCCTTTTTCTCCCACTTTTTCTACCTAATTTTGTCGCATTAACGTCATCTCTCTTTTAACAAAAAGCGCGCTAATTAAACAGACCTTATCATTTCGTTAGTGCGCATGTGCAGAAATACACTGACAATCAGCTGTTCGTAGTTTTTCGAATAAGCGTCACTGTCAGGCCGATTGACGTCGCAACTTGCGTATCATTCGTCTTTTCATATTGAAAGACCATATCATTTTAATTATTTTTCCTCAACTTCCGATCTCCATTATTTGAAAAGATCTAAGCATTGAGTAAAAATGAGAAGAATCGTTTCACTTTAAAACTGATGTACCAAAATGTACCTATTTACATACCGTACTTTTATGCAATTATATACACAAAGGAGGAGTAAAAATTAACGCACATTCCCAAAAAATTTCACTGGGAAATTTTTGAGCTGCTTAACAGTTTTAGATTTTTGGGTAATTTGAACTTTCTTAACTCCAAATTGCGTGACCTGGCCTGGTGATCTTGTGGTAGAGCGTTTAGATTACAAATACGGCAAGCGTGGGTTCAGTTCCAGCGCCCGCAGTCACTATATCTCACAGTTTTTTCGCCTCTGGGCCACAGACGAAATTAAGTTAATTTCGTCTGTGTCTGGGCCGACTCAGTCTAGGAAAATGAGTACCTAGGATAAAAACTGGGGTAATAATATGCGCATTGCGGCATCGCATAATGCTTGCCCCACTGCCTTCTGAATTGCACGAAAGTGTATCAATAAGCCGAGGATAAAAAATTAGCACCTATATTGTGCTTACTTGTACACTGTCGTCGGAAGGTATAAAAGAGCGACTATTATAGGTAATTTGAAGATTCTGAAATAAATCTGGAAATGATTTTGCTTATTTTATATTATTATTTGAGTATTAAAATAACCAGCATTGCATTTTAAGCATATTCCACACTTACATTATAATCTTTAATTTTTTAAATAAATCTAACCCAAAAACTGTTTATTTTAGAATCTTATTATTTTAATATGTAGGTATAGTATTTTTCAGATTTGTTGGCGTTTGCGCTGTCATATCCGATTATCCAAGCAACCGCCAGCAGTTCAGTAGTTTCCAAAATTTTGCTGTTGCTAGGAACCGCGACAAGCGTGTGCGCCGCGACTCTGGACACGGCACACGGCAATGAGCATTTTGACGTTATCCCTCAAGAAATGTATTTTTTACCCACAATATTAGCCCGTTCAAACAAAAGACACCGGTTATTTTCTAGTTTGTACTTACTTAAATCTGCTATTGGTTATAAACGCCACAAACTTGTGTCAGAAATATCCACTATTTGTTTTGTTTTTAATTTGTTATTTAAAATTTTTAATGTAATGTGTTATTTCTTTTCTTTCATGGAATAAATAGCATCCTTACTTCGGTTTTAATGCTGTCAGTTACATCTTCACTTTTTAATTTCGATTTGCTCTGCCTTTTCCGGGCGTTGCAGCAGACAAACCTCGTTTTTCCTCTCCAACTATGCGCGACACGCTGCCTAGACTTACTTTTGATGCATCGGCCAATCGCTCCTGGTCACAAGTTAAAGGCAATAGGGGACCATTATTTTCCTTCTCTCGAGTAGTGTTCAAAAATATTTCGTAAAACTTCTCGACACTGTTTTGTAAAAACATTTTCAGGCATCTTTACACCTGACAATCAAACTGACAGTTATACTTGAAAGGAAATAATTTTTAATAAATTGCTTGGTGACCACTGGATATTGCAAAGTAAGCATATTAGTACTGAAACCGTTTTGTTTCACACAACCATAGTAAGGAAGAGTGAGATCAAATACGGAAACGTGAAAATATTCTCAAGTCATCTTACGGCAGCAATTAATTATTCAACAAATTCATTTTATAAAAGGGAGAAAGGCACATGACCGTAATGCGCAGATTACTGCACACACACGCCAAGATATCTGAAAAGAACTATACCTGTTTGTTCAAATTCCGATGTAGATTCTGAAAATGCAACTTACAACTTGTTGCACTTCAAAAATATAAAAGTAGTTTGTAACTTCTTTCAGGATCACCCTGTATATTAGTAAAATAGCTCAAAAATCCCAGGGAAAAGAAAACAATGTGTCCGAGACGCTTGTTTGTAGAAATAATGAATTTATGCGTTTATTTTTACTCACGATGAATAATAAAGTATGTACTTACTGTGATACGGACACTCGGCGTACCCCCTAACTATATTCTTATCCTCCATTTCCCCTTTTTCGTTCGCACTGGAAACTTTTATGAGAATATACTTGAACACGCCAGAAGGATCAATATCGACGTCAGGAATCTTGCAAATTGCCGTTGCCATTCTTCTAATCCAGTAAGAATTATTCAGCATAAATCTGACAAAGAATGCGACCGGTCAGAAAAATAAAGCAAATTAAACTAAATCACTGATCAATTTTTTGAAATTTTGCAACGAAAGAATGTTAGAGGCCGCCAGTGAAAACATCTTTACGTGGATCAGGTAGGTAGTCATTTATAGGACGAAACCAGTGATTTGGGATCGCTGTGTACATTTTTAGACCACGCAAGTTCTTAGAGGTTATTAGTAATTATTCCTAAGCTCACTCCACTCTACAAATCCAAGTATAAGTATAAACTTTAGTTTCTAATGAAGCCAAAAAGACGTGAAATTAGTTTTCATCTCTAACAAACTAATTTTGGAGTTACTACACTACTACTAGACGAAAACTCGAAAGAAGAGAAAGTTGGTTGGGATGATAAATAACAGCTACGACAACTTTTTCAGTGTGAACGCAGCCTAGAATAAATAAATCCACCAGATCGCACATGCGCAGGAAAATGTCAAATGACAATGATAAGAGTTTTTGTAGGTTATAAACCATATAATTATGTTAGAAACACGTATAAGAAACAATTACATAAAATAGTATAAAATCGAGTATAAGCATGATACCAACAATAATTGAAACACGTGCACCAGAAGTGTGGAATCGATTAAAAGGTTTAATTTGTGTTTATAAACCGGCAGACGTAAAAGTTCGACATGTCAGGCATACCATTATTACAAAGTTATGTTCAGGTATGTTTGAGTGTTACAAAATTGATAAACTTACCTTTTTCTCTTAAATGCACAAATTACACTTAAAATAGTTTGTAATTATAATAAAACCGAGTGGAATGGCGCACGCGCACAGGTGTTACTGGTGATATGAAAAGGGGATTGAATTTCTGTCAGGATGGCGGGAAAAATTTATTCGAAAAAAAAATTAACTCCTAAAGTTTCCAATTAATTTTTTTGGGAAGATTTAACTTTAATTGTCATTTTGTTGTACGATATTCTTTGATTTATGTCTCTACTGCTCTTATTATTTACAATTGCTATAAGTACATACAATATTGCTTGCTAATTGTAGAGTTAAATGAATTGGAATGTCGCCCACCAACGGATTACGTTAGCATAGAAGAGAAACCATCTGGAGCACTTGCTGTGACAGTTAAACCTAGTTTTGCTGATGATCCGTTAGTGGTAGGTCCTAGGTACCAAATAGATGATCTGGTTTGTAGTTGGTCAAACTATTTAGGTTTAAACACAAGCGGAGTATTACGTAAGCAAATTAACACACAAAGTGCCCACTTTACATAATACAAAATTTTAGTGTTTGGATTACAAACAGGTACAAAAATAGCTAAGAAAATTAGAGAAAATTATCCAACTCGTGCATATCGCATAAGTGGTATTTTTGGACAAGCTACTGACAATTGCTATAAAGATGGGAAAGTAGTTGAACGATCCACATTTAGACATGTGAAGTCCTCACACTTAGAGAATTTGCTGAATAATATTCAAACTTCTCATCAAAGAAAAATGTTTGAGTAAGTCAGTAATTCTCTTAGGCCCTGTTCTTCAAAAGTGGATCAAATAATAAATTATCCTGATGTAAGCTTAAGTCTGGATTAGTTGCTATGACACCAGCTGTCTGATTGGTTGAATCATAGCAACTAAGCCAGGCTGAAGATAGCACCGGATTAAATATTTGATACGCCTTTCAAGAACTTTTGAATGAGGGAGGAAATTACTTTTGAAATTTTGTAGAATGTGTGGAGTAGACATACAGTCTCAAACGGCATATGAACTAGCTGTACAAGGACTTTTGAGACCAGCAGATTCGAAAATACCAATTATTTATGGAGTCAAATGTGTTAATTTCGACTCTCCAAATTTTACAATTGGTAAATATTTAAAACTTAACCATTTTCAAAATTTAAACTATTTGTTTTCAGAAATTCAATGCATTAACGAATACGAAATGTATTTTAAGCTTTTAATACAAGAAATTGGACTCAAATTACATTCAACTGCTCATTGTACGGGACTACAGTGTATTCGACATGGATTTTTTGATTTAGACAATGCTCTGTTAAGAAAACACTGGACCTTACAACATATTGTCACCAACATGGAAGAATGTTCGAAAATCTTAGAAGAAAATGAATGTCTTGTACATCAAGAGAGTGCTGCATTAGTAAATAAATAATCAATATTTTATTTTGAGTTTTATATTTGGCGAACCTTAATATTGGGTGGAGTTTAATTCTCCTTTACCTCTCAAAATTTCGAAGAATTTTTAACAATTAGTTATTAAATCATGTTTAATAATTAAAACTATTTACAACTTGAAAATAACAAAATAAAAATCCTTTCATAGATGAATTACGTAATTCTAATTTCTACTTATCACAGTAACATTTTTAAATGCTATTTTTTAATGATGATTCATTATTCAAACTATATAAATTTGTCTTTTATTCTCAGGCAGTTCAACAAATTTCAGTATATAACACACGAAATAGGGGATTAAGCAAGTTAATAAAACATACTGAAATTTCGAAATTGAGTCAGTTGATCCAAACGGACAAAACCAAAATCCTCGTCTCGTCGCATCACGTGTGTGGTGACTAAAAACTGCCGTAAAAATCAACAAGGTTACTCTTTGTAGCCATCTCATCTGAAACTGATAGCTTAGAACTAGTAGTACTGCGCATATAGCAAGCGGAAACGAAGAACAGTGCAGAGGAGGCCTACTTTTGATACTCGTTGCATCCTAAAACAAAATAACAATTTTGTTTCTCACGTTTGTGTTAAAAATTCATTATGTACGTACTTTTAAATGTAAAGATCGGGCTTTGTAGAAATGATCTAGGTCTATTAACGAAGCTATGGCAGCACAGCTGAAAACTTCAAAAATTGCAACATTACTTTGGAAGTTCATACATACAATAATCCACGAAAGGGCTGCAATTATTGCATGAGTACTGTTATCGCATAGTGCTTTGTAGACACGCTGATCATAATAATGAACCAAAAAATCTCCAATTAGTGCTGTAAATATTAAAAGAATACACAACAAACTTTGAATTACTACCAACAATTTTGTGCACATTTCATCCTTCAAACTTCAATGTTCAAATCATTGTTTGTAGGTTAGGATTGTAGTGGGTAGTGGGAGGATTAATCTTAGAGAAGAAATAACAAAGCAGATGTTTGTGTTACCATTTGGCACCAAAGTAAGGGGCGTAACCGAAACTCCTTAGTCCCTTTACGCCGAGAATTGAATGAAAATTCGAAAAATGATATGACTAGTTTGAATTAAATTACATGAATTCTAAACAGTAACCTGGTTTCACCACTTTGTTTGTCACCAGATCTGCTCAAATTTTGGTGACACTCACGTGCACGACAAAGATCGGGCGTTGTGTATCCATACTCTTCCATCCCATTTTAAGATTTTATGTCAAAAACAAACGTCAACATGCGAGCTCAGCGCACGCGCAAGCGCCCTCTGACTTGTCCCGGCCGGTAGTGAGCTGTGGTGTTGTTAAATAATTTTGTATTCTAAATAAAAATGGTAAGGGAAAATTTAAAAATCTGTATGTCTTATGGTAAAATAAATAGCAATTTAAATAAAATAAAATTTAAAATAGTTTAATGATAATTTTTACCGCCGATGATTAGCGATTTGTGTAACATACCTTTCAGGCTCTCATGTGTTGTATGGCGGTCTCAGTATTTCCAAACATGTTTTTCAACAGCAAATGGTGTTCTAAATAATAATTGCTGTCCATTCTAGGGATTCGTGAAAGTTGTAAAAAACAAACAGTACTTTAAACGGTACCAAGTTAAGTTCAAGAGGCGCAGAGAAGGTAAAACAGATTATTATGCACGAAAACGTCTTATAGTACAAGACAAAAATAAATATAACACACCTAAGTATCGGCTAATTGTACGGGTGTCTAACCGTACAATAACATGTCAAATTGCCTACTCGCGCATTGAAGGAGACAAGATCGTATGTGCTGCATACTCAAGTGAATTACCTCGATATGGTATCAAAGTAGGCCTTACAAATTATGCAGCTGCATATTGCACTGGTTTGTTATTGGCTAGGCGTTTGTTGAAACAGCTTGGATTGGATAGTTTGTATGAAGGTACCACCGAAGCTACTGGTGAAGAATACAATGTCGAAGGACTTGATGATGGCCCTGGAGCTTTCAGGTACATTATTTTCTTTATTTCTGAATGCCGTATGACTGCTGCTTATAATGCTCTACTCGAGATACCTGCAAGAACGTGCTCTAGCGTGGCCAATATTAATTTATGACGACCGAATTGGAGTGATGCGACTTCGTTGGGTCTAAAGAAAGTGCATCACTGCAGTTCTGTCGTCCTAAATTGATAGTGGTCCCGCCTAGAGCTCATGCTTGCTGGGTGATCACTCCGTCTGTTCGGCGGCCCAAGTATAGGTATTAAAAATACAGTGGAACTCCCATAAGTCGAATCTCAAGGGACACAAAAAAAATTCGAGTCACTTGCACACAAAAAATTAAAAATGTTTTTAAAACTGTCACCCAACTGCTTATTTGTCGGTATAGTTATTCCGGTCTCAGCGCCTTCACTTTCGTTTTCTTCGTCGCCTCCGCTGTCTGACATTTCGCAATTAGACGACTGACATTTCGCAATTAGACGACTGACATTTTAAACTAGACAAAATGTCATCATCAGTCGGAAATTTTGCAATTTGGATGTCATCGTCGATGGCAATGTATTCATAGACAAGGGATAATATAGACTAGCCACTGCATCTTTACAAACCAAACGCCATTATAGTACAGTATCATGGCACGCGCGGCGCTGAGAACGAGGCGGGAGCGCGCGCTTGTTTTAAATTCAAAAAATCTGTATTATGAACGCATCTGAGTTTAAATTTAAATGAAAATCTGTATAGGTTACAAATACATTTATTATGCATTTAAACTACACAAACATGAAAAATATACATTCTGAACATAATTGCGGATAACAC
Organism: Xestobium rufovillosum; assembly: GCA_963966045.1. Classification (NCBI taxonomy): domain Eukaryota; kingdom Metazoa; phylum Arthropoda; class Insecta; order Coleoptera; family Ptinidae; genus Xestobium; species Xestobium rufovillosum. Next base: position 24,340,266 of record OZ014496.1, read on the forward strand.
AATGTATAGATACATGATTGTACTAAAAAGGTATGCATACAATAAATATTATACTGTGGCTAATGCCATCATCAGTAGGTACACTTGCAGTACCATCAACATACATGACGTCGCAGAAAAATCGCAGATTGTCTTTAAAAACATACTTTACACGACCCCTGACCTAACTGACTGATTTGGAACAAGAAAAATTGTTAATTTAATAAATTGCAAATAAATTTAAAACAAGAAGTGGCACCTCATTCTTTCCCTGTCGTGCTACGTTGTTTTTTTCTTGACGCTACTAAAGAATCTGCAAGCGAAGGTGATGTAATATGGGTTGTCAGTACTACAGTAGTGTACTGATGAACGGTGCACTAGCTACAGCATAGAAATAAACTGTAGCAGATGTAACTTTTCCAACACTAGAAACAGAAAAATGTGGCAACTGAAACTTAAGCTTTCTTTTTTCTTCACTCATAAGCATAAGAGTTGGTGGTATGCAACCTGCAGAGGAAACAGATTCTGGACAGAAGTTCTGTACAGATCCAACTGGGGGTAGTGTATCAATTGCATTTCTTGTAATATCGTCTGTAAATGAACATTTCTAATTAAAACTTAAAAATGGAATAAAATAGGTAAAAGTACATTGAAGTTGTGTTGGACAATCAAACCTTCACCACACAGTGAGACGGAACATCATATCGTAATATGAAATTGTTGAGTACAAGGTTGTTTGTAGGAAACATGCATTTAAATGTATCCATAGAAGGAAAATATTGAAAGTGTCAATTTTTGGCTCTTAGTATCTTACAATTGCTACCATCTTTTTTAAAAACCATAATTAACATTTAAAAGAAACCAAAACAACTGTTGTTTCGGTAACTTACCTGGTATATGCAAATCAGGAACAGTATCCACTTTCAAATTGGAACGATTACGAACTGTCATAAACTTGATATTCTGGGAAAAATGTGCATCGCAGACACGATATGACAATCGTTTGCTGATCAGTTCGATGAATTTTCTTCATCCATGCTTCGAACAACTGAAGTATACAAAAGAAGCCATTTTAGCACAAAATTAAAAGATACTCTAACGTCTAGGTATACCTTTGGATCTTTTGGAAGACAATGCATTATTCCATCTGCCTCTAGTCGATTACAGTTCTTCACGATGCACTTAAAACCCATTGTCAAGACACAAGAAAACTACAACTTGAGTTCCAAAAACTAAAAACGCGTAAAACGTAGCGTACTCAAAACTCGACGAAAACTTAAACACGCACGTCGCAAATTAGAACCAGAAACTCGATGCAAAACTTAAAACACACAATCGCAAATTAAAACCAACAAAATGTAAAACTCAAAATACGCTCAATCAAACAGCAATAGCGCACAGGAATTCAAATTTCAAAATATGAGATGACGCTCTAACGCTATTTGACAGTTGCGACTTAATACCGTACTAACACAGCTATTCTGAAAATCCCATTAAGTGCGCCGTGCATGAATGTATTCTTCTGTGTCAATATCCGATTCCCTGTATTTCGCAAGCATTGCCTTTAATTCTGCAAGACTAAGATCAACTTCATCCAGCCAATGATCTTCATTTTCACGAATGTCCTGGGAGAATCCGGCTTTCTTAAAACAATTCTGAATTGTTGTTGCCGAGACATCTGTATCCCGTGATCTTGCTATTTCGCTAATAGCATCTAATAAAGTTACCGCTAATGTTCTACGATTCTCCATGGCAGCGATAGTTTGTTTCAGAATCCGTTTCCATTAATTCATCTTCAGGTTCTTAATTATACCCTGATCCATTGGTTGTAACTTAGACGTCATATTAGATGGCAGAAATATGACGCAGATGGACTTCAACTTTTTGTCAATATTGTAGGATGAGCCGGGCAGTTGTCTATGAAAAATAAAATTTTTATCTTTTGGGCCGAAAACTTTCTGTCAAGAGACGATAACCATTTCTTGTACAGGTCACTGGTCATCCACGCCTTCTTGTTATTCTGATAAGTGACCGGCAAAGACTTGATGCCCTTAAAACATCTAAGGTTCTTTGATTTCCCAATTACCAAAAGTTGCAGTTTTTGCGTCCCGTCCATATTTGCACCAGCCATAACAGTAATTACTTCTTTACTTCGCTTTCCCCCATAACACTTCTCATTTTTAAATACCAAGGTTTTGTCCGGTAAACATTTAAAGAACAAACCCGTTTCGTCAGCATTGAAAATGTCCTTAGATTCATTTGGAAGAGAAATCCTGGGAGCACGTTTTCTTTCCAATTTTCACACTTTTTCATTTATGTCTGCACTTTCACTGCAAAGCACTTTTTGCACAATTGTGTGACGAACTTTAAATTTGTGCAGCCATCCCGAGTTCGCAGCGAAATCCAAATGTCCCAAAGTTTTCGTGAATGCCTGTGCTTTCTCCTGAATTATTGTCATTGCCATGGCAATAATTCAACATTGCTTCATCGATATCTTCTTACACACACGATTTAAACAGTTTTTGAGCATTGCTGATCAAGAATTGCATCGCGATTCTTGTAAATTGTGGATAATGCGTTTTGCGGAATTCCAAACTCGGCTGCGATATCTTTTTTCCGTTTTACACCTCCATAAATTTGTTTGATTAAACGAATTTTGTTGGCTACCGAAAAAATTTTTAATATCCTCTTCGCACTTGACATTTTCAGCAACAGCTCTGAAGGCAGTCAGCAACAAAACTAAACTGACCAGCAAAGCAGTACATAATTTTAGAATCTCAACTGGGTTTTCCAGGCATTTGTTTATTACCGCTATTTCTAACAAATACCGATTACCGATTTCAAAGAAATAAGGGTCATAAGAGATGTGAACAAACCAGGTACATAGTTTTAGGCAGAAAAGGTTTTGTCGGCTAAAATTGAATAAAGGGGATAAAATTCGTAGAATTATGGTTGAATATACTTCGAGATATGGACTACAAAATACGTATGATTTGCCGCGTAGGTCAAGGAAAAATTCGACTAAAGAAGTTCGACTCATGGGAGTTCCACTGTATGTGGTATTATATTTTTAAAAGATTATTTAGCCAAAGTGCGCAACGAAGCATATGGCATTTTATAGGTTTTTCCTCTGCCCCTCAGCTGAACTTTGTTGAAACTCACTGTATACTGTGTGAAAACTGAATAGGGTCTTATTTGTTTGTTTAAGTGAAAGTAATCCATTATGGTAATAGAAACTGTATACTATAACTACTGAATTGTCCCATTTCCAGATCATCTTGAAACAGAATTGTGGGGGGGGGTGCATATTAACTTTCTTAAAGACCAATTAAAATAAATTAAAGGGCACTATCTGTCAGACTGCTTTATTTTTTACAAATAGGCCTCTAGTACTTTTTTGAATAAATTTTACAGCCTAGGTAAAATAGCATTAAACCTAGCATTAAGCAGTCTTACTGCATTTTCTTTAAAATAGATTGGAAGGAAAACGTGATGAATACCAGACACATGCGCGTCATCTGAAGGGCACGAAACTGAAAATGGAAGGCAGTTGGTGTATGTTCTATATGCTTATTGGCCAGATATTTGGAAGTTAATGTCCGTTATTTGATTATAATGTGTCTCTGACTAAATTAGTGCTTCTCAGTTCATATGACTGACCATCACATGTGTTTACGCTTACTTTTTTTGCAGATGTTACTTGGACGTTGGCCTTCACCGTACCACTACTGGCGCTCGTGTATTCGCTGCTATGAAAGGAGCTGTTGATGGGGGATTAAACATCCCTCACTCAATTAAGAGATTCCCAGGGTATGATGCAGAAGCTAAGTCGTTTGATGCTGAAGTTCATCGTGCCCACATCATGGGTAAACATGTTGCAGATTACATGAGGTCTCTAGAGGAAGAAGACCCAGAGGCCTTCAAACGCCAATTCAGCCAGTACATTAAGTTGGGAATAATTGCTGATCAGGTAGGAATGATCTGTGCGTGATTTACCATGTAATTAGATCCAGTACGTCCAACTTAAATTACAGATGTTATTTTCATTTAACAGCTGTGTCGCTGTTGGACAACATAAACTTGAAGTTGATTTTTTAGTTATGTTACAATGGTTGCATAATTTTAGTCGTATTTCAAACAGTAATATTTAATGTTGTGAAATGTCACTTCAGTCTTGATGTGTCATGATTTTTTTTTGTTAGATTGAAGATCTGTACAAGAAGGCACATGCTTCTATTCGTGAAGATCCATCTCCTGCGAAAAAAGAGGAGAAAGCACCTCCAGCGAAGAAGAAGAGGTGGAACCGCAGGAAACTTACGCTGGCTGAACGTAAAGATCGCATTAAACAAAAGAAAGCTTCTTTCTTGCAAAAGTTGGAAGCCACCCAGGTTGAACCTTGAAGTTATAAATTGTAATATTTTTTATGTCATTAATGCTTTTTAAATAATAAAGGTGTTGTGGTAATAATTAATATTACATTACGTTTTTTGTCTCATCACCTTACATCCAATGTAGTATGCATGGTGTGTGTTTTTTATTAATTCTGCTCGAGTGTAAAAACTGCAACTAAACTGAAACACTATTTGAAATTTAAACGAAATTGGTGTGAATCTCAAAAAAACATATAAGAGTAAAATATTAACATTACTATTCTGCCGCGTTAAAACAATAAAAATATAACTCTTCTTTTTTAAGCCCAAAAGTCGTAACTGCAATTTTTGCCGTTTTTGAGATAAACATATGGGCCATTCCTTACGACGATAGTATATTATACACGAGTTTATAATGAATGCTATTATTACCGAGGGTGAAGTTTACAACACGAGCGAGTTTTGTAATCATACGAGGTAATAATAGCATCATTATAACGAGTTGTATACTATACTTTGTCCACGACTATCAAAACAGATTCCCAGAAAGATTTACCTTCATTTGCCTTCTCCAGTGTAAGAAAGATTCATACATACGCTCTCAGGTATAATTTTTTTGGTTTTTTGGGCAATGAATCTAATGAGGCAAGTTCTGCAGCTTCTTTTATTGCTGGTGCTGTTAAAGAAACCTCGTTTCCACTCTCACTACTCATTATATATTCTTTTTTAGAATATGCATTTCAAATTAAAAGCAAACATGCTAATTTGACGTTTCAATTTGAACTGACACATCGCGATCGCGGCCTACTAAATAAATGTAAAAACGGGTCAAAGCGACGTTCCTATTGGTGTAGTGAATAATATTCATTATTCACTGCAGTGATTAATGTATTTAATTATGATTGAAGAAACACAAGTATAAAGAGAATGTTGTAAGATAGTCGTGGACAAAATTATCTTTCTGTTGAGATCATGAAGTACAATATTATCCAAAAGAGTGCGCACGAGCTACTGTTTCGTGGCCGCTTGCCGCTCAACGTTCGGATGTGCGAGAGGGTGCTCCGAGACAGAGAGCATTCGATAGGCAGTGTTGCCAGATCTACTGTTTTAACAGTAGATCTGCTGTGTTTACCCTTGATCTACTTTTCTGTTTTCATTGTCACACTGAAATCTACTGTTGTACAATGTTTAGCGGCAATCAGCAGACGTCAGTTGGGTAAAGTGAAGTTCGTCCGGGAATCCCAAATTCTCGTTTATTACTTCATTTACTTGTTTGTTTTGTATAATATATCGTGTTTAATTTAGGCGGCAGTTTTCAATTGCGTTGTAAGTTGTAACTATAACTTTCAAATCTTTGCAATTAAGTTGAAGATGAGCAGGTAATTATTTTAATTCACTTTGTAGGTAGATTTTAAGTTAAATTGTGAAATATTTTTAGCTCCGAAGATGCTTTATAAGACGGGGAAGGCACGTCTACCTGCAGGAACTCGACAAAGAGGGTAAAATATTCTGGCGATATAATTTACTATCTTACCAAAGTTTTAATTTTATTCTTGTACGTCTAACCTATGTAGGTAGTTTATGGCTTATGTTTTTGAATTGATTATTGTGTTGTTTCTTTGCATATTTTGTGTTTCACCTACTTAAAAAATACATTTATTAAAAATCTACTGTTCAGAAAGGCAAATCTGCTGTTTTTTTGTCCTGTCCTACTGTCGAAGGAAATATTCATCTGGCAACACTGCGATAGGTCCGGCACCTGCGAGCGCGAATTCGGCGCTGGCTTTGTATTGCTTTAATTTAAATTTCAGTAACTGAGGAACTTTCTTCAACTATTTACACATTTACAGCTTCACTGAAGTGTTTTGTTGCAGAAGATGGGTAAACGGCGCTTTGTGCCAAAATGTACGTCAGCTTACCAATGTAACCCTGAAAAATAGCTATGTTTTCGCCTTACTTACTCAGAAGGACCCTGACGTAGTACGGCTTATTTTGTGGTACAAGGTGGTACCAATGATGTACACGCTCAGAACGTATGCCTACTTGTTTACTTCTAAACACGCGGGCATAAAAAATACAATATCAATAGCACAAGATAGGCAACCAAGTGCTCACACCATTAAAGCATGCAGTTTGAGTGCAATGACCCAATGACCGTATAGTACCGCCACAGCATAATACCATAGACTAATCATATGATTAGTCTATGATAATACAGCAAAACAGCTCTCCCTAAATTTTCTAGCTCGCGTAGCGTAGCCCATGCAACTTCTCAGGCTACGCACGTGTTCTTTTTCGTTTGTCGCCGAGTTAATATCGACATCAAACCGATTGATAAAACGCCGCGGTAGTAAATCACTTACAGTTGGAGGTCACCAAATGCAGCTAAAATAGTTCAAAGACACCGCCAAGAACTTTAACTGCTGTATTATGCTGTGGTACCGCTAAGACTTTAACGAACATGGGTAAATTGGGCCACTGCATAATTTTACTGCGCACGCCTGAAAATTCCAATATTTTGAGGGTTTAGGAATTTACGTTCCAGTATATTGAGGTTCTAAATATTTGCAGTTCCAATTTTTTAAACTCCAACTTTTTGATGTCCAGAAATTTAAATTCCAGTCTATTGATTGTTTAGATTTTGAAGTTCCAATTTATTGAGAGTCCCCTTCTTCCTTTACTATTTACTTAACTGTTGGCAGTACGGTCTCGTCTTTCCGTTATCCGTTTAAAAGAGTTGGCATCTTGTTCTGTGGGAATTTACGTACCAATCTATTGAGGTTCTGAATATTTCACATACCTTTAATATTAAATTATAATATTAAAGGTATGTGGAATATTTGCAGTTCCAATATATTGAGGTTCCAATTTTTTAAACTCTAACTTTTTGATGTCCAGAAATTTAAATTCCAGTCTATTGATTGTTTAGATTTTTAAGTTCAAATTTGTTCAAATATTGCATGTTTTGAATGTGTAGGTGGAGTAGCAGTCTGAAACGTCTCGTAGTACAAAAAATCTGGATTTAGTTCTAAAATTCAATGCCTGGCGGGGTATTTGCCCGAGGAGTAGTTGTTCGAACGGTCCAGTACCACTAATTAAGTTCAAATTTATTGAGCGTCCCCTTGTTGGCAGTACGGTCTCGTCTTGCCGGAGGTTAGTGTTGCCAATCCTACCGAAATTTCGGTAGATCTACCGATTTTATATGTTATCTACCGAAATGATACATAATCATACCGAAATTTCATTTTTTAATTATACAATTATTAAGAAATAATCGGAAATTGTTCACATATCATCATGCGTTTTTCTTTTCTTCTTTGGGAACTGGGGAACTCGTATGGTATCATTTTAGTACAGCGGTACATTATTGTTATGCAAAAACCTAGAACCAAAACAGAACGAAGCCGCCGTGCGCCGCGATTCGGGGGCATCTTTGCAGGGATGGCTTTATTGAAAATTCCTACTCGTTGTTTTCCTCTTTAAATCCGAATCTACCGAAATTTGGCAACCAAGCTTCCGAAATATTTACGACTGGGGTTGGCAACACCTTAGATGAGGGAAGAGTATGGATACATAACTCCCGACCTTTGCCGTGCACGTGAGTGTTACCAAAATTTGAGCGTGTTTGGTGCCAAACAAAGTGATGAAACCAGGTTACTGTTTAGAATTCATGTAATTTAACTAAAAATAACGAAAGCAGCGCTTGAAATAGTGCAATTAGTCAAATCATTTTAAGAATTTTCGTTCAATTCTCGGCGTAAAGAGACTAAGAAGTTTAGATTACGCCCCTTTTGTGGTGCCGAATGGTAACACAAACATCTGTTTTGTTATTCCTCCTCTTCTTCCCTCCTCTAAGGGCAACACTGTCGGAGTTGGCAACCCTGCTCGCTACAGCCGATGTGAATTCAATGTAAAGAAGTTCCTTTTAGATGAGTTTTTCTGCTACTTTTTACTTTTTTTTATAAGTGAAATATACCTTGAATAAAGAAACATGGAAAGTAAAAGTATGTATATTATCACCAACAAAATTGTTGTAAAAACACTGGTAATTTTTTATTTTCAGAACAGCTCGACTTTTTAATCCAAGATATGGTACAATTTCAGAAATTGCGAGTTGCAAAGCTAACTATGAAGAAATTTGAGGTACTTGTTCATTGTTCAACTTGGTAATGAAGACGTATTCTCCGCGGTTATGGAGATAAGGAAAAAAGAAATAGCGATCCTGCCATATGATAGGAGCAAACCAGGGTGTTTTTTTGTGGAGGTGCATATGAGAGAGTGCACAGACTCTGGGAGAAAAACTGTCACTCTATTTTCATCAGATGGAGCCCTGTAAAATCAGGTTTCGTACTCGAGAATTAAGAAACAGAGGCCTCGCCCTTATCAGGAAACTAAGAGGGTATAATGAAACTAACCAATTTATAATATTGTGTTATAATTATAATATTTCTTTTTGTAGGGACGAGAGCGAGACCAGCAGCAGCGATTATGTTCAGGTGGAATAAACAATAAAAGGTTCGTTCTTTTCATCTACACTTTCTACACCGGTGCTGAAAGTGTAGCTGGTGTAGTTCAAAGCAGCGTTCTTTTCGACTAGTGTAGCTGCACTGATCTCGTTTTTTTCGACCGGTGCACCTGCAACAACACTACACAAACTGCACCTTCTTTAGTTCAGGTGCCGTAAGTGTAGCGCAGTCAAAAGTGAGAGGGGATGAAACGTCAATTCAAATAAGGTTATGTCTGTGGCTATCTGTTCCAAACTGTAGTCGTAAAAGTAGGTATTTTGTATTTGTTTCAACTAGTTATCAAACAATAAGAATGGAGAAAGCATATTTGAAAAGGAATGCTGATAATCAACCAAGTGTAAAGGATGGATGTTACATATTCTTACGTGGTAAGTATGAAGTATCTACATAAAACTGGTCTTATGCATTATGTTCTAACTTGTATTATTTACGTGTTAAGATGTGGGTGAAGATTTAGTGATGCCTACTGAAATGTGTGATATCACAGCAGGTAATGATTTAATAGGATATCTCCCAGATGGCAACGAAATACAATTAACGCTTCGTCCACGTTCACCAAATGTTTCTCCATGTCCTGAAGAAGTGGAAGATCTTGAACTGGGGGTATGTATTTGACAATTTTCAAGTGTCCAGTTACAATTTGATCATTTTTCGCTAGGATGTGCGTGAAGCAAAATGGGGCGATGTTGAAACTTTAGAACTAATTTCCTTATATAAAAAATGCAAACCCCACATAGGCAAAACGACAAAAATGAAGACAAAAGCAAAAATGTGGATATACATGTCAGAACAATTAGCTGCAAAACACTATATATTTACACCACTGCAGGTTTGCAATAAGTGGAAGACACTAGAGCGACGATACAAAGATGCAACGGCCAACAATAAGAAAACGGGGAGAGCTCGCAAACACATTCCATTCGAAACGTAGGTAGTTTTCTTTTGATATAGTATTCAAATACAAATTAGAGTGGTTATTTTTAATGTAGGAATTTAATATCTATTTTAGGGAATTAATGTCAATTTTTGGAAAAGAAGCAAAAATATTTCCAGTTGCTACTTTTGATAGCAATACAGGATTGCAAGAAAGGAAAGATATAATAAATAATAGCACCCTAAGTGAAAATGTGAAAGTCGCAGCTCATAAGTAAGTGCAGATTTTTTTATTAATAGATTACCCATATCTAGTGCTTTCATTTTACCAGTTGGTCATCTGATAATTGAAAATCATGTTTTAGTATTGAAAGTCAGTCTGCGAGTAGTTCATGTTCAGAGGAATTCCCAAAAACGTAAAAGGCAGTCTTCTGAAGATTCATCACATAACGTAAGTGCCAAGGATGGGAAGACTGCACAAATGCTGCACGCCTTTCAAAGTCAATTGAAATCTACTAATGATTATATGCAACAACTTATTGACGAACGCAAAAGGTCAAATGAATTAAAGCAAAAGAAAAATGAGTTGATGAAGGAGTATATTAGTTTGAAAAAAAAAGAATTAGAAGTGGACTCTAAAGAGAACAAGATTTAAAACATTTCAGAAAGTTTAAATTGTCGTTTATGTTATGTATTTCATATTTTATTTCACACAAGAATCATTTATAATTTATTTTAGAGATAGATAAATCATTTTGTATTACAAGCCGAGTTGAATGAAACCTTTATTTGTAACTTTTATGCACATTTATTTCAAAATCAATTAAACTACAGAAGTACTGCATTTATTGTATAGAATTATTACAATCCATATGAAAGATTAATCTGACATAATTTTAAAAGTTATGCGTTGATTCTCTGACTTAATTGGCGGCATATTTCATCTCTTAATGCAAATCCATTTTCATTGAATTCTCTTCTTACATTTTCATCATCTTCTTCAGGAGGAAATGCAACTGCCAACGGGTCAGGCTGTTGCCATGCTTCATCTGGAAGAGGAGGTTCTAAGTACTGATAATCATCTTGATCAGCAAGATTGCTGAGGACAAAACATGAATAAATAACTTTAACCATTCGGGTATATTTTCGTAATTTTATGTGGTAAAGAGAACGAAACCTTTGTTTCACTTTACCAATGCCATGTTCACTGCTAACTCGACATTGACTGTGAATATAATTATAATTCCTCTGAGCTCTTGTTAAATTTCTATTGTCCCGGTAAGGAGTAAGCAAAGTATTCAAGCAGGGATATGCACTGTCTCCTAATATGTAGTCACCATCTACAACATAAAATAATTTAGGTAATAACCAACTTTACCGATACCTTTTATTCCGTACTATGGCAAAGCACTGGTAATCTTTGATACAAGGTGGAAGCTCTAAAGACTCTTGCATCATGAACGGATCCTGGATACCCAACAAAAACATGATAAAAATCACGGGATTCATTAACAACAACCTGCACATGAATAGAGAAATACTTATTTCTGTTAACATAACTATCTGGGTCTTCCTCTGGTCTGTCTATTCGAATATGTGTACCATCTAACGAACCTTAAAGGGTATTCACTTTACAAGGATGAAACTCAAATTTCTAGCAAATGATCGTGTTCCATAATAGTGAATTCTAATAGTGTCCAATAGAATTCACATAGCATGAAAATTAACGCAGGACAATAAAAAGAAATTCACTTCGATGCAACACGACACTGTTCTGGAAGAGCGCATTAAGTATTATTGTTACCAACAACATTCGGGAAAAATCTGTTTTGGTAATAGTACTGTTTTGTTTGATTTTTTCTTTCTTCTGTAGGAAATCTGATAACTTGTGGTCCCATATGGCCACACAGAAAATTACTTATTCTTGTAACAACTGCAAATACCGTACTTCTAGAAACATTGAATCTATCAACCACCTGATCATACGATTCAGCCTCGTGCCCAACAAACCATAAGTAAATGAGCAATTGCTTTAATGCAGTAATTGTTGGTATACCACCATTATCTGAAAAATAAAAGTTAACAAGACAGTAAGTAAATTATATAACTCAATTTTCGATACCTACTACCTTTTAAAGTAATGTATTCTGGAGTATCCTCATATAAATTTGATAAATGCTCAACCAAACCCCTTTTCAACCGAAACATTTTAATAAATTCACCATGCGAATAACTGGGGACCACAAGTTCCACGTAATTTGGTATTGATGTTCGTGAATGACGTTCCAGGTTGTTAACATATTGCTGCAGCTGGTCAATATCTTGAAAAAGAAATGTAAATATATTTTACATCGTCAAAATCTTTATTACGATTATCTAACAATTAAGTACCAAATAGTAGCTTATTATACAATGAAATTGAAACTGTATTATGTAGTTAATATTTTCACTTTTCACTATACTTATTGGTAGTACGCGAAGTAATTTTTTATTTAATCATGAAACTGTATTACCTATTATAGCTACTTACCATTAACTATCACATTCTCAATTTCTTCATCATCGCTAGAAGAACTGGAAAACAAAACTTCCTCAAAATCCATTTCAGGTAAAGCATAATATGCTACACAACACAAATGACATTTGTCTTATGTCCACAGAACAGGATATGCTTATGTCGTGTAGTTTTTGTAGGTTACATTCACCATGGTAACCGCCAGATTTTGCACCATTCCTGTTCTTTTCATTTCGCGTGATAGTTCCAATTCTACTTCACACCAACATAAACCAATCCTACACTACACCACACCACACTGCACCAACTCCCAGTGAAAAAAACGAAGCTAAAGTAACGTTGAGTTGGAAATATTAAAATGGCCGCCCGTCCCCCGTCACCTAAAATTTTGTTCGAACACGGTCGGGCATGAGCATTACAAATGTCAACCCAATTTGCATTTTGGAAGTGTAAAAAAAGTAAAGCTAAGAGTTTTGAAACAGACCATTTAGTTGACGACCCACCAGACACACGCATTTTTTTGGCAAAAAGATGATGTAGAAACAAGCAAAATATGCAACCCATACGGGAGCAGAACTCGTCTAGCCGTATGAGAACAAAATGGCAGTTCTGTATGATACGATGATACCCGCACACCCACCGGTGCTAGCCGTAGCCGATAACGATGTACTTAAACGTCATTTTATCGACATTGCGCACATCCGACGTCCGACCGTATTGGAATAAAATTTCAGGTGACCGTCGGCCGGAGCAGTACTCGAGTAGTCGCTCCCTATTAAAATTAAAGGGAGCGACTGCTGCTCCGGTCGTCGGTCCCCTGAAATTTTGTTCCAATACGGTCGGACGTGATGTCGGTAAAATAAAAAATGACGTTTAAGTATCCCGTTATTGACTAACAAGTAACAACGCCGACGGTCTCGGTGGGTGTGCGGATAACTTACAGTCCTGCCATTTTGTTCTACACTCCTACAGCTTGACGAGTTCTGCGCTCGTACGGGTTGATATACCTATTTTGCTTGTTTCTACATCATCTTTTTTCCAAAAAATGCGTGTGTCTGGTGCGAGGACAAGTAAATAGTCTGCTTCAAAAAAGCGTTCTCAGCTTTTTTTTACGCTTCCAAAATGTGTTGACATTCTGTAATACGCATGCCCGACAGTGTTTGAACAAAATTTTAGGTGACTGTCGGCCACTGAAAAATAAATATATCATTTTCAAAATTACATTTTTATTATTCAACATATTCACCAACTATTTGGGTAGGTTATGTGCCAGGTTTAAAATATTATTTAGCTCTTTTTCGCGCGGCTTACTATGTAACCTGGTTAGATAGTGGTTACTACTGACGTCACGGTTACCTTGTAGTATGTTGGGGTTTGTCAAATATATGTCAAAACTACGGTTCCGTCTACCGTAGTCAAAACAAATCATCAGTGTTCGTATCACCATAGGCTAGAAAATAAACAGACGCAGAATAAAGTTGTCTGTTTACAAACATTATAAACGCTGCGCAGATTTCGAACGCAATGGACACTTTTTCAATCCATATGAGCATAGGCAAACTATAAATTTTTGGATTCAGAGAAATGTGCTCTTTAAACACGTGAATTCATATACAGGGTGTTTCATTTAAAATAATGATAGTTATGCAGAAACATTACATTTCCGATATTCAATTGTCTTTTCTGAAAACGGATTCTAAAAATATAGAGTAAAGCATAAATCTTTTGCCTCTGAAATTTTTTAACAACTCTTCAAATAACTGCTGTAAGTGGGGTGTCAATATAACATAAAGCTAATGCTATCTCAGTTAAACTGTATATAAAACTTATTGGGTAGGTAAACCAAAAATTATGAAATTCCTCTAGTGTTATAAACGTAAAGCACTAAAGGGTGTGGGTCATAAAAGTTTAAACCCTGGATATTCAGTTCCTAGGAAACTTAATTTTACCTGCTTTAGTAATCAATCTTACATTTAGGTAGGTATGTTGAAGAAATGTCGCTTGCTAAATATATAGCTACCTGGCTACTTCAAAGAAATCCTACTGAATGGTCCATCTGGTCAAAACGGGTTGCAAAAAGGTGTACCTAAGTACTTATATCTAAAATATGTAGTTTCTGGAAGAATTGGAAAGATAGTTATAAAATTGGTAGTTTAGTTGTTCACTGCAGTCAACACTCAGCAGTCCAGTAGTGCACAAGCAGCAAGGGTGAACTTGAACGGCATCCCGTTTCCAGTACCTACATCAAAGTTAAAAAAAATATCAGTGCGTGTCATGAAGTTTTTAGTAATTACTAATTCTCATCAGCATTTATAAAAATACGTAAGTTCTAATACATAATATGTAAATTCAGTTAAAAGAGAACGGAAATACGCATTACAATATAATTAAGTAAAATTGTTTCTGTTAAATTTTAATAGTTTGTTGATTGTCCTCCAATGCAACGTGCAACCAGGAAATATTCCCGCTATTTTTTAGTGTTGCACTAGAATATTCTTGTCTATTATACTTTGGTAGCACTGCTTTATTGTTCCGTTTCCAAATTCATGTTGATCCGTTTCGTTCTTTCGTTTGTCCTTGTCGTTTCATTCTGTGAAAGATATTGCAGAAGAGTAGTCATAAAATTTGACCATGAGTAATTTTTGTGTAAAATCAGTACTTTCACTTTCCAGAAAAAATAAAGTAAGTCTTTGAAGTTTTTAAAAATTATGCGTTAAAATCGTAAACTGTCAATCAACAATAAAAGAGTTTGTTTTGTTTTTACGGTAAATTGCCAGCCAAGTTCCGCCAGACAGAATGGCTATGTATGTCAGAATCATTGGAAAATTACTGTTTGAATCGGAACAAATCCTTGTTTCAAAAGTTATTTATAGTCAATGCACGTGTTGATTATGTACAGTTATGTATTTGTTTCCTAATTCTAATAATAATAGTATTTTACCATTAAATTTGCTAACTGCGTTTTGATTGGCGACGGCGGAACTGTGTTCCCGTTCCAAGTTTTTTTTTCCTTATTTTAAATAAGCATTTCACCGTGTAGTTTGCTTCAAAGTGCTTGGTAAATTGAGCAGATTAATTGCATAATAATGTCATTGTTTCACCAACAAATATTTTGTTAAATTTTAGCAAGTGTTTGTCAAAATAATCAGATATGACGAAATTGTTAATTTATTTATATATGAGAGAGAAATTAATTTTGAAATCCTTTTCTAATTTTTGAGTCTGTCATATAACATGTGAATGTGTATAAATAAGTTTTCCTTGCAGTGACGTTTTGCTATCATATGATTTTGTTTACAGCTTAGCAGAATGGCCAAAGCCTATTCCTAGAAATAATATCAAAACAAGCCAACATTTGAATAAGTACTGTATTCAACAATTCCTAGTACCTACTGCTGAAAATTACTGGTTATTCCTGGTCATTTAGTTCTACTGCATTAATACAAGTGAATCTTTAATTTTATTTTGAATAATTAAACTGGTTTTTATAAATTGAACTTTGGTAAATTCAAGATTTGAAATGGCAACAGAAGACAAGAGATCTCTGTCACAGGGAATATCCATTCCCCAGTGGATGAAGAATAAAATTTCAGAAAATAAGTAAGATCTAGTTTTTAAAAGTACTACAGTTAATAATAATTGGGAGCAGTAATAGTTGCAGTGGCCTTCTTTCGAAAAATTTTACAACTTACAAGTCATTATATTTTCGATTATTTTTGTTGCAAAATAGCTTAAACCCTAGCTTTTATTTCTTATAACAATGGATGGCGAGATGATACTCTAACTGGCGGTCGCTGGCGGTGTATAGCTACAATACAACACTGAATAGTTACAATGCTACTAGTTAAATGAAGAAAGTGTTTTTCCATGGTACACTAGATCTAAGTATAAAGATAAATCGAGAGATAAATGTAGAATCTGTCAATTTTTTTTAGTTCTGTAGGTATAAACCGGTATAAATGTGTTAACTTTTTCTTCATTTTAGTTTACTCCTCGATTTACTCTTACTGCATCCAAGATGTTAGTTGTGTTGTAAGGAAATTGTACTAGGCAAGGTGTATTAACAGGACGACAAGAACAACTGCCTATTTTTAATTAGACTAGTTTCTTAAAAATGTTATTGTGTATTCCTTCAACCTTCTATAGTGATTAATTTTTGCATAGGTGAACATTTTTTTAAATGGTACTGATTTTGCAGATTGGACTTGGACGGAAATACATTTTCTCCGACAGAATTAGATGACAGTTTCTTTTATATTCGTTATCCACGAGCATCTAGCGAACCAGTTGAAAAGGTAGCTCCGACAATGTCAGTAAAAGACAGTTCAAACATTCCCGCTACCGCTCCAGTAACTAGCACGAAGCCAGATTTCTCGAAGCACACCATTCCTTGTCAGAGATTTTTATCAGAAGCTGTCAGTAAGTATCTAGTTTTATTTTTATTTTGGTGGTTTGGTGTACTTTATATCAACTTCCATAAAATTCTAAAAAAACTTATATTGGGCCAAACTTTATTCTCATTAAAAAAAAAGTATGGCGGTTTCTCCCCCGTAGTTTTTTTTAAATGAAGTGCTTTAGAAGCCATTTTAAAACATTTTCAAACAAGAAATTTCACTCACCGCAATATTTAATGAAAATCCCAAATCCAAAAGGTTAAAATTTCGCACACAACTTTTACCGCGACCTTTCGAAAAGCATTTGATACTTCGCACAGGCTCAGGACGTCCATTTCATTTTATTTCAAGTTTTTCGTCAAAAGTCTATTTAGATAAAATATTCATTTTTAACTGAATGGAGTATTACAACACAATAATAATTTTGAAAATTCCAAAAATCAGGCGACCACTTTATTAAATTTCACTCCACAATGTTTAAGTGTTGACTTTAACCAAACCACTACCTTTAGCCATGCTTAGTATTGGAAATTTCAATACATATTTAAAAATAATAAACACGATAATACAGCTAATTACTCACGTTATAAGCAAAGCAACGAGCCAATCTCAGACCTAAATATGGTAAACAAACACAATAAACACTGCCGCAGAAGTACCAACTCCCGCATCCCGTGCTTCGCCCAACAGTAAGTGTGTGCTCAAGCAGCGCTCCCAGACGAGCTTTATTCTTCCACCTAAAAGCACATACGACGAAATTTTCCCGAGTCGCGCCGATCTCACTCCCATATCGAATGTGCATTTGCCTGGTTTATTTGTTGTAGTTTTATTCAATCCCAAGATATGTAATTTTTCAGTTATCTAGATTTATGAATATTAGCAAAAGATGCAATCAACTTAAAAACTATACAATTTAGATAAAAATATTGGTTTAATTTGTGCCAGTTATAATTAGATATTTCAATTTTTTTGGTGAATTTCTGGCATATAATGCAAATAAACACAGTATAAAATCCACGTTTCGCCCCTGTTGAGGGGGTATATTTGGTATAAAAATATATAAAATTGTCAAGATTGATTTAGTATAAAAATCTTGACAAAGCCCCCGGAGCAGGGGCGAAACGTCGGTTTTATACTGTGTTTATTTGCATATGTGCCAGAAATTCACCAAAAAATTGAAATATTAGACAAAAATAGTTTTTGTAAATATGTATATTAAATATTAAAACCATAAACAGAGCTCTCTATTTAAAAATCAAAGTGAGGTGCAGTACAGATATAATGGGACAGCCTGTGTTATTGCACAACATAAGATATTGTTTGGAAAAAAATTGAAAAGGATAAACTTACGGCCATATCAGAAAGCTATCTACATATGTATATGACAAAATGTAACAAAATACTAATAGACCTATCAAATTTCAAAATAATTGAAATGGGGAAGCACAACACAGTTCATAAGAAATCTGAGTGTAACTCCAAGAAAGCATATAATAACTGATTCTTTGCATTGAAAAGTTGCCCTGAAATTGTTTTAAAAGAAAGTGAAAAGTAACTGTAACTGTAAAAATTCCGTGGTTTTATTTTAAAAATGTATTATGGGGTCTTGGTCTTGGGGTCTGTATAATATTTTGTTTTTTTTGTTATGGCGAAATAGGCCAGAAAAAATTCAGCTTAGAACCAGACGAGACCCTATAGGCTACGTGAAATGAACAATTCTACACACGAAATAGCTATTTATGACATTTTCCTGTGGTACAAAACCTATTTATTTTGAAAACGCCTCAGAAAGTGGCGATTTCTAAAAATTTAAACATTTACATCTTCGTACATATCTTCAAATCTACTTTAGCTAGCAACTTGATTTTTTAAATGAAAATGCGCGCATCAGCGAAGTAATTGATGCCGAAATATTGGAGAAGTCTTTAAAGAAAAGAACATTGATCTAGGAATCACAGTTTTTTAGTTATGAACATTTTTGTGGCGCGCTAAAATGACGCAATGGCTGGTAATAGGTTGCTCGATATGCAACAGCTGTGTTGTCATTATTGAGCATACATATGTGTATTTATAAGTTTAATTAGTTGTTTCTTATATTAGAGATTAGAGGTGGCAGTTTAAGCAGAGTAATTAAAGTTAAATTTCATGTGGAATGCAGAAAAAGTTATACAAGTGCTCAAAACAGTCCCCAGACTTCTGGGAGTGAATGTTGCAACACGTTTTTTAAAAAACTTCTCCAATGTTTTGACTTCAATTGCAGCATGTTCATAAAAATTTCCATTAATAAAAGTTTGTCGTTTATTGAAAATATTACTTCAGTAGTTATCAGAAACTAACAATTATAGTTTTATTTAGAAATATTGACAAACAAAAATAAATTGATAGCGGCAATAGTATCATTAGAAGTGCTGATAGGTGTGCACTTTCATTAAAAAAAATCAAGTTGATAGCTAAGGTGCGACGTAAACGTTTAAAAACACGATTTTTAGAAATCGTCAATTTCTGATCTTTTTCAAAATAAATATGTCCGGTACCTCAGGAAAATGTCGTAAATAGCTATTCCGTGTGTAGCATTGTTCATTTTACAAAACATATTGGGTTTCATCTGGTTCTACGCCTAAAAAATAAAACGACACATTTTTGGTTCCATTTCGCACCACTATTATACAACTACATAATAAAATCATAATAAAATTCAAATGAAATTCTTGATTATTTCAACTTTTTTGTTAACACACCCCTTGCAAGTTTTTTGTATTTCAACGAAGGTTGAGTTTATAATCCATGTAAAATATTTTGTTTGTTTTTTCAGGTAAGATAAACAATGCAACTTCCAATCCTTCTAAATCAAATGGAACAGATGACGGATTCAAAGGTGAAGCAGCTGCTTGCGGTAGTTCGGTAATAAAAGTGGCTCACCAGATGGTTTCTGGTAAATTCATAAGAGGTTGTGATCCTCCAAAAGATGATCCCGATCGTCCAAAAGGTTTTAATCCAGCTTTAAGACGTGGCAGTAAATCACTACCATCTTCCCCATTAGCATCTCCAAGCACATCCCCAAAAAGTAAGCGCAGAGTTCAGAATAGGTATTTCACGGGTGCGTTTGTTGACGATTCAGATAAATATCACGGTAATTGGATTTTGTCCAGTTTGCTGGGGAAACGGGCTATTTCACAATCTGTCGGTGTTATTACTGAAGAACCTGAAAGTGCGCTTTACCCAGCTGCTTCTGATGCCAGTATTGATAGTAATAAATCTCAGAAATATACGAAATCTATACTCAAACCACGACCTTCAGAATTGAGGGAAATGAATTGTTGGTCTCCTACTTCTATGTAATTTTAATTGACTATGAAATTAAGTTTCTTATTAAGTGACGGTAATTTAATTTAGATATTTATTGGCATTTTTTTCCAAGTATTGACTGTAGAACTACAATGATTTTGTAAAATTAATTTTGAAAATGAAAATATATAATTTTCAGTTGTATAATCCGTTTGTTTTATTGCTGTGACGTGTAAAATGGGGAAATAAACAAGGTACGTAGGTGTCAGGTTGTGATTTCGCAACACATTTGTTATCAGGGCCCTGATACATTTTTAATGTTGTTTATTTATAGTTTGCGTAATTGCTGTTGAGCTGGAATGATAATACTATCATAAATGGGTCTAAAATTAGGAAAGAAAGAATATGCAGATTTAGGAGTGGGACTTACGATGCGTTTACTATAGATGTAAAACAGGTATCATATTTAGTATGAGTCTGGAAGATTAATGAACCGATTATCACGAATCAAATGAGAATATTAAGAGAAAACTTCAGCGCTGTTTTCAACATAAAATCTAAGCAAAGCCTTTATTCCAAAATACTAATATGGTTAACATAACGTGCGCACATTCTACGAATGAATGCAGATTGTGTTCCTTAATAAATCGGCCCATATTTTTCTCGGATTTCAAACTAGTTACACGAAAACTGCAACTAAGTCTGACCAGTATTTTCAAAGAATAAGCCCAAATAATTAAACGCAAAATATTATTATTATTTTTCTTACGGGGTAGGTTTCTGGCCCCTAGCACTGAGGCTCAAGCTTATTGTGCCCCCATACATGATTACCTCTAAAGTTCGATCCCCTCAAAAAATTTCAGGACAAGACTTATGGGTGCATCTGCTATTACTTTTGGTTCTACAAACATAGCTCCAAAGCTTGTATGTCTAGCTGCGCCAAGAGCCGGACATTCACATAGTATGAGATGAGGAGTTTCCTCCTCTTCTCCACACATCCTGCAATCAGGATTGTCCTTCACTCCAATAGTGGTAAGATGTCCAGTAAATAGTCCTACTGCCCATCTCAACTGGTTCTTACCCACTCGTATTAACTCTTCAGCTCTCTTGCTGGATGGTCCGCTAATGAACATCCGCGATTGCCTCAGTCCAGGAGTCCCCATCCAGTAAGAGATATGTTTTTGTCTTAATAGGTCCTTGATCACCTCTTTGGCCATCTGATATGCCAAACGACACGTAGGTTCCGACCCTATCAGCGGGACTTTGGCTCCCTTCGCTAAAAGGTCTGCTTTTTCGTTCCCTTCACTTCCTTGATGGCCATTCACCCATCGTAGAATAGCCTTGTTATGTACTGCTAGACGAGCCAGCGAGTCCCCACAGTCTTTGACTGTTCTGGATTGAATCTTTGTAGCTTTCAGTGCTGCCTGGCTGTCGGTGAGAATCTGGTCCTCCTGTTTTGAAAGGACCTCCTGATCATCTCCTGCGCACATACGGAAATTGCAGTAATTTCTGCCTGGAAAACTGTTGCAAGGCTGCCCAGGTTTATGCTAATTTCATTCCCTGGGCTTTTGCCAGCAATACCCACCCCAGTACTATGTACAGTTTTAGACCGATCTGTATACCAAATGTTTCGTTCCTGTTCTCTCGCCCTCCGTGAATTGCCCTCCACTCCCTCTATCGGTATGGTAATCTGATAAGGTTTGTGAAAGTTTAAGATTGGGACGGTTCTATCCAACTGCATGCTAAGCATGTAGTTCTTGTCTATTTGTGGAAATATTTCGGTATGGTATCCCGCTCTTGCGAGAGTTAGCCCATAATCGTTTATCCTTAGCCTGTATGCTGCTGCAAGAGCCTCCGCCTCCACTGCAATATGTATTTGTGGGAGTCCCAGAAGTGCCTCCATGGCCGCAGTGGGCGTTGTTTGCATCACCCCTGTGATTCGTAGGCATGCAAGTCTGCAATTTCCCTAGCTTAATTTGAGATTCCCTTTTTCTGGCTTTATGCCACCATATTAGGGATCCATATGTTACTGTGGGGATTATTACCCTGGAGTAGATCCAAGAGACCATTGCTGGCCTTAGACCCCACGTTCTCCCTATCATACCCCTACAAGCCCATATGCTCCGGGTAGCCTTTTTGATCAATTTCTCCAGATGGGTGTTGTAGTTTAATTTAGTGTCTAAGGTTAGTCCTAAATAATAATAATAATAACGTTTACTTTTCTACCCTTGAACATTCCATACATTACAACATACCATAATACATGAAAGAAACATTGAAATATTCCCCGCAAAAGTAAAAAAAACTTGTGCGCGGGGAAAAAGTTAAACAGAATTTAAAAATAAACACACGTGCGTCTCGAGTATGGGCTGGACACCGTGGAGAAACTAAACAAGATCGACACGAAGAAAGAAAAAAAAACAATCACAACAATTATTGTGATAATTTCAACACTTACAAATATTTTATTTTATTTTATTTCATGTTCTTCGGCATTGTACCTGTAATGCTTAAGAAGGGGACGATCAGTGAGCGAGAGCCAACTTTTCGGAGTTGCCGCTTGCTTACTGATGTGGGTCGCTCGCCTTTATAGATTAGATGCTGTTTCTGGTTCGTTCGCACACAGCTGCACCGTACTGATGAGCTCCAATACAGAGTGAAATCATGATATGCGGTTGCTGTGTGCGAACGAACCGAAACTCTTCTTTTCTTTTCTATTAGTTACAAATATGTTTATGACAGAAGGTTGGTATTTATCAAGTTATGTATGTAACACCTATCGGTCTTAAATAAATGCTCTTTTAATTCTACCCTAAATTTAGACAATTTTCTAATATTCCTTCATTCAATAGGCAAACTGTTACACAACCTAGGTGACAGGAAACTAAGGCTACGCTGACCCACCGTCTTGCCCGAGACGGGCAATTTAAGTTTCTCTTGGGCCTGAAATCGGGTTTGACAAGTACGATCGTTCACACCTAAGGAAATTAATCTGTTCTTCTGCTGAACTTAACTTCTCTGCTCAGTTCGATCTCCTGGCCCCAAAACCGAAGCCTCTTCAGATCTTGAAGATTCCTTCTTCTCGTGAAAGCTATCACTGTGGTCTTAGCAGGGTTCACAGTTAGTCCCTCTGCTGTGCACCATCTTTCCACTATTTCTAGAGCTCGTTGCATGAGGTTTAAAATCACCCCTCCGAACTTCCCTATAATTAGAATAGTAATATCATCCGCATAACCTTGTGCGTGTATTCCTTCCCTGTCTAGTTCCCAGAGGAGACCGTCCACCACCAGGCCCCACAGTAAGGGCGATAAGACCCCGTTCTGCAGGCACCCTCTAGCAGCAGCCACTCCCCTGGTCACGTTGCCCAGTGAACTAGTAATTATTCTGCCTCTTATCGTAGAGTCAATCCACTCTGCAATAGAACGATCGACTCCGCAACTTTCAACAGCTCTCTTGATGGAGTCGAAAGGAGGTATTGTCAAATGCACCCTCTATATCCAGAAAGGCTCCCAATGCAACTTCTTTGTTGATCAGGGCCCCTTTGATCCTGCTTGTGATCTCGTGGAGACTCAATAGATTTCCCCGCTTGGTAGGCATATTGGTGTCGATGTAGGGGTGCCACTCCCAGAACTTCGTCCCTTATATGTCTATCAACAAGTTTTTCCATCGTCTTGAGCATAAATGATGTCAAGCTGATTGGCCGAAAAGATTTCACCTGGGCGTATGATTCTCGCCCTGGTTTGGGTATGAAAGCTACCCTTACCCTTCACCAATCATACGGCACATAACTTAGAGCCAGACTGACCCCTGTCAACTAGCCTGTTAGCTAGTTTCCAGCCTTCCAAACCCAAAATAAATTATTATGAGAATTATTTAGCATGGGTTTGGTACAAAACTAACAATTTATAGCAGAGTTAAAACCAAAGGTTTAGCATTTCTCTAATAGAGTTGGGAAATCAGATTACTCGCGATGATGGTAGTAGTTTTAAGCTTTTAAGCACATAAAACAAAGAATGTCGCAGGGTCGAGTGTCTGCAGTTAACAAAAGCTCGAGAATTGTAAACTTTTGAGTAAATGCTTAGGAAAGAAAGGAGGTACGGGTCGGAGCTGCCTTCGTATTAAAAATTTGACTCAAATTTGGTAATGGGGGTGCGAATAGAAGATAAAGTACGATCTTGATTTTTAAATAAATTGTTATTGGTACGCAATACTCACGTCCTTGGTCTTTTGGTAAAGTGCTTCCATCCTTCTCGTTCACTTGTACGGAAACAATTTCTTTAGATGTGTATTGTTTGATTAAAAGTGTCTTATTTCCTAACGATTTTATAAAAAAATTTCGGGGTTTTGTTGCTATAATTAGATATGTATGTAGCTTCTGTTTCCTGTTGGCGGCGAACAGGAGATCCACATTATTTATATTAATTATAAAATAAGAATGTTTTCATTTCGTTTTTGATTACAACTCAACATTAAAAGAGGCTTCAAATGAGTTGAAGAGGCCATAAGAATGATTTAGAAAAAAATAGGCAGTAATCAGTGAATTAATTGATATTAAATATGGAGAAACTTATGGCAACGGCTCCGTCCGTAAGAACTGTTTTGGGTTTTGGTGTTAAACAAGTTGTTCTGCATTTTGGCTGGCCCAATCCAAACTCTGTAACCACCTTAGCACAAAGAAAACTTAAAAGTTGTTAATAGTGAGATCAGTAAGGAAATATACTTTTGGGAACAAACACGCCGTGCTGTAATAAAACTGGATGCAATTTAACCCGAATAAGCGCCTTTGTTTGTTATCTACAAATCGCACCCATGAAGCGGGTGCGTGGTACCTTGCGCGAAGGAACGACTCTATACAGAATTTCATATCTGGGTTTGATTAATCTGTGACTTGGGGGATATACAAATAACAGGAAACTGCTTGGTTGTTTTTGGCAGAAGGCAATTGACATTTGGTGTTGGTGAAATAGGTTATGAGTGTGAATTTTTAAAATAATTGGAAACCTCAGCTCTTAAATAAATGAAAATTAATGACGATAATGACGGAATATGAAGAAAAGGAAGTTTACTTGTATTTAGATTTTAATGGACGTTTACAACCTAATATTTTTAATCAAAATAACTTATTTTTCAAAGCAGTATGTTTAGATCAGAAGCAGCCTCTGGTTCAAATAGGCGATTACGTCTTTCAAGGTGTGCAACGCCCGTTTATCTAACAAATATCAAATTATTCGATAATTTATTCCTTAGGAAATTACGAAGAATGCGTTGGTACAAACTTATTTTTCGAAGAAGTTGAATCGGTTCAATCCAATGATGTTTTTGCTAAGGACACCCCGATTAGTCTCAAATATATTACTCATCAAGTTAAAACACTTGCAATGCAGTGGACGAAGTTTCCTGAAGAACTTGTAAATACCGATACTCTTCAGCTACATGATGTTCACTTTAAAGATAATTATAAAACGCTGCTCGATAAACTTGATAAACGTAAGTTTATTACAGGGACCTGAATCAAAATGAATTTTCATTTTGTTTCTGTTCAATTGTTGCATTTTGGTTAGCGATTCGGTTAAAGTGTTTTCAGTTTAAAGATTTAATTTGAGTTTAGGCAAAACGTATTCATCTTTATCAAACACAATTTTTGATTTTTGTTTGAATTGAATCTCGATTCCAATATATTTGATTATTAATTTCAGTTTCGATTCGAACCCCAGTTGGAATTTTGGTTTCTAGCTTGGGTTCAAGTGTCAGTTTACAGTTTGGTTATGGCCCAGGTCCCTCGTATAAAGTACAGGTTTTTTATTATGAATATACGCCGTAACAGTTATGTTTTTTAAGGAACTTTGAATTTTGAAGATATAATTGCCAGAGACGAAGGCAGTGTTAATGTGACAGATGCAAGGAAAAAGCCAGAACCAAAAAATGACCGTTTGTTACAGCGCTACTTGTCCAAATACGATATACTTAAAGAACTGATGTCTCAAGAACAACTTAAAAGAAGAGACGTTGGATTTGAGACTGTTAACGTACCCAAAGATTTAAAACTTAATTATGAATATTATAACCTACGAAGTAAAATGTTACAAAGGAATAAAATATTCCCCGAAGTCATTTTAGAATATGACAAAAATACTTTAGAAGGTGCGGTAGATGTTAGCAGATGTACTCGACTAGGATTAATTGCAGATTTCGGAGAGATACCTAGGGAACTAACGGAGGCAGAAAGAAGTCATTTATTAAGTTTTGAAAATTTTGAAAACTTGTCTATTCCTATGAGATATTGCGTAGTAACTAGCAAGATGAGACGAAAGAAAAGGTTAATAAAAAATGCCACGATAAAACAATTGAAAGGTATTGATGAATTCGGGGTTACAATCGTTGAAGCTTATAAACTTCTTAAGCAAATTAAAAAGGATTTGTTTAAATACATACAGGAAAATTTGAAGAAGGTTGATCATTTAGACTGAAGCAGTGGCAAGCACTTTAAAAGCATTTGAAGTTTATTTTTGAAACTTTTTCCGATCTTTTAAACTATTTATCTGGGATTACCATCTGGTTATATGTACCAGATGACACCAGCTCTATTATTGTAGATACAATACTGTTTATATTTGATTTTTGAAATAAACCTATTTTTTAAGACAATTTTATTAATATCCTTATTTTAAAAATCTATTGAAACCAAGTAGTTTTTAGCCGAAATGTACAGTGAACTGGATATTTGTTGGTAGTAGTAGTGTGGCCATTACAATGCAGGTGGCGCTGGCCCTTCAGTTTATTCTCTTATTTCTAAATAGAAAATGGAAAGATAGGACCGCCGACTAATCCTCCCAGATTTATTCGGTTGCCGCTAAAGCAAAAAACCTTGAAAATTCCGAGCTGTAGGGGTTCCGTCTGAAATGGTTGCAGCAGTGATAGAAACCAATCATAATAGATTGTGACTATATTTTGCATCATCCTAATCACACTTTTGGGCGATAGGTGGCAGCACTTTATAGACTAACACCTGATAAATCCCAGCCTTAAGAGCCAAGTCTCCCTGCTGCATTTTCGAGCGATTCAGACGTTCCCGCCTTTACAAACTGTACGGTTATTTATTAATATTTTGCTTTCTAATTTTTCAAGCATATACAGAAAACATTTCTTAAGAGTCGTCTCATCGGCGATTTCTAAAAAAAATAATAGAAGTTTGTCTTTTTCAGCTCCAAATATACCCAAATTTTGTGTACTTATAACTTACTAAAAAATTACTCTTTTAAAAATCCGAGATGAGAGGCCGATTTCCACAAGTTTCTTCTTTCAAATGAAACACAATTTCAAAATCGGTTCATAAATAAGGAAATAATTTGTAGAGAGCTGCCCTTGCAAACGCGATTTAATGCCCTGCGTTGTAACGCCCTCTGCTTGTTCATCGCGCAACACTTGGTAAACTGCTAGTACGAACTCAGTGATTTTTGTATGGGGCCCACTTCAATAATAATTGTATCGCCATACATTACATATTTTAATCGTATATACGCGAACATAGAATTTTGGTCTTGCGAATTAATGTATTTGTGCTTAATTGCAGCGCACTGCCATATCCCACATTTTTATTATAATTTTGTTCAATTTAGAGTCGATTTTATCTGAAAGTAAATTTACACAATTTGAACACGTTTGTTATTGAAAGTAATGAACATATAGCAAGATATAAAATAATTCAAATTTCACCTTAAATAATGTTCTCTTTATAACCAAATAACAACAACTTAAAATCTCTGAATGAAAACCCAGTAATTTTTTTCCGATACGAGGGTTGTTCTGACATGAGCGGGGATTTTATTATAATTTATTTGTAAATTGATCCAAAAGTAGACCCGAGCAAATATTGTGAAATTGTGAAAAAACACTTACCATTGGTCACTGTTTTGAAAAGCACTGCAATCCTGAAGTATCGTAACCAACATAAACGGTATTGTAAGCAACATCACGTGATGTTGTTTACGATACTTTTGCGGTGGCCAGTCGAAGAAAGGATGTTGGTTACGTTAGTATGACCGTTATGGGGGCCGATTAAATTCACTTACGCTAAAATAAAACCCTAGTTCGTTTATAAACAGCTGACTATTTGCTTATGATACTTTGACAGATCGTTTCTCTAGCACCAGCTGCTTAAGATAGCCAGGAGAAGTCATTTTCGGCAAAAATGCGGCTTACGATACTTTGGCAAAAAGGTATCGATATGATCTTTTCTCGATACCTTCTTCCGGGGTTAAATTACAAGAACTTTGGGCATAAAGTTCAACAACACCTTGATCTCTTATAAGACCGTCCGGAGTTTCTGACAAATACGGAATGCTCAGTTCTTGAAATATTCTTTCGCTTTATTATACATATACAGGGTGATTTATACCGGGGGGCGAAAAATTAAAATTATGGTTCAGAGCCACAAATGAAGTAAATAAATGTCATATGAAGGTATGTCCGGAAATACTTCGTATAAAAGTTATACTCGTCCAAAGATGAAGGCTATTAAATTAGGTTTCTAATTTTTTCTCAACTTTTGAGAAAGACATAAAAATGAATTTTGGTACACCTATTATACTAATAGGGAAGCTTTGAAGAGATATTTTTTAATCATCCCTTATCGTTTCAACCTAATTTATGCTCGTCCAAACATGGAGTCTATCATGTTTGGACGAGCATAAATTTTAAACGAATCATTTCTGGACACACCTTCATATGACATTTTTTACTTAATTTGTGGCTCTGAACCCTAATTTTAATTTTTCGCCCCCTGGTATAAATCACCCTGTATATGTTACGGGCATAGTGACGAATCGGGCGATGTTGCAATGCCTGGGCAATGTGACCTGACCTTACAAGACCTGACCGGACAGCATGAACGGTCATTGTTTGCATTGCCCGGGCACCGTCAGCATTGCCCTACTTTCCCACTATGCCCGTAGCATATACAGGGTGTTACAAAAAAGTAGGTCAAGCCGTTAACCACAGGTTATCTGACCGAAAATAATGGGGCTTTCCTTATGCCATTTTTCATTTAGGCTTCTTTCTTTCAAGATACAGGGTGTTAAAAGTTAAAATTTAAAAAACTATTTTTATGAATAACACCTTTACTTTTTAAGATATTCCGTTGAAACTTTGTACAACATTTTCTCATATACCGATAAAATGTTTGTGTAACTTTGATCAAAAAAATCGATGCGAACGTCTATGGTTCCTATGAGTTCCTGCAAAACATCTAAGCTTCAAAAAAATGCCCTTGGATGGTACCTCTTTTATTAATAATTATTTTGGCAACTTAACACCTACCCGTCTTTCTTTCCAATGCTAATTTGGCTGTTAGACGTTATGCAGGAATATGACCGAATCGGTACCATCCAAGGGCATTTTTCTGAAGCTTAGACGTTATGCAGGAACATTTATGCATCCAAGGACATTTTTCTCGAGCTTAGTTCGTCACCTTAGAAAAATTGGGAGACTTAAACAGCGAGTGGATTAACAACACACATAGTCAAATGAGTTGCAACATCTCGTAAACCAAGCCCTAAATCAAAATTTTACAAGAGGGAAAAAATAAAAGAAAAGAACGCTTGGTATCAAATCAATACCTTTGAACCATACACGTGCGAAGAGAAAAGTTTGGGGGTCAGTGGGTATTACAACCCCCCCTTTCCAACGTTCGCGCATCAATTTTTTAATCAAAATTACACAAACACAAAGCTGAAACCAGAATTTGCAATTTGGATGCCGTTTTTCTCGAAAATAATGTTGATTTTTATCTCTCCAATTCTTTTTGTACTAAGCAGACTACTGTAGAACTTTTTCCAAGGAATTCAGTAGCGTACGTAGTTGTTTTCTAGGGAGCGTATTTTTTGAGTTATGACATAAAGTTGAATTTTTTAAATGGTCTAGTTCGAAAGGTCTTTTTTCAAGCTATCAAAATATATATATACTTTTATATTGTTATTTCAAAAAACGGCAAGGATTTTGGTACTTTTTAAGTTGTACCTAACTTTAGAAAATATAAGATAGGTACATTTTGATAGCTTAAAAAAAGACCTTTTGAACTTGACCAAAGAATGCTGTGATTTCCATTTAAAAAATTGAACTTTATGTCATAACTCAAAAAATACGCTCCCTAGAAAAAAACTACGTACGCCACTGAATTCCTTGGAAAAGTTCTATAGGAATCAATCTTAACAGTTTTAGTCTGCTTAGCACAAAAAGAATTGGAGAGAATTTTTGAAAATCGATAAAAATCAATACATATTTTTTTTCTCGAAAAATAAAAACGATATCCAAATTCTGGTTTCGGCATTATATTATACTCAAGAAAATAGCTCATGTTTGCGAAAATCCCAAGGCTCTATCTCTGCTGCTTATATGAGAAACCCCCAAATCACAACGAAAATAAGACACCCTGTACAGACAAAAATCCAAAGTTCAAACGTCAAACCAAACCAGGTTCAGACCTATACAAGCTGCAATACAAATTTAAATTAAAACTTTGCTAAGCGAAGCTAGAGTGCGACCCTGGAAGAGTTTCCGTGCCACGTGTTTTTGGCCGTGGCTCCGCCTTCGGAGCATACCTCGTCTTACGTCCCTAAAAAATCTTGATATTGGCGATCGGATACTTGGCTCTTAAGCAAAGTAATGAAAGTTAATGGCATGTCTACTTTAGGGCTGAAATTTAAATTTTATATTGTTTTAGTTTCAAACTTTCAACCTAAAAATGTAACTTGAGTTAAAGGCAGGCAAAACGATCCATTTTGGCTTGAACTCATTGAATCTCGTTCTCATATAGGATTCGATTCAAATGAACCAAACCAATCGATGAAACAACGAAAAGGCAAAAAATCACAACTTTTTCTTACGCCGATATCTTAACTTGCGCCTTATTTTCCTTGATAACATATTATTAATGAAGTGCCAAAATAGACAATCACTTAATGATATGCAATGAATTTTTCCCTGTTTGGTAAGGCACTTTAGACATTATTCAGCGACATCAACCACACGATATGAACTTGTTAAGGCACTTCAAGAAGAATGGCAGGATATTCCACAAAATGACATTTGTGAGTTCATTAGTGATATGCTCCACCACATGCAAGCAATAGTTAGGTCTAGAGGAGGCAATACATCGACATGACATCCCATTAAGTTAAGTTTTGTTCCCAAATATGTGTTAAATTTATTATACGAAAATTAATTTTCTTAATTCCACAAAGAAAGCATGTTACCTGCCAATTGGTTGTCGGTGCCGACAATCTTCCTACGTTAATAAATGTGACTACACATAAACAAAGCAGGTTTATGTTGGTTGTCGCCCATTTCTGATTGGACGCAGGCAGTCATTTCCAAAACTTAATCATGACTGGAAGTTTAGGGTACTTCAGTGGTGGATCCGATAAAGAATAAAAAACATCTTTATAAATTGCGTTATATTTTATAGCTAATAAAATTTGTATAATTGCATTTTTGCTAGATCTTTTTTAGAATACAAAACATTGAAACATATCACTCGAAAAATATTCAGGCTTCGTCTTTTGTAATATTCAAAAGGTCAGGTGCGGTCAATTTAACACCCTCGAAATACGAAGTGCGTAGTAGTTCCTTTGCACTTTTCCTTTGCAGTGGATCATACGTTAAAAGCAACTTGAAAGAAAAAATATTACTCAGGTTTTGTGTAATTTCGAAGTACATTGTAAAATCGATAGGGAGAAGACTTTATAGCGAGCTTTATAGTTTATACCTACATTTATAAACTCTTCTTCCGTTACATTATTTACAGGTATAACGTCCCTTAATTTTCGAGGTTCCCACACAGGAAACTTCTTGCTATAATCGGGCAATTTACTCACGCCAGGCCACAATTTTTCTGTTGGTGTACCTAACAGCCGAAAAATTCTATATATTTGATCTATTTCCGAATCCCCTGGAAAAAGGGCCCTCCTTGTAAACTACAAAGAAAAAATCAAAACACTTACCACATAAGGTTTGTAATCAATCTTTTGCTTACCATTTCTCCCATTATGCAACCCAAACTCCAAATATCGACAGCAGTACAATAAATCTTAGAACCTAAAAGCAGCTCCGGGGCTCTATACCATAAAGTAACAACCTCATGGGTATAAGTCCTGGATGGTAATGAAAACGATCTGGAGAGACCAAAATCTGCCAATTTTATGTGACCCTCCTTGTCCACCAAAAGATTCTGCGGTTTCAAATCTCTGTGCATTATAGCGTGAGAATGCAAATAGGCGATACCTTCTAACAACTGCTTCATGAAACTCTAAAATAATAGTTGTAGTCAGATATAGAGACGGCTGAAATATATACAGTATGTGGTCTGAATAAAAATGAGAACCTACTTCATTAAAAAATATTTCATTGTTCATAATACTTACGATAAGTTTTCAAGTTATTCTACTCTAATGTACTTAATCAACTTGTACTTTTTGCCTGAGAGTGAGAAAACCAAAAACAGGTTTTTGATAAGAGCTATTATTGTACGAACGATGATAATAGGATAGTTGATGAATGGAGAAATAAAGAAAGGCAGGAGCCAGGAGAAATATTTCATGAGATACTTACCAAATGAGAAAGAACAGGGGAATTAAACATATATAGAGAATGAGATAATGCAACAGGAGGAAGACATACCAGTATTGGCAGAACAGGTAGAAAGTAATATGATTACGAAATCATGGAAGTTCAGGTGGGGACGTGGGGATGGGATAGATGTGGAAATAGTGTATAAGGGTATAAGAGCACCAAAAAATTTGGAATTTTCCTGAATTTATACAGGGTGATCAGTTAAGGTTTCAGAGCGTTATATCACGGAAACCGTTCACCCTACAATTTTGAGGTAAAAAAATTATTAACAAATATAGCCCAAAGAATTCAGCCAAAAATATTTTTAAGTTCCTAACTTCATTCCTAGGGGTCCTATTTACTGTGGCGTTTCAAGAAATCTTTAATTTCTCCAAATAGCTTAGATATAATGTAGGTCGGAAATACGCTTTTCAGAATATCTGCTAAATCCTCTATAAATTTTGTTTAAACAATTTTTCTCTATTTATCAC
This sequence comes from Xestobium rufovillosum, assembly GCA_963966045.1. Classification (NCBI taxonomy): domain Eukaryota; kingdom Metazoa; phylum Arthropoda; class Insecta; order Coleoptera; family Ptinidae; genus Xestobium; species Xestobium rufovillosum. The sequence continues at coordinate 24,373,302 of OZ014496.1, forward strand.
GGCAGCGGCAGGGCGAAGAACTGCAATTAAAATTTTTTTAAATGGTGTAATTTGCGTTTGGCTTAACCGAATTTAACAAACTATAGCTCATTTTGAAGGACTCTTTAAGCTGATTTACTTTTGTTGTAAGCACTTTAAAAATTAATTTATATGCTAAATGATAGTTCGCACTATTAAAAATATGTCATACTTCATCTGATTTCTTCAAAAAATTAAGTGCAACCCTACAGCTCTAAACTCTTTCATATGCCATTAGTTGAGATAAACAAATTTGAAAACCAGAAGTGCATATCTTTTTTCGTTTTAAAATTATTGCAAAAATAGTAGACGAGGATCGGAGGGCCCGTCTTTTTTAATTCCCTAAATAAGATTAACTTGTTCTAAATGAACAATAAATGTTAAAATTTTATCCAAATTTATCCATAAGTGATTATTCTTTCTCGTATGAGTATTTTTAGGTACCTAATTAGAGTGCTTTATTGTTTAATTTTTATTAAAAAGGATATCGTAGCATTATTTATTTAAATGTAAATACCCTAATAATAGCGAAGCGGGCCGTGATCTATTACAATAAAATAGCATATCTAGAGCGGAAATCAAAGCGGCTGTATTTTCCATTTGGGGACAGTTAAATTGCTGCATTCAAAACGATGGAAGACAATTTGAACATTTCCAATAAATTTGTTAATTCTATAAGTAATTTTGTTGTATTTCAGTTAATTTTGTTTTAATTATTGTTACGCAAATTGTGCTGTACTTTTCGTACCTAAGCTACACAAATTAAATAAAGACGGGATCCTTCGACCCTCATCTACTATTTTTGCAATTGTTTGAAAACGAAAATCGATATCAATCTTCAGGTTTTATATTTATTTTTCTCAACTAATGGCATACCAAACAGAGTAAGAAAAGCTGTAGGGTTGCATTTAATTTTTATAAGAAATCGGATGGAGAATGACATTTTTTGGATGGAGTCAAATATTGTTGAGAATACAAATTAACTTTTAATTTTTTCGCAATAAAATTAAATCAGATTAAAGGGACCTTTAAAATAAGCCATCGTTTGTTTAATTCTGTTAAGACAAATCCAAGTCGCAGCATTTAAAATATTTTAAATTGTTTTTCTTCACCCTGACGCTGTCATGGTAAATAGAGGTAAATTGTTTAAACAAAATTTATAGATGATTGCGCAGACATTTTAAAAATCGTATTTCCGGCCTACATTGTATCTAAGATATTTGGAGAAATTAAAGATTTTTTGTAATGCCAGGAGTGAATTTAGGAACTTAAAAATATTTTTGGTCAAATTCTTTTCTCCATATTTGTCAATAAATTCTTTACCCCAAAATTGTACCATAAACGGTTTCCGAGATGTAGCCGCTCCGTAGTTTTAGCTGATCATCCTGTATACAGGTGGGTCAATAATGCATAGGCAGACCATATTTGTGGTACTATATTCAGGATATCAAAATGGAATTTTACATGCATGTCAAGGACCCCATGATGCAATAATTTTATAAGATGTACCATAGGGTCTCTCCCGTGCACGTAAAATTTAATTTTCATATAGTACCAGTTATGGGCCACCTACACAATATTGGCCCACCTCTAAATTCCCCTATAAATGAATTTTCGCTGATGTTTCAGGTGCCTATATACTGTTATCTTTCAATTATGCTGTTCGCGGAAAATATTATTTCTACAAAGTTAGGCTTGCCTGGCAGATGGCACAGCTTTACTTGTTTTTTTTTTTTTAATACACCAAATTTGAAACTTGTTAAATTTATTCAATTTATTGTGAGAACATTCTTTATATGAAACTGATAAGTTCAAGAAGATGGTGCATATAATCGCACGTGTTTATCCATATTTAAACTCAACTTTTATTCATCCCAAGCATGCTGTTATACCAATATTTACTTGCCTTCACTAAATCAGAACTCAACTTCGTCTTTGCTGCATCCAAATACTTTTTTAGGTCTACATCCATATATTCAAATACAATATATAATTTATCAGCCGTGTAAATAACGTCAAGGAGTTCAATAATAGCAGAATGATGTAAACCTTTGAGAAGAGTGATCTCTCGCAAGGCTGTTGAAGGCATGCCTTCAGAATCGCCTTTACTAGAATACCTCAAAGAAAAATTGTCGTTGAAAAGACTGTATGAGAAACATTAACATTATCGTGTATTGAATTACTATTGAATGTGAAAAGACCCTGTATAAAGTGAGACAAACAAGATCAGCTGTAGTCCCGTAGTTCTTGAAGCGAACAGTAAGCCGAATCATGTGGTGCTACGAATAAACTTCAACGTAATAGCCACAAGATTCAGCTTGCCATCTACACTCAGCCACCCCAAGCACGGTACATTTAAAACAGTTCTTGTATTCGTTTTTATAGCTGCTCTTTATGCACTTACTTCTCCAATTTAATTTTTTTAATTGCTACCAGTTTTCCAGTTACTTTATGTTTGGCTTTGTACACAATACCGTAGGTACCTTCGCCAGCTTGACCCAATCTTAAAAACGTATCTAATTTCTCCATTCTGCCACCTGTTTAATGAACAACTTTCATCCATCAAATTCTGAATGTTCAGCGGGAAAATGTTATTCCTCTTTTCTTTCCTGCTATGCGCGCCATTTTTGTTTACAACTCCTCACGCATGCGCCTAACGCTGATATTTCCAAAATTGCTCAATAATGCCCAATTATTACTTTATTTAAATTACAGTTTTAATTGAAACTAATTAAATTGAAATATATAGATGATATTAATACCTACCACATAAATTGACTATCAAAAAAGGCGTTTTATAAATAAATTATAGATTAATCTAGTACTTTTTGCTTTAGTTCTATGGTATTGTTGGTAGTTCTGAGCGTCTGGCACGCCGTAGTTCCGTTGTCTTGGCATTCCCATTATTCCATTTCCTTTTTCACGTTTTCGGAGAACAAGAATCAAAAGTGGCCGGTTTTTATCTTATTGTGCTTGAATTTAGTGTTTTTTTAGTAACGTTTGCAACTTTCGTGTCCACGTAAATTGATTATACCAAAGGAAACAACTTGGCATTGAATAAAGTATGTAAACCTTAAAATTTCGTCTGAAAATAGAACGCTTCCTATCGTTTCGCGGATGCCATGATGGCGTCGGTTTCAGGTTTATTAATTTAATCAAATAATTTCAACGTTTTTAGGAGGTGCAACCATGGCTTCGGAACAGTTTTCCCTGCATTGGGATAACTTCCACAAAAATATGAGTTCTGGAATGCATTCCTTGCTGGAATCCGAAGATTTAGTAGATGTTACTTTAGCTGTCGAAGGAAAATATTTAAAAGCCCACAAAATGGTGTTGTCGGTATGCAGTCCGTACTTTAGGAGTTTATTTAAAGCAAATCCTTGTAAACACCCTATAGTATTTATGAAAGATGTTAGTTATACAGCGTTAAGTGATTTACTACAGTTTATGTACCAGGGTGAAGTACAAGTTAACCAAGAAAATTTAACGACATTTATTAAAACTGCTGAGGCGCTACAGATTAAAGGACTGACCGGTGACGGAAATGTAAGTAATAATTGTAGGTGATCTATTCTAGCAATATTTTTTTTTGTTACGATGCTTTTCACGTTTATTTGTTTTAACCAAATACAAATTCTCATAAAGGAAAAATTCCAAACAAAAGTAGGGAGTCTTGAAGTTATAAGAACTCGGATTCTCAAAATAACGCTCGCATAATTAAATGGGGTTTGATATAGAACCCAATTGTCGATTTCCAATAGATCATTTTAGAATGTCGTCACACAATTGACAGCTGGAGGGCACACATTTGTTTGTTTTAAAGCTTATTGGAGGGAAGAAGATGATGAATAACAAAGCAGATGTTTGTGTTACCATTTGGCACCAAAGAAGGGGCGTAACTTAAACTTAGTCGCTTTACGCCAAGAATTGAATGAAAATTCTTAAAATGATACGACTGGTTGCACTATTGCAAACGTTGTTTCGTTATTTTGAGTTAAATTATATGAACTCTAAACATCACCACTTTGTTTGGCACCAAATCTGTTCAAATTTTGGTAACACTCACGTGCATAACGTTGTTTATCCATCCTCTGCCCTCCAACAGAAAATGGCGGCCTGTCAAAATCCGGCCATTCTAAAACAGTATTAATCAAAATACACTTTTCCTTTGACATTACGAAAAAACTGGGAACGTAGAGTATTTCTGTCTGCATGAAGAGTAGCTTAAGTTTTCAAAATTTCTTATAAAAATTCCAAAAGTTGTTTTAAGGAATCTAAGAATTACGAACAACTACTTCTCAGGTGATTTTAATGTGCATGAGTGGGACAGTAGAAACTTTTAAATATCCCCTTAAACAGAGGTATATCTCGACTTTTGTTATGTCAGCCACATACAGGGGACAATGTTTATTAATTTTTGTCTCGGATAATGTAATTTGAGACCAATTTCACCTTAGAATCTTGGTGAAGAACATCCCACTTTTAATATTAAAGCCATAAAAGTGATACCTGTATTACATACATAAAATATTTTTACTGACGCTAGTGTTCCAGTACAAGCCTTGTTTTTTATGCAAAATGTGCAGACGTTAAATTAAAAGTTTGGTTTGAACTTATTTGATTATGCTATATGTTGTATTGCATTCCCGCATATTCTTTGGTTTGTCAGATTTTTTAATCTGCTTGGAATTTTTGTGTAACCAATAATTTTATTTAACTAATTTAAACTTAACAGAATTCGGAAAACGATGTAGAAGATGATCAGAAAACATTGGACACACCATCAAAAAGAATTCGCGATGAATTCAAACCTTCGGAATCGAAACCCACAACAATAAAACAAAAAAGAACACCCGGCCCGGCATCGAAAAGACCTAGATTAAGCACTTCGTCGATAGAAACTCCTACAGTTACGAAAATTGAAACGTCGTTACCTGCACCCACTGAACAAGTTCACTTTAAAATGGAGCCTTACGAAGGCGATCAGACCCATGTATTAGACGATGATGAAACTTACGGCGACGATGCAATTGACGAAACCCAGGCGGAAGAAACGGAAGATTATTCTTTGATTGAAGGAAATGACGATGAACCGCAGGCGGGTACCAGTGGGGATGGAACCACGGAAGGCCAAGGTAGGTGTCTTTTAATTGTTTCCTGGTGTACCTGTGATTTTCATAACCTGCTTTTCGGTAAATATTCTGTCGTATTTATTGAGAAAACTGAATTTTATAATCATAGGGAAGTATTAGGAAAAGTGGTAGGTACACCTAGATTTCTATTTACAAAATTTGTGATTTTTTTAAATACAAATATGCAACAATTAAATTTTTTTAATTCATAGGAATTGGCTAAATGAAATTAGCATATGCCGCGCACTGTTTTACGTAGATAATTGTAGACTATTTTTCAAGAATTAAAAATTTGGCGCGCTAATTCTGTAGCACATGATATTGTCCAGTTGTAGCATAATAAGTTTTGAAAAGACTTATTATAGTTGAGATATATTCAAAAATGCGTTTGCAAATTTAATTTCGCTCGCACCACAGTTTATCAGTTGGAACGGGAAATAAAAACATTGTAAAATTATTTGTAGAAGAAAAAGTAAATAGAAAGATGTCATTTATTTGAAATTGCAAAATGGAACAACAAAATGTGGTAATAATTTTTTATGGCAAGACATCAAGAAGTTTTGGTACAAAGTAATATTATATTTTACACAAGAAGTAAGTAGTTTTGACGTGCACTTAGTTTTTAACGTACTAAACAAATGGTGCGGTATAGAAATTATGTTTTGTTGAACACAAGGCTTTACTGGTCGCTTATTACTGTCTTTAGTGAACACTTGGTTTGTTTATAAAGAAACAAGTCGAATATAAATTTTATGCAATTTCGTCGATCTGTTGCAGTTCCTTACTTGAAACTAATACAGCCAAGCTCATTGCTAGGACGGCGTTCTGTTACTTCGCCTTCGAAAGTTTTCTGTAATCTAAGGTTTGACAACATAGGACATTATATGGAAAAAAGGGACAAGCAAAGGCGCTGTCAAGGAGAGAAGTGCAAGTCAAAACCGCGTACTTTTTGTATAAAATGTAATATTACTTTGTGCCTAAACTGCTTCAGACCCTACCATGAAAAGTGATTACTAGATTTTGGTATTTGTTTTACAATTTTAAATAAACTAGATTTATATATATTTAATTTTTGTTACGAAAATAAATAAACATAGAAAAATGTATTTTCATTTCAGTTGATGGGCTTATAGAGCCAGCTTCATTTATAGGGGTCATTTCTGGACTAGAAAATTACTTTTAACTTGGTCAGCATTGCAATACAGAGTAAAATGACGCTTATGTAGAAGCAACGTACGAAAGGGCGAACTTCGGTTAAAAGTGACAATTATTCGTTCCCAACATGTCATATAAAATAAAATAAACGCAGGATAAAGTGCGTGTGAAACTGCTCAGTGCTCATGTAATATCAGCCATTCCGACAAATTTATTATATGTTGTAGTGCATTTGCTTCACATATAAATAATTATAATGCATTGTGAAGTTGAATTAAATGAAAGTTAAACAAAATGGACATCTTTTTCGTAAAATGTACAAAACTGTTTTTAGCGTGTTTGCTTCCAATCATCGTTTCATTTGCGTTGGCATTGTGTTCTAGCAAATTTTCTCAAATTGTGGTTTGAACCCTGATTATAACGAATATATCTGATTGCAGAAGGTATAGGAAAATTTAAACAAACAAAGTGCAAAACAAATTGCCACAATTAATATTTTGATAATATCTGTGTGCCAATAATTTTGGCATTTCAAAAGTGAAATTTATTTAAAGCTGTAAAATTGAGGGATGATGAGCTTATGTTTTCATTTATCTCATTGCTGGTGCAAGTGACATCTGATTTTATTGTAGCACCATTTTACATTGCATGAAATGGCAAAGAGCGGAAGACATGTTTTGGGTTAATATGCTCCAAAATTTTAAACAGGTTATAATCTTCACAGGTACCTTTCATACTTGGAAGAACTCTGCATCTGTAAACAAAATTGCTTGGATCAGAAATAATTCTTTTCACTTAAATTCCATCCAGATTTCTTTCATGTATTTATATATTTTTATTATTGGAATTTACATGAATTGTGTTATGATGACGGCATAGTTGATCTGAGAATTGAATCTGAAAGATGTATATTATGCTTATGTACTTTTTGGAGAATAATAATTGAGTATCTGAATTAAAATATCATGACTCAGAAAGGGGGAAAATGTTTTTGTGTCTCGTGTTGTATAAATTCATGCAAGGTAATTATTAATGCAATATTGTAGGGGTACCAAGGCCCTATGTATATTCCTTGGTGGTAAAATGCAGTTCAGGTAAGTATAGTTCTAAAATTTTGATTCAAATTGCCAAAAAAAAAATAGTGCTTCTAATACACGGTACAACAATTTTCGTGGCCGTTTGGTTGGTAAAAATATGTGTTAGTGTGTTGTTAAAAAACGGTAAGACAGTATTTATTTTCTTTATATTTTGTTATTTTTGGCGTTCTTGAAACATGGTGGGACCTCTTTTCTTGAATGGGGTCGTTACACAATTTTTAAAAATCATATTTTCCCAAAGATTCTCGTAAAATATTTGACCCGTATTTTTTAATTTTTCTCACAGCGAACGTTTTAGGCTTCTAAACCACCTTCAAAGTTTAGACCCTGGCCCTTTAAGCCTTTTAAATGATGACGTATCTGCGGCAATGTCGAGGAGTGTCGATATTAACCGGAAAGTACAACCGTTGTTTGTGTATGCTTGCTAGCGCAAACGTAAACAATCATGGCAGTCGAGTCGTTTGACAGATAGTGTTCAGTGTTTTATCTTTTTTAAAATAATGGTCTTCAAAAAGTGCTTAGTGTCTAGTTGTAAGAACAATAGTGATAGGAATCCCGGCAAAATATATTTAAAAGTGCCTCGTAGTAAGGACAGACGGAAGTATTAAATAAAGCTTCCTACTTTACCGACTCTAAACTCCACGTAACTCTAGCTTTCACTAGGGACCGATCGCAAGCGCTTTCAAGGTAATGACGTAACCGAGGCAGCACATATTTCTGTTGAATTCTCAGAAGGCGCGCTTCGTGCTAAAATCGCCATTGTTTAAATTTTGGGCCATTGGTGAGTAAGTAAATGTAACCCAGAGGCCCATTAAACACCAAGTTACTTATTTCTATCAAAATTATATCGATTTTCTATTTAGTGCAACGACCCCATTATTTGCACATACATACTTCCTGTGTCAATAATACAGCGAAACTTTCTTATTGCGTTACTTTTAAAATTTCCTACATAAGTAAGAAATTAGAAGACTGAAATAATAAGTATAACAGAGGAATAGTGTTTCTGTGTGTTAAAAGTAACGTAAGGTAAGTATGTGAAATACTTTATAAATACTTCAAAAACGGAAATTGCTTACATTTCGGTAATACCGAAAGTTGATATTAATCTTTTCGGGACGACGGCTCTAAAAGATTGCTGATGGTTGGATGGGCACGGACAGTGCGCCGACTCTGGTTGCCGGCCTTCTAGGGCGCCAAATTATTCTTTCTAAAAAAATTATAAATTTTGTTTTCTCATCATTACTTGGTCGCGAAGCCATTTTCTGAGATCTAAGCACAAGATGCACAACAGCAATTTATCCAGTTAAAATAAAAATCTTATATTTAATGTGCAGAATCCAAAAGAATGAACTGTGGGGCAAGGACTATACTACCAAAGGATCGTGATTGGTCGTAAGGGCCAATCACAATCATCCACCTAATTTGCATGCACAAGTTAAAACATATTTCCTTTGGGACTTAAAAATTTATGTTAAGAATATGAAAAGAATACGCTGAAAAGTGTATGTGAAACTGTGGCTTTGGGGTAAAATAGTATATTACATAACGAGCATGGAAAGTGGCAAATTTCATACGAATGTGAAATTTAATTCTAATAATTCCACCCTGCTCGTGATTGACACCAATTCATAAATGCCCAGTTTGTACCTAAGATATTTAGATCTTCTATCAAGATGCCATTAAAGTGTTTAACTGCCAAACCTTTTAAGGGCCGGTTGTATAAACATGTTGAACTGTAGTTCAACTATGAACTGCAGTTTTAGGTAAAAAAAGTGTTGTATATAGTTTAATTCAGCTTAAACTTAGTTCAAATTGGAAGTTCTACAGAACGGTCAATCCGGACCGTTCAAGGACGCTGAACTTGGTTCAAGTGGCCAATGTTATTACGTTATTAGTGATCTACCTAACTTACTTTCTTTTTGATTAACATTGCAGAATACTGAAAATAAATTGAAATTTATAGCAAATCAGCAGGTAGATGCATGTTTCAACTTAGTGCGGTGTAATACGGTCCGTTTTTGCGGGTCCCGTTTTGCAGGATGGCGAGAACGCATGTTTCAACTTAGTGCGGTGTAATACGGTCCGTTTTTGCGGGAGCCGTTTTGCAGGATGGCGAGAACGCACGAGTTTAAACGGCAGGTCCTTTTTTTGCGGTATGAGCGGGGGCATGCTGCCGCATTGGAGGACTGCAGGACGCGCAAGCAAGCGACGACACAGGCAGTTGATTGTCCCATTCTGCGGCATCCCGTTTTGAAATTGAACTCAAAAATATGTTTGATATGGACAAATTAATTGAAATAACTCATGCGGTGCCGCTGTGCATAGCTGCACGAGGTTCCTAATTATATTAAATTTTAATAAGGTCGATTCTCACATAACGACGCGACACGACGCTTCAAAATCGCAGACTATTTTCTCACATAGCAGCGCAACGCGATGTGGTGCGACGCTTCAAAAGTGACAAGCATTTGCAGAGGGTGCATGGTTAGTTAGTTGGCAAACTTCATCATGAGTAGTTCATCATCTTCAAGTGAAGAAGAAGATAAGTATAATAGTAGTGGCATTACTGCATGAACATGAAGAAAAGAAAAGAAGGAAAAGGCGCTATTGGGTCCGTGATGTCTGTAAATACGGATTAAATTAGGGAGAATTCCACACACATGCACACACCCACACACACACACACACACGTCTTGAAGAAGATTTAAGAACCCGACACACCAATTTACTAAGAATCGGGGGGTTCAGGGGTACGGTGAAGCAATTACAGCTTGAAAAATAGGTACTTCACGTAGTAGAGCGCAATGTATATACCTGCGTATATGAGGAGCAACGTTGTCTGCAAACCTACACCGGACGACAAAAATTATCTGGAAAAGCAGGGAATTAGTCGGCCAAACTAATACTGAGAATGAACTTGTGAGTACACTTTCGGGATGGGCTTATTTAGATGAGCGACTTTGATTAGTAGCCGAAAGACAGGCGAGAGCACAAGCTACGACGAAAAACTCCGAAACGGTACCGCTGCTTACTCATAACTTTTTTGTTTTCGGTCGAAATTGAAAATTTTATGTCTTCTTACAAGCCAGAGGTTCAGTATACTACTGCTTTTCAGGAAAGTTTTATTAGGTTCTATAAAAAGCAGTTTTTCGCCACTTGTAACATGCGACTTCGTTTATTGTTTTATATTTTTTTAACAAATTTCAAAACAGTAATAGTAGATTTGTATTTTAAGAACTGTTTGCAAACAAATTCTTGTGTGTCGGGCTTTTAATATTACCTGAAATATCTATTTCGCAGGAAAAAATAACAAAACCAACACATATTTCGATTACTATTTAGCATAAATTCACTTACTTGACTAAATAAAGTAAAAAAACAGTGGTTTAGCAAATTATTATTTATAAATAAAGTACAAAACGATTCTCTTGGCGCCAAATAATAGAATCAAACACTTTTCTGACAGAACTATTTTCACTAGGTTCAGAACTGCCAACATTGTAATATCGGAGATCACCCGAACTACAGTTCAAATCATTTGGTACAACACCTTTCCATCAGAACTTCGTTCAGCTTTTGAACCGCGTTTAGCTAAACTACAGTTCAATTTATGTTTATACAACCGGCCCTAAGACATTTTTCTGGCAGGTCAAAATTTCAAAGCTGCCTACATTTGAGTATGTATGTATATCCTTGCGATTTTCATTTGTAGTGCACAGCTATGAGCATAGCATCCGCGTGGATGCAGTTGTCAGCTTCTGCGCCTACTTAGTTGTGTCGCTTTCTTAGGGAGTCTTACGAAAACCAGATTTTAATTTTAGATATCCAGATTGTGTTGCTTCTGCAAACATATATTTTTATAAGTTCTCAAGCAAGGCAGGTAAATTTTATTATTATTTCAAGTTATTACAGAAGAAGTTGTGAAGTGAGTGTTCTTAGGTAGGTACATAATAAGTGATACGAGCCCTAACATTGTCTGGGCGTCGTTAAAATGAGGTAAGTAAGACTGTAATTAACCTAGATTTATTTGACATATTTTTACCCATTTATTTCTTAACAGTACATAGTATCAAAAATATGAGTGTACCAATGGATAGGACTGATAATACCACATTTAAAAAATATTTTCTTTTATACTTGGTGGTTCACGAAAGCGTACCAAGATGTTTATTTTCAATGGAACAACTTGTATTTTGTCACGGAATTGAATTGGTATTTCGGAGACCGAAAACTTTTCTTAAGCATATCTTATACTTATTTTGAATAATTTAAAAGTTGTTTACTAATTTTGAGTGACAGACAGAATATAATACTCTTGAATTAATAAAATACTTTGCGTACCACTAGCAACAATTTACATATTATAGTATTGACCGATTTCAAGATTTAATTATTTCATCATCAGAATATGTAAACATGTTCTGATGAGATTTTTTAAATCTTGAAACCGGTGAATACTATGATAAATTATTACATTGGTAGTACGCAAAGTATTTTATTAACTACATAGAATATAATACATTTCATAGAATCTAATTTTCTTTACTCGTTTACGAGTACAAGCAACCTATACTTTGTAGCCTCTATTACAGGCCCGTGCAACCTTTTAAGCGAAAGGGCCATTTGCAAGTTTTGTGAAATCTTAGCGGGCCGCACTACTGTCTATCAAGTGTTCCCTAAGTGTGATGGGTTCAGAGTATTTTGAATAATTAAAGACTAACACTTTAAATATTGAGATTTATGATTTTATAATAGTAAAACACTGTGAATTCTTAATAAGTTAACCCCACATGCGAAAAAAACAGTGACACAGTAATTAAACTAGACACGTGTTTCGCTGACAACGTCAGCATCCTGAGGAGTCTTGGCATGTTAAAGTTCTCGATCCAACCACTGTGGACAGTAGAAAAAGTTAACAACGAACACTTTTTTGATAGAAACAAAAACGTTAGGAACACTTGTACATTTGCATGTGTAAAAATAAAAAAAATATTTACAATCAAAACACAAATTATTGAGAAAAATTGCAAAAAAATAAATATCTTATTCTTCAAACAATTTTTAAAGGGAGTGACTACTGTATCGTCCGACCGTTACATTAAATTTTGTTCCAACAAGGTCGGACGTGCGCATTACGCAATGTGAATAAAATACGCCAACGGTCTCGGTGGGTGTACGGGTATCGTCTCAATCTAGCGCTAGATGAGTTCTACCCCCGTACGGGTTTGATTTGTTTCGCTTATGTTTTCACATAATATTTTTTCTCAAAAAATGCGTGTGTCTGGTGCCTCGTCAGCTAAGTGGTCTGTTTCAAAAATGCGTTCCGTCAGCTTTCGTTTCATAATCATAATTAGTTTTTACACTTTCAGTGTATTGACATTCAGTAATGCGCATGCCCGACCGTGTTCGAACATAATTTTAGGTGCCGGTCGGACGGTGCAGTAGTCACTCCCATTTTTAAATGAATTTTTAACAAAACTTTTAGGTTGCTTTAATAAAATAATACCTATTAATAATAAATCAATGTGATTTCTGGCGCTGGTGTTTGTCCACAATTTGAGCAATATTCGGGCGGATGTTGGTTGACGCTAATATAAGCGAATTTGTCAGTTTCATCAAAGAAAAGAATTGTTCACACGTATAATATATGTGCTGTCACAGACGAATTTAAATTCGTCTGTGGTGCTGTACATCAAACGGTGCATTTTATGTGTTTCGTGTTGAGAGAGACGTTACATTTTTTAATAGACATCACTTTGCTTTTTTTTAATATTCAGTTCTGTGCCACGCGGGCCGCATAAAAATGTCAAAGGGGCCGCATGCGGCCCGCGGGCCGCAGGTTGCACTGGCCTGCTCTATTATCTGTATGCTGGTTATCCTTGTCCAGTAATAACTTCAATTATCCATACTGCATTTAGAGCAATATAACTGAATGTTACGTATCAAATCAGTTCTTCACATCCCGTCTTAGTACACTTATCACAGTTGTACAGCTGTATCACTGCACTAACTATGGAAATCGTAAGCGAAGTGTTTTGACGATAAAGCAAAAACTTGGAATTATAAAAGAAAGAGAAAAGGGGGTAGATGTAGCAAGTTTTGCAGTGTTTTGATGCGGGGACACAAACAATATGCGATATTATCAAAATTAGAAGACTTTGTGTTGAAGCTAATACCGTGCATGTTGAAAGTCGTAAAATTCTAAAAGGTTCAAACTTTAAGGTATTGGATGATGCCATGGCAAAGTGGTTTCTACAAAATAGCTCAAACAGTGCTAATATCGGGATGCATGTGTTCTCGTCAAGCACAATCTTTTCATGAAAATTTCATGAAAAATTGGTGGTAAATTTAGTGCGTCAAGGGGTTGGCTAAATAGCTTTAAGGAACGTCATGGAATACGCTAGTTGCCACTTCGGTTGAAAATGGTAAAAAAACGGCAGCTTTTAAGTTAAATAAAGATGGGAAACGTACTGGCTGTGTGGGAAATCAAAGAACCCTAGATTTAAGAAAATTTTGCTAACAATGTATTACCTGCAGATTGCTATAAACAACGTAACTTTGGTAAATAGATATATTTTTAAAGTCCGATTTTCCATTTTATTTTACAATTAAATATTTACATTTGGACAGAGCTGTTGCACCAAGGATAAGATTCTTTAAAGCTAATATTAGAAAAATCATTTGCGCCATGGATAGACCAGGGTGTCATCGAAACCATCTGAAGATGACACAAAGAACTCTCGTAACTATGTCAGTCATAGTCGTCCTCGTGCTAAGCAAAAAGTTTATTACAACTGGGGATTGGGGTAGGATCTGGTTCCAGTATCTAACATGTTCGACCAGAATATATCAGCATACAGAATTGGCAATAAAAAATTCTCAAAAACCCGGACGACCCTCAAACTCGTATGACACCTGATCCCATGTGTCCAGGTTTTTGAAGCTGTACTATACATTGTCTGTTACCCCGGAGTGGGAGCACACCACAATACTTTCTCCAACTATTTACTATTTTTGCCGAGCTTGCCCAATTGCGCGTTATTATGAGAGAGTTGGCAACTGGTGATATAGCCTCATTTCATAAAGAATAAGAAGTAATTTTTTAGAGTTAACAAACTGGCCCCTTGATAAGAAACCGGATGTGTGGTATCGCTTGATTTGGCTTTATGCCGAACTTTATTAAGATTCAGCACCGCTGTGATAAATAACAAACTATCCGCGACCTCAAGCCATATTAGAAACAAGAAAAATCATTAACGCATTGATATATGAAAGAAAATTTTGCAATAAAACATTGTTCATGAATTTGAAAAGTTGAAGACGAAACCTCCAACATTGTCTGCGTCAGCCACTGCACACCCCTAACTTGCGAGAATCTGTGGTTAGACACACTGTATTAAGAACCCCTAATATTAAGCAAGTCTAGTACAATGTCACATATGTCGAATCATGCGTCAATTGGCACTTGTAGGTAAAGTCTGAATAATATAAGTTGGCGTATGATTGAAATAATCTACGCATCATGTTAGTTTGATGTCTCTCTCGCACGCAACTAGTTGATATGGCAGCTAATTATTAACGTAAGATGAAATAATCAAATTTTCCATTGTAACTCTTTATTTCACTCATTCTCATTTATAATGTTGGATAACAATGTATTTGTACGTCTTTGCTTGTCTCGTATGTTATCATGGAAACTAGTATTTTAGTGTCACAGTACTGTCAATGTCCAAACAAATTAGTTCACATGCATCTGTCAACCCATACGCCAAGTTATATGATTTAAACTTTAGATAAGTCTGTCGCTAGCTCTCCATTTATAAGTTCGATGAACTAATTTGTTCTTAAATTGCAATTTATTGGAATAAAGTAACAAAAAAGTCGCTTCTACCTTCACTAAACGAAAGTTGTCTCGTGTAAATTTGACAGATCACTCGTGCAAAGCGTTCATGATCTTTTAACTGTAAAATTTACACTCGTGGTTACCAAGCAAAGCAACAGCTTTCGTAAAATTTCCGACAATTCCAGACCACATTGTATTACTACAGAAAATTTCAATTTGAAGCATAAATCTGGAATAATCGCTGATAATATTATCGAGAAGGGCCCACTCGTTTTGAGCTCATGCCTGCCGCCTTCAAGAATAGAGTAGTGGACAAATACAGTGACTCCCATTTTTTAAATGTGAAGAATTGAAGGAAGCTTTCTCAAAACAGGACACCACATATATCTTCACTTTTATTTCTGCCCAGTTTGATTTTAAGCAAGTGTTTTGTATGTGATTTGATATTATAAAAGAAATAAACAATTAAGACTCAAAACTATTTGTTTTCTAAGTAATGTGTTTATATTTTTTAAGTACTGCCAATGTGCTTCTTTGATGATACCGTTGTTATGCGTTATCTGCTATTTACAGTTATTTTTAATCATGCAGTCTGTCCCATTTCTTCTGCACTTTACCTAACCTTGTTTTTTAAGTGGAACAACCTGTATACCATTACATTTTTGGCTTTTCTGATGAATTTTACTCTTGAGGTTGTATAAGATCCTTTTTGTAAACTGCATATTTGTTGAGTTACGGGTATTTTGAAGAGTTCGGTAACTGTAGATGAAATTTGAAAATGATATGCCACAGAATTAAATAAAGCTGCAGAAGTAATGTTTCAGTGGAATGACAGCAACATCTTGAAGTAAGAATATTAAAAAACTTCGTCTTTATTTTTTCAAAAAGGACGATAATTCTGGTCATTCTGAATTTTTTAGAACTATCGGAAATTTATCTATCAAAATTTTTAAAATGTGTATCAATTCGAAAAGTGTGTAGTTTAAACAAAAATACAGAGAAATGCTAGTTAAAAAAATGGAATCGCCTGTAGTAGTGAAAACATTTTCAAACGATCGAGAATGAAAAATAATTCAGTGGGTCTCTCATTGAACTAGCTTCGCTGAAGTGCATGAATAAACTAGTTAGATGATCTGTATACGTATACAGTGAAAGACTGAAGTCCATGATTGATATAGGACACTTATTTTTAAGGATTTTCTAGTACAAATTTATATTTACAAGTTATCGAAGAAAAAGAACTTAACATATTTGAAGACAGACTAGTCGATTAATAAGAGCTTCATTTGTCTGATAAAAATTTGTTCTTTAATGCAGATGTTAAGCCCGAAGTCAGTGTGCTTAAACGGAAACAAGATATGCCCAGATATATTGTGGATGGATTCGTGTTTCATGTGAATATTATGAAAGGCAACCCTCCCATGACGTAAGTCAGATTCTTTATTTTGATTTTTGAAGTAGCAATTTGAAATATTCTGAACTGTTTTGACATTAAAATAAAGTTCGGCATATTGTAAATTTGGTTTGACTTTAGGAATTTGGGATAATCATGTATTGCAGGTACTTGAGATGTTTAGAATATAAGCGCTTAGGATGCCATGCTAGAGCTGTCATCCCAAGCGACGGAACAATACAAGATATAAAAATAAACAAGCCTCATAATCATCCACCTGATTATGCAGCGGAACAAAAGATAGTTTTTTTAAGAGAACTTAAAGAGGTTATGCTGCAGAATCCAAATATACCGCCAAGGGAATTGTACTCTGCTCTGGGTGAAATGTAATTTTTTTCATAAAAGTTTTAGAGACTTATTTGCTAGTGTCGTTGTTTTAGGTATCCGATTGCTGCTAGGGAAACCCCCTACGAGCTAATTAGACATAAGATGAATAGATGGCGTCGGATGGTGTTAAATGTGTGTAATACTGTTGCTGCTGTAAATACTATTAAGAACGAGTATTAGGTACTGATTTTTATTTTGCTTGTTAGTTATTTATGTTTTATGTGTGCAAATTTAATAAATTAATGGTAATTTTATTAAATTAAATTAGTTTAAAATAATAAACATTTAGATTTATTTAAGTTGTAGTTTTTTCTCGTATTTTAAATCCTTTTGTGTAAAGGAAGGTTGATATAATGGGCTTCACTCTAACTTACGAATTGGACTTCAGAAGAGTTGCTTCATTTTTCGTTTTAAATATTGAAAACTGACCAGTTTTTTAAATAAATAAGAAAATAGTAAAAAATGTGCTATATATTTCTACTTAATATTTGATAGGTAAGTACATTGTAATAATATATGTACATAAAGTTTGAATAATATAACTTGGCGTATGATTGAAATGATCTACGCATCATGTTAGTTTGATGTCTCTCTCGCACGCAACTAGTTGATATGGCCGCTAATTATTAACGTAAGATGAAATAATCAAGATTTTCCATTGTAACTCTCTATTTCACCCATTCTCATTTATAATGATGGATAACAATGTATTTGTACGTCTTTGCTTGTTTCGTATGATATCATGGAAACTAGTATTAGTGTCACAGTACTGTCAATGTCGAAACAAATTAGTTCACATGCATGTGTCAACCCATACGCCAAGTTATATGATTCAAACTTTAGTTACGTTAATTCATGCTATATCGTTCAGAATTATAGAAAATTTTAATTATGCAGTATGTCCCCAGGTGGGGTTACAAAGAGGGAAATTTTTTTTTAATTCTCAAAAAATCACTCCATCACACCCTGCTTGTTCTCAAACTCCTATCGCACATATTTTTTTATCCAGCTGTTCCATGAAACATTTATGTTTTTCAACTTGGAAAATTTGCATTAATGTTGACACTACAGAAGAAATTTATGTAATTCAGTACTATAAATATGTGTCCAAGATAAAGATGTCTATCATGGCCATTTCGACAATGGTAATAGATACAGATTTGGTTAAATGGGGGAAAAGTTGCGCAAGTAATAGGACATTATTTTGCAAGCGAAAAAGTTTCAATAATTTTTTTGGTTTTCTAGAAAACTCAAAAAAATTGAATATTTCGATTTTTTATTACATTTTTTTCTGTTATTGTCATAGGTGGAACAAAAAAGAGCACTTCCTCGCAGCAACTTTTTACAGACTATCTCAAGGAAATATCAGTTTTGCCACCCGACGTTTCGTTCTCAAAAATCATCATCAACTTCATTGTCGAAATCGCCATGATAGACATCTTTATCTTGGACACGTTGTATAGTGATATGTTCTTTCATACCTGTACGAAAATTAGTATATTTTTTTTTAGAAATTGGTTCTGTTCAGATTTAAAAAAAAACAATTATAGGCTTAACGAACATGATCCTTTTTCTATTTGAAGTAAATAGTGCACTATTTGAATACTTAACATTCATGAAAATGTTTTTTTTTTGAATTCACTAATATGTATTTTAATAAAAATTTTCTAAAGTTCAAAAGATGCATAAAAATTAATAACAAATTTCCTGTAAGAGTTGGATAAAAAATGTGTTATGGGAGTTTGGGAATAAGCATGTTTTTTTGAGAAGTAAAAAAATTATTCTTTTTTGTCATCTTTGTAACCCAATATAGGGATATACAATAAATTGTACCGGGTGTCCAAATAAGAAAGGATGCCGACAATATCTAAGGAACCGTTCATGGTACAGCTATGGGAAAGAAAAAATAATAAAAGTTGCCAAGAAAAATTGCTGGAAATTATTTTCAAGTTTCTAAGTTTGCTGCTAGAGGGCGTAATAGTCGTAGTCTACAAAAAAAACAGGGTTTTCTCTAAAATATACCCAGATAAAGTAGATCAAAAATACGAATATTGCAATCTTGAATATATTTTGTATAATTTTGGTTTACCACTTCTTGCTCTAACTCATCAAATAGCAGCGGAGGGGGAGATGCTTGTAATTTCAGTTTGATTTAACCGAAGTTAGCAAACTTAGTCTCGTTGAAAAGAGCTATCTTCCTTTAATCAGATACTTTTATAATTTAAGTCATTTTTGTTCTGTAGTGATCGCTAGAGGGCGTTGTTTGAAAGATCAGCAAACTTTTCAGATTTTCTTGAAAATTTTAAATGGAACAGTATAATAATAATTATAAATTAATTAAAATAGCACAAAATAACGAGAGAAACAGTGAAAACCGCACATTGATATTTTTTTTCGAACAGGAGGTATGGACAAAAGAGTTTTAGGGGCGGGAGGACGGGTTAATTACTAACCTTTACAGGTGCCACCGAATATAAAAGACATTTTGAAAATATAATCATTAAAATTATATGTTGCTTCTTCGTGACCGTTTTAAATGTGGAAATTACCATTTTTAAAGCAGAAACCTATGTTTTAGGTATTAAAATATACTCTTGTAAATTGCAATATTTATTATGAATTCTTAAGAAGATGACCCCACAAGCTAAAAGACAGTGACACAGTCATTAAACTCTACACATATTTCGCTGACAAAGTCAGCGTCCTCAGGGGTGTGCTGTATAACTGTATTTTGGCGTGTGAGGTTAACTTATTAAGAATTCATAGTGAATTTACGCCAAAGTTACTGATCCAACCACTGTGTGCGCAATATATTTATTAAACAAGTTGGCGTTGAAACAAATAGATTCAGCACAATGTCAAATGTTTGATATCTACAAATGTCTTAAATTTTCGGAAGATGGGAGACTTTCTCCAAACTATAGTAAAAGCTATTTTATCATATTTGTATAATTTTTATATTGACATCAAAGCCTACACAAATTTATCACTACTACACATTAATTGCAAATGTTGAACCGGGCGTTACCAACAATTTTTGCCCCCATCCTCTCAATCCTAACTAATTTGTTTATATCTCCGGTTAGAAAAAAGATATCAATGCGCGGTTTTCACTATTCCTTTCATCATTCTATCCTATTTTCAACTAGGCTATAATTATTATATCATTCCATTTAAAATTTTCAAGAAATTTTGAAAAGTTTGCGGGCCTTTCAAACAGCGCCCCCTACCGCTCACTACAGAACTAAAAGAACCTAGCTCATAAAAGCATATAATTACCCAAAGAGAGCTATTTTCAAGGAGACCAAGTTTGCCAAATTATGTTGATTAGTGGTACTGGACCGTTCGAACAACTACTCCTCGGGCAAATACCCCGCCAGGCATTGAATTATAGAACTAAATCCAGATTTTTTGTACTACGAGACGTTTCAGACTGCTACCCCATCTAAGATGGCTTTGAAACAATCCTAATTTGTCTCCATGTACGTACGTGCTTTTAAGCAGGTCTTTGTTGAAATATTGCATGTTTTGAATGTGTATGGAAAACCGCAGACCAACTGGTTTCGTCCTTCTGGGACTCATCAGTACGGTGCTTTCCCCTACACACTCAAACCATGCAATTTAATCTTGCTATATATACTGCCGCGCTCTGGACAGATATCAGCAAGTGACAACTACTTTGAGTAATTATCTAGTATTAATTAGTGGTACTGGACCGTTCGAACAACTACTCCTCGGGCAAATACCCCGCCAGGCATTGAATTATAGAACTAAATCCTAATTAATCCTAATTAATACTAGATAATTACTCAAAGTACTTGTCACTTGCTGATATCTGTCCAGAGCGCGGCAGTATATATAGCAAGATTAAATTGCATGGTTTGAGTGTGTAGGGGAAAGCACCGTACTGATGAGTCCCAGAAGGACGAAACCAGTTGGTCTGCGGTTTTCCATACACATTCAAAACATGCAATATTTCAACAAAGACCTGCTTAAAAGCACGTACGTACATGGAGACAAATTAGGATTGTTTCAAAGCCATCTTATATGGGGTAGCAGTCTGAAACGTCTCGTAGTACAAAAAATCTGGATTTAGTTCTATAATTCAATGCCTGGCGGGGTATTTGCCCGAGGAGTAGTTGTTCGAACGGTCCAGTACCACTAATTAATACTAGATAATTACTCAAAGTAGTTGTCACTTGCTGATATCTGTCCAGAGCGCGGCAGTATATATAGCAAGATTAAATTGCATGGTTTGAGTGTGTAGGGGAAAGCACCGTACTGATGAGTCCCAGAAGGACGAAACCAGTTGGTCTGCGGTTTTCCATACACATTCAAAACATGCAATATTTCAACAAAGACCTGCTTAAAAGCACGTACGTACATGGAGACAAATTAGGATTGTTTCAAAGCCATCTTAGATGGGGTAGCAGTCTGAAACGTCTGGTAGTACAAAAAATCTGGATTTAGTTCTATAATTCAATGCCTGGCGGGGTATTTGCCCGAGGAGTAGTTGTTCGAACGGTCCAGTACCACTAATTAATACTAGATAATTACTCAAAGTAGTTGTCACTTGCTGATATCTGTCCAGAGCGCGGCAGTATATATAGCAAGATTAAATTGCATGGTTTGAGTGTGTAGGGGAAAGCACCGTACTGATGAGTCCCAGAAGGACGAAACCAGTTGGTCTGCGGTTTTCCATACACATTCAAAACATGCAATATTTCAACAAATTATGTTGAACCAAACGGAAGTTACAAGCATCTTCTCAATCAATCGTTCCCCCCCCCCCCCCCCCCTCCGTTGCTATTTGATGAACTAGATCAAGAAGTGGTAAACCAAAATTATACAAAATATATTCAAGATTGCAATATTCGTATTTTTGATCTACTTTATGTGGGTATATTTTAGAGAAAACCATGTTTTTTTTGTCGACTATGACTATTACACCCTCTAGCAGCAAACTTAGAAACTTGAAAATAATTTCCAGCAATTTCTCTTGGCCACTTTTATTATTATTTTTTCTTTCCCATAGCTGTACCATCAAATTTTTGAAATCGTCCGTTCTACACAAAATGGGTACTCTTATTGCATAAAGCTAGAGCCGATAATTTTCGAGATAATTCAATTTTTGTTTGGGTATGCAAGTTCAGAAACACGCCTCAAGTAGCATCAAATAGACTGGCGAATTCGGCTATGATCAACAACAAAGGTCTCTTTAGACGCCTTTCACAAAAAAGTGAATTCTGTCCATTTTATTGTAAAGTTTGTGTTTTTATGGTCCTGACCAAAGCCCTATTTATATATTTTTTGTTTAGAATTAAGACTGTTTTAATGTAAGCTCTGATTTCAATGTCTTACTAAGCGTACATTATTGTCCAATTAAAAGAAATATAGATCTGTTATTCGCGAGGTTATTCCTTTGTAATTTCGAGAGGCGGCGGTACATCAAGAGCACCACCACTACAAATAATGGTCTTGTAAAAATGCTCGATAAAAGCTGGATGTTCGTAAAAGGAGTGCGCATTAGCATGATTTATGGCCAATAGTGGGGCTACCGAAATATCGGGTTAGACACATGGTAATTTAGTAGAGGGGATATGCCACTTGCTAGCATAGTAATAGTACCGCGATTTTTCCATTACTATAATGTTAGTAAGCAGCCGGAACCGACTGCATATTCCCTTCACTTTGCGATCTCGTCTGCTGCGTCTAGTCTGGTATCTCGAGAACCCTGCCAAGCAGCATAAAAGGGTGACTTTTTGTGACTCGCTTGTGTAAGTGATACTTTCTACCAATAAAAAAATTTAATATGTTCAGAGAATGCAATTTATTTCAAAATAGCCGAACCTAAAAAATAGAAAACAAAAAGTAAGAACAACACAGAAACAATTCTACAAAATTTTACTTTTTTCTGCATTGTAAATTGTTTTACTTAAAGAAAGCGAACCGCAGCATTACATGCAGTTAACCACATGCCGGGCCTCATATCTGGATGCCTCATCTAGCTATATTTTCATTGATGTTGTTAGTCTTCATGTTGAATAAAGTACGGCTTCTTTCCGCAGGTTTTTTCAAATTTGTTGTACAAGACAAAGAACATAATTTAGTCCTCCACCAACACATTTACAGAACCGTAAGTGCGATAAATGGCGAGAAGACGTTAATGTGCATTGGAAAACATTGTCCTGCAAAGTGTATAGTGCGCAATGGAAAAATTCAGAGCAGAATGGGAACACACAATCACGCTGCTCCAGAAGAATACATAAGTTATAGTGAGAGTAAAGGACTCGTAGTGTACAAACGAACCATTTAATTTTTTACTTGTTTTTATTGCTTGGTGATCATGCTTTTATCAATTTTAATTCTTTAATTTATATTTTAATGATTTGCTTTAATGAAATATTCATGAAACACTTTCAGTAAGTGCTGCAATAATAAATTCCAATTTTAATAAATAGATATTGTATTAATTAATTCTGGTGTATCTATCGCAATACATAAATTCGGGTAGTACCCGAAAAAATGCTCGGGACTAGTAATTAGCAAATAAAATGTTCAGATTCCTATGTATGTTTTTCAACTAAACTGGTCGCCTACTCCTCTACCCTGTCTGAATCGGCATGAGTATTCTGTTGCAGTTTCCATTAACCTGTTTTCCATATATCTTGATAATATTTTAAAAGCAATGCATTTATGGTATCCACTCTCTGTTTTATGGCGTTTCTTATAAACATCCACATATATGATAAAATCAAAAGAAAAGAAAAATGCTTAGCGTTAGGATGACAATCAGTAGGTATTAGAAAGAGTTAGGGAAATATATGGAAGACAAGAATAGAAGAGATAGGATAATGGGAGACGAGAAAAGAATTATTTCGCAAAATACTATGGGCAGAGATAGGAATAAAAACAAGTAGAGATATAGGAAGGATGCAGGTGTGTCCAAACTGTGTATTCGAACTGAAATCCATATGACGAGTGAAAGTGAACGATATTAAGACGGGGTGATCGGCTCTCGACAATACTGTTCAACATTGTGCTGGAAATTGTAATGAGAGAAGTAAAAATGAATATGTATGGTGTGCTTTACGATAGGAGACATCATTGCGTGGCTTTTGCTGATTACGTTGTTATAATATCATTAGTGAAGAAACACTAGAGGTGGTAAAGTAGTTGAAGAAGGGACTCGTAATTTTCAAAATAGTGGACTATCCAGAACTTCCCCGAAACAATTTGAAGAAATATGGACCCGAGTGGTACTGGACCGTTCGAACAACTACTCCTCGGGCAAATACCCCGCCAGGCATTGAATTATAGAACTAAATCCAGATTTTATGTACTACGAGATCCATACTGAATGCTACCCCAAACATATCGTTGGGCTTGGAACATCCTTAGATCTCTACGTACTTTCCTGCTAAACTAGCAGATAGTAAGTATTGTTAGAAGTTTTTCAATATTGCATGTTTCGAATGTGCATGGAAAACCGTATAATAATTAGCTCTTGCTAATGCTTACACCAAGCGTGTAAGTATATATAAAGAAAGCATTATTGCATGGTTCGAGTGTGTAGGGCAAAGCACCGTACTGGTGAGTCCCAAAAGGACGAAACCAGTGGTCTACGGTTTTCCATGCACATTCGAAACATGCAATATTGAAAAACTTCTAACAAAATATGGACCCGTTAAATTTTGGGTTTGATTTCACAAAAAAAAGAAATAAAATCCTGGTAGAATGTCAATGTTGATTCTGATTTACTCAGTTGATGTCAGTACCTGCATTAATAGTGGTCGGTTTGTGTTAGATCAGTGTTATAAGTGTTGTTAATTTAGCGGTAGTTCTGAAACTCGTGCAGCATTTAAGGAAATAATTGAATGTGTACGTGACAATGGAAATTTAGAAACAAATCGTGAATGAGACGGTGTATTTTGATGTATGAAGAATAAATTTGCATTTGGTTTAATACAAGAAGATTGAAGTCAATTTACTCAAATGAGCTTGCAGGTCTGCGGACAAAATTTCTAAAAGTTGTAGCATCAAAGGTGTGTATCAAATTTTTATTAATTTAAAATTTTAGAGTAATAAAAAAGGGGTCCATTGAAATAAGGTGAGGTCTTCTCCGTTTTAATTTATAAAAACTTTATAAGCCGCTTATTCAATGAATGAATTATCAGCTATTCTACTAAGACGGGAAGATTATTGGAGGTAAGAAAGTGAATGGTATGTGTGAAAGAAGAGATGAATTTAACTAGTCAAGGTTTAAAATTTGTATGACACAGGAGGGCATGCCACTAGCAAAATTGTTAACAAAGAACCGCCGCGCCGCCAATTCTGCTGATGATAGCAGTAATCGGTAATAGTTCAAGGAGAAAGAGAATGATACCAAAGCAGAGGTGGAGAGAAGTGGAGAAGAACATAGAGGAAATGCGCAATACACTGAAAACAAAAAACAGGAACAGGCGGAAAGAAATAAAGGATCAGGCCATGGACCTGCTTGACTCAAAATTCTGAACTATTGGTATATTGTGGAAGATATATTTGAGTATTCAGAATGCTTCATTACCCATTGCACCTGTGGAACCAAAAAGGTAAGGTTACCAATAAGTATATAGCACAGACTTATCTTCAGGGATGTTTTTCTCAGTCACTCTGATTCGAATGCGATTATGCAAAAAAAATTATACCATTAGAGCCCAACGCCCTCGGTTTCACAGGCTAATTCACGTATTGGCAGTATGCAAACTTAGCACTGTAGGAAATCTGAGCCACGGAGGTCAAGTGCTGAGAGCACAGTGAAATTACTATATATTTTCTGTGCTAATAGCGATTGTTGATCCTAAAAATAGAAATTGTATTTGCGAAATATTCAGAACTCTTTAGTTTCGTACAATCGAATGTCCCTTTCTTTGTTGTATTGTATATTATATTTTTTCGTTTGTTGTAATATCTGCATGTGTTCTGTCAATGATGGATTGAATGAATAAATCTTATCGAATCAGCCAAATTTGGTAATCGTCAAATCTCCCTATTTGAAAACATATTTTCTTACTACATAGTTGCGAAATAAATATACATATCGGGTTTTGAACATTTTAGATGCTCATTACTAGTTCCCAATGTTTATAATTTAGAACTTCATATTCGGTACCCAAAGTTTTACAAAAATTGCTGTAATTTAAGGAGGCAAAAAATGAAGTACTGACCGAAGAGAAGTAAAGGTTTAAAATGCATCTCTGAATTTTTTGAGGTTAAGCCTGACGAATTCTTTACAGATGCTTTTGATCCACAAGAAGCAACATTCCTGTTCTTGAAGTTTTAAGATATAAATGTAAAGAAAAACGACAAAACTAGACGGTCACTGATGGTAGCGCTAACTAAATTTGACTCACCTTTCCGTTGGTGATGGTTCTAATTTTAAGTACTTAACTGGCAAGTTGTGGCTCATGAATTTCTAATTCGTTTATTTGTATTCAGGATTCTCTTATTTAAACTGCGGCCGTTGGAAGAAAGTCCTTGCCTATGACGGATATTACTATACATGCGATAAGCAACGGTATGGAGAAAAAAGGAATTGGAGATGCATGAAATGTAAAGTTTTAAAGTGCAAAGCGCGTTTGTCTATGAAAAATCAAGTGCTTAAATTTGTTAAGAATATTCATAATCATCCGAGAGAAGTGTTAGTGTAGACGTAATTTTGTCATTCTTGGGGGCTTTGTTGCTCGAGACAAAGCTTTGGTTAAAAATGACTAAGGAGTATTTTATGAGTTTTAGTTTTTAATTTATTCATACTTGAGAAAACACTAAATTAATTGTAGTCATTAGTTTTATAGCAGAAATTATGTGTTATTGTAAATTTGGTTTCGTATAAATTTTGTACTCGTTATTTTGCTGTATCTATTTCATTCAATAAATTTGTCAAAAGGTACACATTAATACTTTATTTTTATTTGAAAACTTTCTTAAAAAACTGTCACCTTAAGTTGTTGCTTGATATGATACAACTACAATTCTGAAAATTTGGGGTTGGTCATACAAGCTTACGATCTTTTGGTTAAAAATATTTTCAAATCATATCGGAAGTGGCTACATATCTACTGCTTATTTTAACATTCGGTTTTTGCTTCATACTTTTTGAAAATACCTCTTGGTTATGTAACGTTCTGCTCTTGTTGAATTGTGACTTTGTTTTAAGAGCTATGACAAAATGTTTTATACAAAAGTTACTTGGATTCAACTTCTGCATTTTCCAAAATTATTTTCAAATCTACAGGGTGTGTACTTTTCGTGGGCCATGTGATACTTTGTTTTCTTTAATGAAACATAGTGCTGTTGGACACATTTTTGAATTCTGCGTGAAATTTTACGGCAACTTCATTATAAACACGTTGAAATTTCGGTTTTGACTAAAAACACAGATGCAAGGTTGTTTAATTTTCTACTGTTTTGTTGGGTATGTCTTCGGTGTTTTCAGAATAAAATTATTTGCTTGGATATTACATTTTTTATTCACTACGTTTTATGTCACGTCTAATTTATACAACCATTTTAGATGCTCCAAAAATAATCAAAATTGAAATAGAAATATACGGTTAACAATAGGCGAATTGTTGTTATTACATGATTTCGTCCATTTTTGTTGAGAAATTCAAAAATGTAATAAAAACTGGGGCCTTCCATCCAAAAAAGTTAAGTTTTTGGCAAAATTTTTGGAAAAACCGAAATTTCTCAAAAACTTAAAATTTCGATGCCGTGTTTATAGTAAAGTTATCGTAAAATTTCACGCAAAATTCAAAAATATGCCCAAAAGTACTATGTTTCATTTAAGAAAACGAAGTATCATACTGTCCCGCGAAAGGTACGCACCCTGTAGATTTTAAATAATTTTGGGAAGTGCAGAACTTGAATCCAAGTACCTAACTTTTGTACAAAACATTTTTTCATAACTCTTAGAACAAAGCCACAATTTTCGGATGGTAGAACGTTGAATAACCCTGTATATATACAGGATGGTTCATTTTGGGTGCAAGTATGGGGGATTTCATAAACTATAACAGTTAGAAAAAAGCTGATGGCGCAGTCTCGATCTCTTTTTACGGGCTTTGCTCAGTGGCATGAACAAAATTTTGCGATCGCCTTTTGTTTTCAAGTTATGGGGCAAAATTGCTTTTTTTCAACATTCCGGGGACTGCTTATATCTCGCTTATTATTAGAAATTCGGGGATGTTGTAAAGACGTTCTTAAGACACTTTTTTGAGTAGATTACAGGGGTGAAGTCACATTTTTATTTAAAGTTACGTTTTTAACATGACGACACAAATATGCTTAATTTCTTATGGTGAGGATATTTGAATAACGCTGGAACGAAAAGAGAGTTTTTCTGATTTCAGCGATATATAGTTTGATATGCTTATTAATCTTAATTTATGAGTTATCACGACTTTTCTAGTTTTCTTGTGATTTTATTGACTTTGACGTAAGCATTTAGGCACGCAGCAGACATATTAATTTATTTTTATTGCTTATTCGTACTAGTGCTTTTTAGTATGATTTTTCATTAATATCCAACCTATCCGTATTGTCTAATAAGTGCAGGACATGCACAATATGAGAATATTACAGGTATAAAAAATCAGTAGGTAAATAGTGTTTTCAATAAGTGTGTCATTGTCACTGTTACAAATTTTGTTAGGATAATAAAAATGGAATATGAAAACTATGAAAAATACATGATAGAATGTTTTATTCACTGTAACAAACATTGCGGTGCTGCAGCGGATTTGTATTTTTATTTCGCGGCCTACTAATTTTTTTTACCTATCATATTCTCGTATTGTGCATGTCCTGCACTTGTTAGACAATCCGGTTGGATATTAACGAAAAATCGCACTAAAAAGCACTAGTAAGCACTAGACGTAATAATCAATAAAAATAAATTAATAACATGTCTGTTGCGTGCCTAAATACTTACGTCAAAGTCAATAAAATAACAATAAAACTAGAAAAATTGCGATAACTCATAAATTAAGAAAAACAAACATATCAAACTATATGTATATCGCTGAAATCAGAAAAAAACTCTTTTCTTTCCAGTGTTATTCAAATATACCCCCCATAAGAAATTACGCATGTTTGTGTTGTCATGCTAAAACTGTAACCTTAAATAAAAATGTGACTACGCCCCTGTAATCTACTTAAAAAAGTGTCTTAAGGATGTCTATATAACATCCCTGAATTCCTAATAATAAGAGAGATTCCCCGGAATGTGGAAAAAGGCAATTTTGTCCTATAACTTGAAAACAAAAGGCGATCGCAAGATTTTGTTTGTGCCACTGAGCAAAGCTCGAAAAAAGAGATCGAGACTGCACCATCAGTTTTTTTCTAACGGTTATAGTTTACGAAATCCCCAATACTTGCACCCAAAATGAACCATCCTGTATATAACATCACAAGCTTTCGAAATACTTTTTGTTGAAATTTCGTATTTATTTTGTGCTGTGTTAATTTTCTCTGAATAGACAGCGAGAAAGTTGATTACATTTTTAGGGCATTTATTACCCTATATTATCCAATGGCAAGTATCAATTCTGATAATAGTTAGTATTGTTTGACAAATTTCACAGTAACTGTGGATGCGATACCTAGACTTACACGAGATAGTGCATGAGAAACTATGTAGGTTCGCACATTTGATTAACTCAACCTTTTGTCAGATCGTGGATGAAATTTGTTGAGCGGTAATTTTAAATTTCCCACCTCTCCGATATCACATGTAGTGGTTCTTCTTTTACAGCTGCTTGTGCCGATGTACGAGTAGATAGATAAAAATATTGGCCCCTTTTTTGGAATTTGCAATTGTCATAGCTTCAGCAAGAGATATGGATGCCTCATCTTCAAAATACTGATTCGATACCACACTTTTGAAAGCCAAAATAAAGCAACAAACTTCTAGTTCTTGACCAAATTTGCAATATATGTTAATGGCCTACAAATTCTTGCCCTCCACTCATTTACAGTTATTCTCTCATGCTAAAAAATTTATATTATTCATCAATGAGAATGTTCAACAAAATGGCATTTACTATTTTTTTTGTTATGTGGTTAGAAAGATGGTAGTTGTTGGTCTTTCCATAGGGGCAATTCTCCACTTTTGCGAATTTACAGAACGAATTATGTAAATGTAAACTTAAATATTTACATTATGTCAATTACACAAGCAAAGTTACACCAAGTTAAGTGAGGGAAAAAATAGATTTTAATGTATTTCTATTAATTAATAATAATTGTAGTACTGTAAAATTTATTGTTCTTTGGTTTACACTTTTCCATTGGTGATATTTCTAAATTTAAGCACCTAATGGGCAAGTGGCTCATGAATTTCTAATTCGTGTATTTCTATTCAGGATTCTGTTACTTAAACCATGGTCGTCGGAAGGAAGTTCTTGCCTATGACGGATATTATTATACCTGTGATAAACAACGGGATGGAGAAAAAAGGAATTGGAGATGCGTTAAATTCCAGGTGTTAAAGTGTAAAGCGCGCGTATCAATCAGAAATCAAAGACTTAAATTTGTTAAAAATATTCATAATCATCCGAGAGAAGTTTTAATGCAGTCGTAAATAAATACCCAATTTTGGATTCTATGGATTTTCCAACAGAAATATATTTTTGGTATTTTTCCTTCGTCCAGTTTTTTTAACTGCTGTTGGAGAAAACTTGCTAGTTTGGCCATAACTTATTGTGGGGCTCTACGTTTCTGAAAGAAATTCTTTTGCGATTTTTTAAGAAACAGAAATACATAGTAGATTGGTCATGGAGCCTGGAATAGGGATGTGCGATAATTGTATTTTGTTATCGATATTTTTTATCAATATATTGATATATCAATAGTCATTGATAATTATTGATATATCGATAATTGGCATGGTTAAAAATTTGGCACCAACCGTACGCAGTGCTGGTATTTTCTTTGTTTTTCAATGTACATTAATAAATTGATATCTAATATTGTAATAGAATTATAATATTGCTATATTTTGTTTGACATGTAATATATTTCCTATATTTTTGACATTAAATAAATTTATCGAAAGGTGCACAAAATATTTTATTAGAAAACCTTTTTGGACTGGCAGTGTTTGCCCTTCCAGGGATGAGGCACTGCAAGCTTATAAAAAGATCACACATTTTCAAAGCGTTTTGATGTATCAATATGATTAAATTACAATACAAAAATGATATTTGTAGGGTGGATTTTCAAAATTAAGTTGCATTTGGTATTTTAATTTAGATGACTGAACTTTGGCAGTCATGTCACATTTAAAAAAAACTGACTCAGAAATTAGGAGTTTTATTGTACAATAAGCCTGAATATTTATTAAACAAAAAATATGAAATGCAAATAAAATAAACACATAATATGTACATTAAAATAGCATTAATCTTTCAAGTTCTTCGCTTCTTCTTGCACCCTTATCAATATTCCCCTTGCCGAAGTTAGTCTTGTTCTACATTTGTCAGCAATATTGGGCATGCGAAAGATTCAGTAAACAAATTATATGCGCAATGGGAGTTTCAGAACCAGCAGGGTTTTTTATGAACAGTGAGTTTTTGAGAAATTGAGAATCCACGGTCTTGGGGTAATAATAAGCGGCTTACATTGCCCTCTGAAATATAATATATTATGTATTTCAATACATCATGGCTAAATTAAGCACCTCTCAACCTGCTTACTGGTACTGTTAGGAAATTTGGCAAAACTCTTTAACATTATTTTCTTTCATGGTACAGTCATAACCAATTTTAAAACTGGATGTAAGTTGTTAAACAAACCTGACCGAGACGATAGCTCATGACCACAGCAACGGCACAAGAGAGATATTATTTTTTACATGATCCATCTCATGTGACTATTAGAATTTATTAATGTCTGTTTAGATCTTCACCAGCACTTAACGTGTCATAGCATCTGTATCGTTCTTTTAAGTCCATGTGAAAGCTTCCATAATTAAATGTTTGTTCTTGTGACAGTAAATAAAGTAAGGCCCCCATTGTTCTACGGGTAACCTAATGGTCTAGTGAGACACTATATGAAACTGGATACAGATGATAACAAAGATACAATTTTGCATTACACAATTTCATCTGATTAAAAGAAGAACTCCCTAAATCCTATTTTGTTTTTAGGCATAGTGTATTTCGTTTCTGGAACGAAGAATCCCTTAATTATAGTAGATGATTATAAGTTTGTGCTGAATAAAAAACTGGACGGTAGAAATATGTGGAGGTGCCAGTGGTATGTTAAAAGAGGCTGTAGAGCTAGACTTGTTACGTATGGAAACACTGTTAAACTTACTAATTCTGCGCACAACCACCCTCCGAATTCCACGAAAGAAAAGTATAAATTTATGCAAAGTCAAATGGTGACAATAACCAAGTCGAAAAGCCTGGATAATTTATAACTGTTTTAATGTTCGAATGTGTAATTTGCCATATATTTCCTTTTTCTGTGTAAATATTAATTTGTACAAATATAATTTCATTTTTATTTATTGTGTGTTGCTATTTTTCTGAATGCAGGCATTTTCGAACTCAATATCTGGTACTAAAAATAAAATACTTCTACGTTGTTTAATATAAGGACAGGAAGCTAGTATAATACATAACCTGACGCTATAAAATAATAATTTGCAACAAGTTCGGCCAAATATCGTCCTTGGGTCTCCGATTATTAAATCAATATATTTTTATTAGTTCGTCCGCTTGGATTGTACCACTTAAGATACACCGTTATTTTTTTTCTACTACTTGCTACATTATATTGTCATACATTATCATATTACATAATTATATATCACTTTAATTTTGTAATTATTCTTATCCTTGTATTATGTAAAAATAAATTATTCATTTTTCGCAAATTTTGTTGGCTGATTTCTTTTATAAATTTCGTGGCGGCCTTTCTACGAACCTCCCTGTCTCCACTGATTGAGCCTGCAATCAGCAAAACGAATTAAGGCATAGGATTGGATAGTACTCTGATCGTGAAGATTAAGAAAGCCATGTAATAACTTTTCGCCAGCAATCGAATTGTAGAAAAAAGAAATATATTTTTCCTAATTTTATGTTCTCGACAATATTTTGTAATTTTATTGGACACTTTGAACAAGTTCGAGGAACACCGGTTAAAAATCAATGACTTATATGGTGTTCTGTATTTTTGTTCTAAACATAAAACATATATCACAAAATCTAAAAGAAACAATTTTGTTTTATGGTATCGGGGTAGGTAAATTATGTGGAGGCATATGCTTTGATTTACTTGATTCATTTTCCTTAAGTCCCTAAATCTCGTTTTGTTTTTAGGCATAGTGTATTTCGATTCTGGGAAGAAAAATCCTAAAATTATACTAGATGATTATGATTTTGTGCTGAACCGAAAACTGGAGAAAAGGAATATGTGGAGATGCCAGTGTTATGCCAAACGAGGGTGTAGAGCTAGGCTTATAACTTATGGCAACACTGTTAAACTTACTAATTCTGCACACAACCACCCTCCGACTGCTATGAAAGAAAATTATAAATTTATGCAAAGTCAAATGGTAACGATAATCAAGCCAAAAAATGTGGATACTTTACGTTTACTTTAACGTGCCTTTACTGTAATTTTGTATAGAATTATGTATCTTTGATCTGTAGTATACAAATAAATAGCTGCCTATTCATGTGTTGGTAGATACTTAGCGGAGTGTTTTGTGTATGACGCTCAATTGCAATATGGTCTGAAAATATTGGCGGCCCTGTTAAACTGCTGGATAAAAATATCTACTTATTCCTTAGCACAAAATCTGAATATAGTCTAAGTCTGGTACAGTTTATTTCGAAATTGAAGTATTGAGCCTACTTAAACTGGTATAGTAAAACGCGCGTTCACAGTATCATGCTTAAAAAAGTTGCTAGAACTGGCAGATTGGCACGTACTTAAAACACTAAGTGACTGTTACGAGGGAAGGTCCAATAATTCGCGGAATGGAGGGGATGAAGGGCAAAAAAACTAATGCTTTCAATTTTCGTTTTCAATGTATTCCCCCTTAAGCCTAATACATTTATCAGATTTTTCAATAAGTTTTCTTATGCCTTCGAGAAAAAAGTTGTTTTCAAAATACTCCGAAATTGCTGTTTTGACTTCTTCATCATCCAGAAATTTCTTCCCTCGAAGTTCTTTTTTCGAATTTGGGAATAAATAATAATCTGATGGGGCTAAGTCTGAACTATAGGGAGGGTGGTTTAATGTTTGGAAGCCACAGCTGTGAAGAGTAGTCAATGCAACATTGCTCTTGTGCACTGGCGCGTTGTCGTGCAAAAGCAACACCCCTTTGGTCCACTTTCCTCCTCTTTTTTTCCTTCACAGCATCTTTTAGTCGTTCCAGCAGGTCAGCGTAATATATTCCAGTTATTGTGGTACCCTTATCTTTATAATCAATCAGCAGAATACCTTCTGAATCCCAAAACACAGTTGCCATAATCTTCCCAGCTGATTGCGACACCTTGAACTTTTTGGGGGGTGCTGTGCCCTTTTTGTGCCACTGCATAGATTCCTGCTTTGACTCAGGCTCATAATAATAAACCCAAGTTTCATCACCAGTGACAATTCGGTTCAAAACTTGATCTTCATTGTCTCTACAGATGTCCAAAAATTCGCATGTACACTCAACGGGCCGAAGTTTTTGAAGCAGTGTGAGCATTCTCGGCACCCATCTTTCGCTTACTTTTGACATCCCTAGATGTTCATGGAGAATCCTTAAAATGGTTGTGGGTGATACTCCAACCATTTCAGCAAGTTGTTTCTTCAAACGGGCATCTTGCACTACAAGTTTCTCAACTTTTTCAATAATTTGTGGGCAAGTCACTTCAATGGGTTGTCCCGAGCGGGAGTCGTCTTCAATTGACTCTCTGCCTTGCCTGAACAGATTATGCCACTTGTAAATTATTGTTTTACCAGGACACGAGTCACCGTAAACGGCCCTTATCTCTTCTGCAATGATTTGAGGACTTTTCCTTGTTTTGATAAAAATTTGATGACAGCACAAAATTCAATTTTCTCCATACTTTGAACTTAGCTTGCTTGATCGGCGATATGACGGATGCTATACTTGGGCGGCCCAACACACGGAGTGATCACCCTGCAAGAACGTGCTCTAGCGGGGCCAATATTAATTTATGGCGACCGAATTGGAGTGCTGCCACTTCGTTGGGTCTAAAGAAAGCGCATCACTGCGGTTCTGTCGTCCTAAATTGAAAGTGCAGGGTGATCACTCCGTCTGTTCGGCGGCCCAAGTATAATGACCTTATTAGGCTGAAACTTGGAACATACTCATAACTACTGAATCAACCTTTAAGCACATATAATCCCACCACTCCGCGTTATCCCCTCGATTCTGCGAATTATTGGACCTCCCCTCGTATCACTGTCACTTTGCTGTCATTT
This sequence comes from Xestobium rufovillosum, assembly GCA_963966045.1. Lineage (NCBI taxonomy): Eukaryota > Metazoa > Arthropoda > Insecta > Coleoptera > Ptinidae > Xestobium > Xestobium rufovillosum. The sequence goes on from OZ014496.1 coordinate 24,408,819, forward strand.
TAGTTCACTATGATTTTTTTGTAAAGCTGACCGCACACGATCAATATTATTGACAATATCGTTATTTGACCAATCAAAACGCGGTATTATTGGTCAAATCACAATATTGTCAATAATATTGATCGTGTGCGGTCAGCTTATGTTAACCCCACATGTCAAAAGATAGTGACACAATAATCAAACTCGACACTTGTTTCGCTGACAAAGTCAGCATCCTTAGAGATACTGCTACTGGAACCTAGAAGTGTTTATCTAAAAAAGTGTAACCACATTAAGATTTTCGCTGCAAAATTGTATCATCTACAATGCGACCTACGATGGCAAGTATGCCAATGTATTTATTACAATAAGAAGAATGACGAAAATCCAATATTTATACTTATGCTTTGAATGATTTACGACTTTACAATCACAAAATCTAAAAGAAACAATTTTGTTTTATGGTTTAGGGGTAGGTAAATTATGTGGAGGCATACGCTTTGATTTACTTGATTCATTTTCCTTAAGTCCCTAAATCTCGTTTTGTTTTTAGGCATAGTGTATTTCGTCTCTGGGAAGAAAAATCCAAAAATTATACTAGATGATTATGATTTTGAGCTGAACCGAAAATTGGAGAAAAGGAATATGTGGAGATGCCAGTGTTATTCCAAACGAGGGTGTAGAGCTAGGCTTATAACTTACGGCAACACTGTTAAACTTACTAATTCTGCACACAACCACCCTCCGACTGCCATGAAAGATAATTATAAATTTATGCAAAGTCAAATAGTAACGATAATCAAGCCAGAAAATGTGGATCCTTTACGCCTACTTTAACGTGCCTTTACTGTAATTTTTTATAGAATTATGTATCTTTGACCTGTAGTATACAAATAAATAGCTGCCTATTCATGTGTTGGTAGATACTTAGTGGAGTGTTATATTTTGTGTATGACGCTCAATTGCAATATGATCTGAAAATATTGGCGGCCCTGTCAGGGGCGGGTGGGAAGGTTTTACCGGCCCGGGAAACAATTGGCATCGACCGGCCCAATTTTTTTGAGAAACAGAAAATACCCATTTTTATACTTTGTACATGTAATTTTTTAATTTATTTTTTAATAAAATATAAATGGGGTTTTTTAAGGTTTTTAATATAAAACATTTCAAAAAAGTACAACCAAACTTAAAATCTCGAGAATTTAACGACGAACGACCGGGTGAGACTCGAGATGGGGCGACAAAAGCCGAAAAAACAATAAGCACGCACGCTATGCGGTGTGGGCGATTACCGCGATTAGACCGGCCGCTTTTAAGTTCCAAAATAATCGCATTTTCGGCTGCCCGCTTTGCACTGGCCGCCAATTTTTTTATAATGTCATGTTTTTTTCACATCGGTCGGCCCAGACCGGCCCCGAAGCAACCGGCCCTTCGGGAAATCTCCAGAAATCCCCGTTGGCCCACCCGCCCCTGGGCCCTGTTAAGCTGCTGGATTGGGTGCAAGTGAAAGTGGGGGATATAGAGGTTGTAAACATGGTGTGTAATAAGGAAGAACAAATCGTAGGTAATAGTGTTGGGAATGAGACCCTTCAAGAAGCTAAATTTTAATACTATTTTAGATGTAGGAATTAATTCTTTAAAAGTTACACAGAACCTTGGTAATTTTTTTAATTTGTGTGTTCTCTTTTCCTTGCGATTTTGCTCCTGTTTTGCCACGTCTACTTCTCACTGATATCTAATTGTGGCATTATACGTGCTAGGAAACTAGGTTGTGGTATACGTGCTGTAGGAAATTAGGTGTAAGTGTGATACACAACAGTTTCATTTTGCACTGTTCAACTTGTGCCCGAAAGAAGAACTTCCTAAATCCTGTTTTCTTTTTAGGCATAATGTACTTCGATTTTGGAAAGAAAAACCCCAAAATTATAATAGACGATTATACTTTCGTGTTGAATAGGAAATTGGAAAATCGAATTATGTGGAAGTGTCAGTGTTACTCTAAGAACGGGTGTAGAGCTAGACTTATAACATACGACAACAATGGTAAACTAAGTAATTCTGCACACAATCACCTTCCAACTGCAGTGAAACAAAATTATAAATTTATGCAACATCAACGACTAATGACAATATTAAAGCCAAATAATATGGATACTTTTCATTGTTCTTGATAATGTATGTGTATTTTACGGTATGTTTTCTTATACACATATGTACATTATACATACTTAAAATTAACCCTTGGCGTATTATGATGTATGTGCTTTGTTGTAAACTTGTTCATGATTTCTGTTGAGCTAATAAATTTTTATTTTAAAGTTAATTTCGTAATATGCAATTAATTTTCTGAGAATAAAAATTACTTAATGTTTGAGGGTTGATACTTGTGAATGAAGCTGGTAGAAAAATTTTCGTGAAGAATTATGGGAAGACCAGATGACATGACGTTTTTTGCCCACTATTCGTTCGCTTTATAATCCAGTTGAACCATTTGCTATAAGCTATGTTTCAGTGCCAGCGAGTAGAATAATACGTGTTATAATTATTGTTAAAAATGCCAATAATGTGATAGAATTAAAAGTGCTTGATTTAAAAAAAGGTAATACCTCTCTTTTTTGATCCAGGTGTGGTGTATTTCGATACAGGAATAACAAACCCAAAAATGGTTTACAAAGGCTCAGAATATTATGTGGAGAAAAAAGGAGAAAAGCGAACTACATGGAGGTGCAAAATGTACCATAAAATTAAATGCAAGGCTAGGTTGTTTACATACGGAAAAACAATCGATATTTCAAAAACCCCTGGACACAACCACGCACCTACATTCCCAGAAGAGTCTTATAAAAAACTAACTTGTTGCATTGTCACAGTCAAAGAACATTAACGTTTTTTATTGAATAATACTTATTTCTTATTGGTAATGTGATTTTAAACGTGTAAGGGTAATTTCTAATTTTTCCTTTTAAAATATTTATAGTATAAAAATACCTACTTATTGTTATTCCTCAGCGCAAAATCTGAATATAGTCTAAGTCTGGTACAGTTTATTTTGAAATTGAAGTATTGAGCCTGCTTAAACTGGTATAGTAAAACGCGCGTTCACAGTATCATGCTTAAAAAAGTTGCTAGAACTGGCAGATTGGCACGTACTTAAAACACTAAATGACTGTGTTCACTGTAACTTTGCTGTCATTTTAGTTCGCTATGATTTTTTTGTAAGTTAACCCCACATGCCAAAAGACAGTGACACAATAATTAAACTCGACACGACATCCTTAAGGTGGCTTTAGACGATGCATCTTTTGGTGCGGCAATGCATGCGTAATTGCATGCATTTGCGCATGCCATAGAAGGCAGAAAACGCATGCCCTTTTCTTCATGCATCATAGTATTTAAACAGGAGTTCGTTTCACTGCGCTAGTTGCAAATATGGATTCCGATCTACTATTTGGAGTAGCACATACACCGCCATCTAGTACACATCATCGGTCAGAGCTTGCTCTATAATTCAATGCCTGTCGGGGCATTTGCCCGGGGAGTAGTTGTTTGAGCAAGTCTAGATCGTTTTGTTATTGCCTTTATTTTAATAGCAAAGAACGAAAATGTTGGACTCGAGAATTTTTAAAAGAAAAGGGCGACTATTGCTCGTTAGAAAAAACGATGATGGATGGTGGCAGGTTTTTTCAAAATTTCACCAGAATTTCTTCGACGGACTTTGAAAAATTAGAATTGACAGACAACTTTGAAAACCCAAAAAAATGTTTTCCTTTATTATATCTCATTGTTTATTTTTACGATTTGGATGGCAACGTTGAGAACTACAATAGCAAACTTAATAGCTGATGCCCAGCACTCGTTGCAAAAAGGGAAGGAATGCTATTTAATTTGTCTTACATTTTGGAAAGGCTTCAAGTTAAGTCATCTTTTCTAACTTTTGGCTATCCATCTAGTGAAAAAATTAGGCAAACTCAAAATATGTTCCTCGTTTGGCTATGCAACCAAACGTACACTAGTAGATTAGATGACGATTCTCTTCATTTCTTCGCAAGTTTTGATTATGTGTTCCCAAATAGTTGATGTAAAATGAGCAGGAGCTCCATCGTGCATGAACCTAAACCAAAAGTTCACTTCAATGGCACTTCTTGAAGTGATGGAAGCAGCCTCTTCGTTGCAAAATCAAAATATTATTATTGTAGCGCACGAATGATGCAAGTAGATTCCCATCTGACTCGGGACATACTTGCCTCACCTTGCCTCTCGGTAAAATGTCTGGTGCGCTATAAAGTAACGCATGCAGGCGGGCATGCGCTTGTTTGCGCTACGACGCATGCATCAAGATGCACGAAAAAGCGCATCGTCTAAAGCTACCATTAGAGATACTGCTACTGGAACCTAGAAGTGTTTATCTAAAAAAGTGTAACCCCATTAAAATTTTCGCTGCAAAATTGTATCATCCAAAATGCGACCTACGATGGCAAGTATGCCAATGTAATAAAGTAATTAAACTCTATACGTGTTTCGCTGATGGTGTGTAATTATGTGGTTCTACCAACAGAACTGCAGCACTTTTAATGTTAGTACTTTCCTACAATGAATAAAGCGCTCCAGAAGGCATGGATTCGTAAAATATAAGAAAAGGTAAACGAAACTCTTGCTATTGCCATAAAGCCAATATGAAGGCAAAATAACTGTTCACACGATATGTGCAGTCCACAAAGCAATTTGTCTCCCCTTTCACCGTTGCTTTTCATATAAATTTGTTTATCAGTATTTTTGGTAAACAGACGAAAATTTGTAAGGTCTTAGCAGCACAGTATTACACAGAAACTTTAAAACAATTTGATGTTTCCTATGCAAACAAAGGAAGTTCAAAAATTATAGAATGGTGCATTTCTAGTCACAAAGTGCACGGTGGCGTTGCGCATAAATATCGATTTCCCGTTACTGCAAGAATGACGAGTCTTCATACAATGAAATAAATCAAGTAGTCAAGAAGTGCCCGTTCAATTGGTATGATCAACTTCTATCTCTCTTCACGTGCTATTCCTTTCTCAGCCGATGCTTTTATACAGTTCCTTATTCATTGATATGGTTCTGGCAAGGAAAATCTTGTTATATCAACAGCCCCGTCAACAGCATTGGCTTTCGAAACGGACATACATTTGCTCGTTCGTGTCATATTGCAACTTATTCCAACTTAACAATTGTGAACCCGTGGTGTGGTGAGAACAGTACGCAATATAATATTCAAAATACCAGTAATACGATTCCATGATTTAAAAAAATAGGTAATATTGTTCTTTTTTGATCCAGGTGTGGTGTATTTCGATACGGGAAAAACAAACCCGAAAATGGTATACAAAGGCTCAGAATATATTGTGGAGAAAAAGACCGGAAAGCGAACTACATGGAGGTGCAAAATGTACAATAAAATTAAATGCAAGAGTAGGTTGTTTACATACGGAAAAACAATCGATATTTCAAAAACTCCCGATCACAATCACGGACCTACATTCCCAGAGGAATCTTGTAAAAAATTAACTTGTTGTATTGTCACGGTCAAAGAGCGTTAATTTTGTTTCTCGAGCGATATTTCCCCTGCTATTTCACGGATACTAAATAAACGTGTAAAAGAGTACTTTTTAAGTTTAGTTTTTAAATATTTACATTTTTTTAAATAACCATTTCGAAGATTTAATGCGGTTAATGTTTATTAAGAGTAGTAGGAATTGAAAATCTGATGCTACCTTTTGCACACAATTGAATATGAGGGATCTAAAATATAAATATTATAAGTTCCTGGAGTGAACATGCTTAATGAAAGCTGCACAGAAAATGTGATGGCATGCAATTGGGGCTCAAGTCCAGGTTTCTCCACTTTCCCAAAGTCCTAAAGAAAATTATGAACAGTTGAACGTAAGAAATTTATGTAATTCATTTCTAATTTTTCTCTTGGTATTTATATCTGTATATCTTTTGTTTCCATATATTCTTGAAACCCTAATGTTGACAAACATATTTGTTAAATAACTAAGAGCACATAAACATATTTGTTGACATGTTTGTATCGTTTGATATATTTTGTATTTGTTTTGTTATTTTTGTCTGTGGGATATATTCATTGTAAATTCGCTTGTAATACTTGAAAGTCTCAAATAAATATCAGATCAACAAGTTTTTTTGTTTTTAATAATGCAAGATGCTTCAAACATGAGAGTTTGCTATGACTTTTGGTGATGACACTCCTAGCCCAATGGCCATATATGACTCGTTGAGTGAATTGAGTCGGAAGTGTTTCCAGAAAAGATCCTACATTTTAATAATTTTCTCACCTTGACATTATCCAATCAAAGTAACTTTCTTTTCTCTGTTCAGGTGTCGTGTATTTTGAAAAAGGAATCAAGAAGCCGATAATAACTTATAACGGGTGGGACTACCATTGCAAACACAAAAACAAAAAAGGTACTGTTTGGCTCTGTACTATGTATGCCAAAACAAAGTGCATAGCAAAAGTCACCACTTACGGAAAAGTAATTGAAGTTTCAAGACATCTTCACAATCATCCTAAAACATTTCGGTCCAAGGATCGTTGCACAAACCTAAAGAGTTACTCTGTGACAGTCAAAACCAGTGTTTCAAAAAATGAACAGCCACAAACATAAAAAAGTTAAGTTATATACAGAAATAGATTTTACCTAAACGTCTGCATTGTAAAAATTGTCATTGGGTGTAGTGTGATCAAAGTAAAATGTTTCAAGAGCATGTTTTAAGAAAATTTTAATTCATCCAAAATGTGTAGTAAATTAACAGAACTAACAAAACGCACAAGTTGACAGTGATCTGGACTATAGTGCATTTTAAAAAAAATGAAATGTATGTTTTAGAGCAATAATTTATTAAGGTTTGCTGTGATTTTTATAGTGTGCTGGTGACAGCTGTGACCTTGGCAGCAATTCCTACGTTAGCCATTGCGCTGTACATTTTCTTTTGGAATTTCCCCACCCGAAAATTTAGTAACTATTTTCTCTCAATTTAGGACGACCGAACCGCAGTGATGCGCTTTCTTTAGACCAAACGAAGTCGCATGACTCCAATTCGGTCGTCATAAATTAATATTGGCCCCGCTAGAGCACGTTCTTGCAGGGTGATCACTCCGTCTGTTCGGCGGCCCAAATATAGCATGTAGTTATCATTGTGCATTCTTATTAATAATTTCTTATATGTAAGTATGAAATACTATTGTGTTTCGAGAACTTTGGTTGAGGTGTAGAGTTCCATTAAAATATGGTTTCTGCGAAGAGAATGCAAGTTGTTTCAAATTTGATAATGGGATCTCTGCTCTCTGCTGCCTTAAGAGATAGAACATAGATTGATATTATTGAGCCATAGTAAAATTGGCATATTTGCTGAAATAATGCATCGAAGAACTCCATGCTTTGTTTAGAGAAAGCTTGAGAGGTTATGTAGCTGGTTCAGTGAAATTGCATCAGAACATGTACGAGGGCGGTTCACCAATTATCGTCCCGAACATAGAAGCAATTAAAATGGGTACTCAAAAACTTTATTACTTCTCTACATAATCCCCTGAAAGTCTAATACATTTCTCATAACGATGTTGAAGCGCTTGGAAACTTTGAAAATAAAATTGTTTTTCTTGCTCTCCCAGCCAGCCGTTTACAACTTCAATCACTTCTTCATCGTTCGAAAATCGAGAACCACTCAGATGTTCTTTGAGTTTGGGGAACAAGAAGAAATCAGTGGGTGCCAGATCTGGTGAATACGGCGGGTGTTCTAAAATTTCGAAGCCTGCATTGTGAATGGCAGCCATCGCAACGCCACTCTTGTGAAAGAGAACACCTCGACGCAATTTGCCCCTCCATTTTTCTTTGATTGCTTCTCGAAGTTGTGGCATCAGATTTGCATAATATTGCCCATTAATGGTCCGACCTTTTGGTGAATAATCAACTAGCAGAACACCCTCAAAATCCCAAAAAACTGTCGACAAGATCTTTCCAGCAGAAGGGACGACACGAAATTTTTTAGGGGGCGGTGAACCCCGATGCCGCCACTCCATGCTCTGCCTTTTTGATTCAGGGTCATAATGATGAACCCATGTTTCATCAACGGTAACAAATCTTTCTGCAAATTCGTCGGGATTCTTATTAATCATCGCCAAATTGGCTTCAGATGTCAAATGGCGAATGCGCTTTTGGTCGTCCGTTAACATTTTGGGACGCAACGTGCTGCGACTTTTTTAAGCCCTAATTCGTGTAAAATTTTTTCAACGGACCCAACAGAAAAGCCACATGTCTCTGCTATAAATCTGACTGTGATTCGGCGATCATTGAGGACCATATCATGGACCAAATTGATGTTTTCTGGCGGGACAACCGTTTTTGGAGGACCAGCACCAGCAGCATGTTCACAAGAGTCTCTTCCAAGTTTGAAATCCCGAGCCCAATTTTTAACTATTTGATATGAAGGACTATCATCACCTAACACTCCATGCATATCCTCGTAAATTTCCTTCGGAGTCATCCCTTTCTTTTGGAGGTATTTTATGACCGCTCTCACTTCATTTTTCTCCATTTTCTCAATTCACTATGCACAACCGAAAAATAAAAATTCTTACTCGAATATTCGAAACGAAGTGATATTGAAATTTGGCAAGCAAGACTAACAGGTGTTGACAGTTGTACTACTAGAGTACCGATTGTTTCGGTCAACGCCAACTAGCCTAGGGACAATAATTGGTGAACTATCCTCGTATGTATGATGAATTCCTTGGGAAATGAGTACAAGGGTTTCTCCCTTTTGCTCCCACCCTACCTACTTTCTAAAATAATTTTTCAAATATTTTAACTTTATTTTTCCATGTAGTTCCCATTAAGCTTAATGCATTTATCCCAACGATACTCCAACATTTCTAAAGCCTCTTGGAAAAATGATTTACCGACCTCTTCAAAGCACTGATTTACCGCACATATCACATCATTGTATGTAGAAAATCTTTTCCCTCGCATGTGTTCTTTTAGTCTTAGGAACAATCGGTAGTCGCTGGGAGCCAAGTTTGGTGAATAGGGTGGATATTCTACCAATTCAAAGCCTGCTTTGGCATTTGCAACCTTTGCAATGAAAGATGTGTGACTGGGCCAGGTGTCTCATATTTTGAAAAAGGATTCATGAATCCAAAAATAATATTGTCACAATCATTCCAAAACATTTCGACCACAAGATTTTTATAATGACCCTGTACATTCTCTTTTAGAATTCACAGTCCGAAATCTTATTAACTTTCTTTTCTTTGTCCAGGTGTCGTGTATTTTGAAAAAAGATTCAAGAATCCAAAAATAATATTTGACGGGTGGGAATTTTATCGCAAACACGAAAACAGAAAGGGTACCTTTTGGCTCTGCACTATGTATAACAGAACAAAGTGCGCAGCGAAAGTCCTCACTTATGGAAAAGTAATTGAAGTTTCAAAACATCGTCACAATCACTTCAAAACGTTTCGACCGAAAGATTCTTACAAAAATCTACCGAGTCACTCTGTGACAGTCAAGACCAATGTTTCTTCAAATGGACAGCCACAATCATAAAAATGACAAATTATGCATAAGCAAAAATGTCTACATTGTTTGAATTAAAATCTTATTTCGTGAAAATTTTAAGTTGTTTGTGAATTGTCCGTGTTCAAATGACAGATACAGAACAGCCTATGCGTATTTTTTATTTTGTATTGACTCAGTAATGCTTATAATAATTACGATGTACTAGTTTTTTAAATAAAAGTGATGAAAAGAATATATATAAATGGTTCCATAAAATATATTTTCTTTGAGGAAAATACAAAATGTCTCAAATTGTTTTCTGTGATCTTGGTTATCTTAAGAGATAGAAAATATATTTATATTTTTAAGCCATAATTTATTAAGATTGTAAAATTTTTGTGTTCCTTCAAATAAATAATAAGGATTTGTATACCATCTGGGAGCCTAACTCAAGTCATCCACTTACCAGACAACTGCTCTGGCCAATTGAGCTTTTAGCGTTCAAAACACTCCCCGGAGATCATAATAGTAGTTGCTACAGTGTCAGCACTTTACTCCATTGTAATTTTTAAGTAACCAATGCAAATTGTTTATACATGGTAGTAGACAAATGATCAAAACCTGAAACAAACGTTCAGACATTAGTTCCCATTTTTCCAGAGGGTGCCACTCGCTAAATAAACAATAATGATTTGTATATGTTAATAATAACCCTGCTCTTAATACAGCATTTCCCAAATTGACCACTACCTATAGATTTTCTTTTTTTTTTCCCAAACGAGAATCTGAGTAACGTTCTTTTCTCTGTTCAGGTGTCGTATATTTTGAAAAAGGACTCAAGAATCCAAAAATAATTTTTGACGGGTGGGACTACTATTGCATAAGCAAAAACAAAAAGAATACTGTTTGGCTCTGTAGTATGTATTACAAAACAAAGTGCAGAGCAAAAGTCGCTACCTACGGAAAAGTAATTGAAGTTTCAAAACATCCTCACAATCATTTCAAATCATTTCGACCGAAGGAGTGTTATAAAAACTTAACCAGTTACTCCGTGACGGTCAAGACCAATGTATTAAAATATAGAGAGCAACATCCATAGAATTGTTTAGTTATGTTTAATAAAAAGATGTTAAGTATTTATACGTTTTTACTTTCTAATAATCGTCAGTTGTGGATTGTGTGATGATACTTGTTTTAAAAGCAATTTTTGTGTCTTTTTTGATTTTATCATGTGTATCTTTTTTAAACATGCAAGCTACTACTGATTCTTATTATGTATTGTAAGTATATGAAATGTTGTGTGTTTTGAACAATTTTATTGTCTTCATGTAAAGAATATGATTTGTCACAAATTTAATGTTGGTTGTTAGGATCTGGGTAATCTCAGAAGATAGAACATTAATTTAAAGTACAAATTCGGTGAAAAATTAAATTTAAAAATGTATTGCACCAGTTTTGCTATATGCTGCATTGTTTTGGTTTTTGGGAAAACAGTTACTTATAATATGTTGAATTTGTTTTTAGATTAATATTCAGCCTCAAATTTGCTAAATTTAAATTACACATTGGCTGATAAAACAACGGAGACTCTAATGACTTATATGCATATGAAGTTTCGATTTTGGAACAACTTGTATTTTGTATTGCAGTGTGATCCAAAAAATGCACTGACATAGGTGTTTGTGGTAAATTATTTAAGAATAAAATGCTCAAAAATTTTATGCGGTACAATGTTTTCAGACCCCCAAAATAATCTGGAGTTAACCTCGGCATATAATCGAAATCATAATAATTTTTTAATGGCTTAAAAGTCGGTGCTTGTTCTAAGTTTTGAGAATTTAAGAAAATCTTTCAAGATTTCGAGATATTTTTTCTTTGAGTTTTTGGGAACGTTTTCTTAGTTATAGTGCCAATTTTTGTGAAATCGTGACGAAAATAAAACTCGAAATACGTTTATACATAAATATACAGTTTTTAAGGTGCCTACAGAAGCGGTGATTGTCAGTTATGCACATGTCAAGTTTTATTATCGTCACTTAACTTTAGAATTAATATTTTGTGACCTAAGGCTTTTTTGTAATTTTATTCTACAATGTATGAGAATATTATTTTCTGCATTTTCCTTTTTATGTAATGTCCATAATAAAATTAAACATTTAAAACAATCGCCTTTTTTCTTCAGTATTTTTTTGTACCATCCCTTGTTTCATTCCATTTGTTAAATTAAAATAGTATCGGAAAATAATCTTGCAAATTTGGGACTATCTTACCTCCGGATCGCTTTAGTCCCGAAGGTGCCATCATAAAATTTTAGTGGTGGTTTCCCGTTGCTTTGCACATTGCAGAGTGCCATACCGACTTCCCGGTCTCTGCCTCTCCGATTACTAAAAGAGCTGCTGCCCTCTTTCAGGGACTTGATTTAGTCTGTCTTCTCAATAAAAATTCTCCCCCAACATTGTTAAACCTATGGTTCAGCTCTTTAGATCAATGAAGCACACAAAACCTGGAAATTCGTCAAGGTACAAGTCCATTGGGATAGGAAAATATGTTTAAAAAATTATTTAATTGGCATGAGAGTATCAACGCTTCTCAAAATTGTTGACACGTATTAATAAATTTAAATTCTATTGGTGCTCTGTTGCCAACTAAAATACTATGAGTACACTGCATGGAATGGTATAACGGTAGTATGAACATTTTTCCAACATTTCTAAGTTTCATACGGAGAATACGTAATGATTGTGCATGCTTAGATATAAATTATAAATAACCCGAGTAATTGTGTTTTCTTTATCAGCAGGTACGGTTTATTTTGTAAACACAAGAAAAAAGAAGAATCCAAAATTAGTTTTCGAAGATTTTGAGTATTATCCAGTAAGCAAAAATGTCAAAAACACCATATGGTATTGCCGGATGTATTATGTAAATAAATGCAAAGCAAAACTGACTACTTATGGTAAGGTGATTGAAGTCGCAAGTCATAGCCACAATCACCAGTCGAACTTTTCAAAGAAAAAACCCAATTTGATTAAAACTCTGAAGGGTTACAATGTGACAGTTAAGAGACTGTAATTGCCATCCTCCTATTGGTGTTTTATTTAGAATAAGACACTTATTTTGAACATAAATGGTCTATTACTATTATATTTAGAATGAAATGTTTGTTTTTAAGAGGAATTTGTAATTATTTTGAAACGTAAATATATACTTGGGATCTTAAATATCTGGCTTTTTATTTTTTCGGCACATCGAAAAACAATTTATGGCAGAAATTGTACTAACACATCCACCATTTGAAAGTTTATTGGTTCTTAAGCAGTCCGCTGAAGTTACTAATTATTATTGCATGCATCGTGTAAAAGCTACAAAATAAAGCAACGTTTTCTTTCTATTCAGGTGTGGTGTACTTCGAAAAAGGAATCAAGCATCCGAAAATAATTTTTCAAGGGTGGGAATTTTATTATTTAAACAGAAACAAAAGGACTACTGTATGGAGGTGTAACATGTATTACAAAACCAAGTGCAAAGCGCAGGTTGAGACTTCCGGAAAATCTGTTGCCCTTTCATCTCACCCTCACAATCACGAATCTACATTACAAAAAGAACAGTTTCAGAATGCTATTAAGAACCTTACGAGTTATACTGTAAATATTAGGAAAGCATAATGTGACTGCAGTTCTTGTTATTTTTGCTTGCTAGAAGTACTATAGTTGATTCTTAAAGGAGTTTCTGATTCTCTTATTGCAGTTACAATAATATTATTTTTCTCTGTAGGTACTGGTATCGTGTATTTTGAAAAAGGACACAAGCACCCGAAAATAATTTATGAGGGTTGGGAATTTTATTATAGAGGAGCCAAAAATTCAAAATCCCTATGGATTTGCAGTATGTATAATAAAACTAAATGCAAAGTAAGAGTTGCAACTTACGGCAAAGTTATTGAAATTCCCAAACAACCACACAATCATGAGACTACCATTAATAAAGATAGAAATGATAAATGTTATGAAAAACTTGCCAGCTATAATGTGACAGTGAAAAAATGTTAATGTAATAATATATTTAAGTTAGTATTTTAAGTTGTACCCTCTGTAGCATATTCAGAAGCGGTTATATCATGATTATTCCTTATACCCCATGAAGTACAGACAAAGATAAAGAAAAACACATAGGTAGTGTTTAGAACATTGATAAAGTTTAAAATTTTTGCGAGCATAATTACACTGATTACTGATGTAAATGTTTCTGAATTGGATATCTATTCTGTGTTTTAATTTAAGAATAGGTACTTTTTTCATTAAGCACTGTTTTATGTAGTTTTCTAAAGTAAAGCAACTTAAGTATTGGTTTATTAATAATTTACATTCACAAAACTGCCAGCATTTTTCCAAGCATCCTATACATTTTCTGTCCATTCAGCTATTCAGGTGTGGACAGGAACTTCGAAAGAGGAATCGAGTATCCAAGAATAATTTTCCAAAGATGGAAGTTCATTGAACCTCTTCTCAACCTCACAATCATGAATCTATATTACAAAAAGATGGGTTTCAAAAAGCCATCAAATAATTCGGAAGTTATACGTACTGTAGATATAATACATATGAATATGTATTATAAAAAAATTAAAAAAATATCTAAATATTTTTCTCTGTAAAAATATAAATAAATAAATATTCTTTCTCTATAAAAATATAAGCAAATATTGAAACGCATTTTCAGTTTCTTGAAAAATTCTCAAAAATTGTTGTCTGGCAAGTTTTTATTTTAACTAACAGCTTGTGTTTTATCAATGTTGAATTGTTTTGATAAATCTCGAACGCTCAATTTACCCTTAGCTTTCAGTCGAAGAAGGGTGGGTTCTCTATGGCTAAAAGGCGATAAATAATAAAACAAACAAGTAACAACTTTATTAATTCAACTATTTACATTGAATTGAAAAGTGATACGGTATATTTACATGGGAATAAATGCGATTCTCCCAGTGTTTCTGATTATTCATTAGTTGCTTGTCGTATGATCAAAACTGAGGTGCACTCCTATCAGTGGTTTCTTTCTGTGATTTTCACAGCAGCACCGGAGTGCAATCCCGTTGGGGAATGCCACTAGCTTATGTAATTATTCCTTCCTTAAGATTGCACCAAAGGCCACCAATTACCCGGTTTAGATTTATCACGGCAGACAAATGGAATCATAGGCCAAGCCATACTGGATAATTGCAATTATCGATCTAACCTTCACTAGCATGTGCCTCTAATTCCCCGACTTGTTCGAACTTACTACTCATTCGTTACGCATCAGGTAGACCGAACCAACTTGTCACTGGGAAGTGTTTTATTATTGATATCTCAATGGTAACAATAATTAACTAAGTTTCTTCCTCTGCATCATCCATGCAAGCTGTGAGTGGGGGATAGCTTTGGTAGTTGACTTGTCTAGCAGAAGGAGTAGTGTCAAATGTAAAATACGTGACGTCACGTACCGGACTCAACTACCATCCACAAAACCTTCCATCCCGCCTGTCTGACGTCTAATGGTGCACTTACTTCTCCCGCCTCTATCTACGTACACAGGTGACTACCGATCTTCTGGATGTTGGGGTTAAGTCTGAGTGTTCAAAGTAAACACAAATCAAATTTTGATTATTTCAAGTGTTTACTTGAAGCCCAAAAAGGTTGGTTTCAATATGCCATTACAAAATTCATGAATGTGTTATACTTAATGTAAATTTTAAGAAAATATAATGTGACTGCATGCACTTAGGGACAAGCGGATCATTTTATTTCTGCTCTGAGTAAATGCTTCAGTTTGCTTTCAAAGTAGTTTCTAGTGTTGTTACCGCGCTTACAATAATATTATTTTTGTCCCTAGGTACCGGCATCGTTTATTTTGAAAAAGGACACAAGAATCCAAAAATGATTTACGACGGTTGGGAATTTTACTATAAAGTAGCAAACAATTCAAAAACTTTTTGGATTTGCAGTATGTATTACAAAACTAGATGCAAAGCCAGAGTTGCAACTTCCGGTAAAGTTATTGAAGTTCCTAAACAACCACACAACCATGAGCCAACGTTTAATAAAGATAAAAATGATAAATGTTACGAAAAACTTACCAGCTATGTTGTCACAGTTAAAAAATGCTAATATAGTTAGAATTTAAAGCTGTTGTACACAAGGTTCCAAATTCAGAAGCAATTATATCATGATTATTCTTCGATACCACGTGAAATACAGACCAAATGAAAGAAAATTATATGGTGTTTAGTATATTGACAAAATTGAAATTTTTGTGTGCTTAGTTAATGATGTAAATGTTTCCGAACTTTATACCTAATACATATTATGTTTTAAGTAAAAAATACTTTATTGTGGAACACTGTTTTTTTTTTGTTTTCTAAAGTAAAGCAACTTTAATCATGGTTTTATTAATTTGCGTTCCCAAAACTTCCAACACTGCTATAGGCATTTTGAATAAATTCAAAAATAAAGCAACCTGTTCTTTTCTATTCTGGTGTGGTGTACTTCGAAAAAGGAAGCAAGTATCGGAGAATGATTTTTCAAGGGCAGAAATTTTACTGTTTGCGCGAAAACAAAAAGACTACTGTGTGGAGATGTAACATTTTGGTTTTCGAGCGGCTGTTGCAATAACTTAATTTTTCTCTGTAGGTACTGGTATCGTTTATTTTGAAAAGGGACGCAAGAATCCAAAAATAATTTATGACGGTTGGGAATTTTACTATAAAGTAGCAAACAATTCGAAATCTGTGTGGATCTGCAGTATGTATTACAAAACTAGATGCAAAGCCAGAGTTGCAACTTATGGCAAAGTTATAGAAGTACCAAAGCAAGCTCACAACCATGAACCAACATTTAATAAAGATAAAAACGATAAATGTTACGAAAAACTTACCAGTTACTCTGTGACCGTTAAAAGATGTTAATGTACTATGTACGTATATTTAAGTTTATATTTAAAGTTGTATACCCCATACCAAATTCAGAAATAGTTGTCTTGATTATTCATGACTTCATATTCAGAAATGCAGACAAGGAAGTTATAATTTCTGCACGCATAAATGCGTAGATTAATAAATGTTACTGAATTTGGTACTTAATGTGTGTTTTTATTTGAAAAGTTGTTTTTTTATATAGTATTCTATTGTATTATATCTTTAAAGTGAAGCAACTTGAAGCATTGTGTTATTAATTCACAAAACTACCAAGACTGCATACGTCATGTAGACGCCCAAAAATTAAGAAACGTTTTCTTTCTATCCAGTTCCAGGTGTGGTGTATTTCAAAAGAGGGAGCAAGTATCCGAAAATTATTTTTCAAGGTTGGGAATTTTACTGTTTGAAGAGAAACAAAAAGACTACCTTGTGGAGATGTAGCATGTATTACAAATTGAAGTGTAAAGCGCAAGTCGCAACTTACGGTCAGTCTATTGAAATTTCTTCTCAACCTCACAATCATGAACCTACTTTACAAAGAGAACAGTTTAATAACGCTGTCAGAGAACTCATAAGTTACAAGGTAAATATTATAAAAGCAATATGATTTCATACATTTTTGAACTACAGAGAATGGACAAACTCTTAATTTGTTTTTACAATTCCGGAATATACAACAATGAAGTTGCTTTTCTTTAGCCATATTTTTAATTTACAAAAATCTATTGTAATGTTTTACAGTTAAAATAAAACTGTATACAAAGCAAAATTTGCAATGTATGGCAAATTTGGTACTGTATCGAAATGAATCTCAATTTTATGTTAATGTTTTCTCAAATTCGTTTTTAAGTTACTTATTTATTCAAACACAAACAATTAGTTATTTTTTAAGTTAAGTTTAGTTTCTATTGTATCAAGCTTCTCAATAAACATATTCTTATTTCTAATTCAATGTTTTATTCAAATATCACCATTATGAGAAATGATGTGAAATATGGAAGCTGCTATTGAAAATCGAACCGGAACATTTTGCTTTCTAGGTGAAAAAAGTTGGCTGACTAGATACGAACAAAAAGAGACCATTGCTGAATGTCAGTTGACTAATTTTAATGAAGTTGGCATACTAGTATTATAGTAGCTTTGAGAAACGAATTTTGTACCAAATGCATCTGATAATATTTTTCTTTATTTAGGTGTGGTATATTTCAGTACAGGAAAGACGAATCCAAAAATGGTATTTGAAGGGTCAGAATATTATTACCATAAATGGAAAAATTCGACGAAAAATATGTGGAGATGTAAAATGTACCACAAATATTTGTGTAAAGCTACAATAGTTACTTACGGAAAAACTATTCAGATTTCAAAACAGCCACATAATCATGGCCCAACCTTCTCGAAAGAATCTTGTGAAAAACTTACTAGTTGTATAGTTACAATTAAGAAGTGTTAATGCTTTATGATTGTGGTATTACCTCATCTTTCTATTGAAGTATTGATTATTTATAAGCAGGTTAATAATGTAACAATAGATCTGTGACTTGTGTTGCAGAATCTTTTGACAAGTAACTTTAAATTTTATAATTGACTAAAAATATACGTATTAATTTTATATTGTACGTAGAATATAGGTCACTGCTAAGTTATTGTGAATAAGGAACAGTAAATCTTATGTTTTTCACCCTTTCCTCCATTTCCTATGCCTGTTTGCAAGTTCCTTTAAAAATGCTGTTAAAATATTCAAATACAGCGCGATCTATTTTGTCTTCCGTACGCTGTTTTTTGACCATTGTGGGTGTCACTTCGTCTTTGTGGTCCCGCACACAACTTATATTGCATTGGTGCATCAAATGGTATCCTATAGTAATTTTAGATATTATCTGATGACCGCCATATTTCAACATCTTCCGCTTTAGTCACAAATTGTAACACGCTTTCCCTTTAAGTTGTTTTTCAGTTTATGAGAAACACAACCACTAACGACTTTCTGCGGTTGAAGTTCTTAGTGCACAATCCTTTTCCCTACTGGGGATCCAATCTCAAGATCCTTCTGTATGGCCACAAATGTTAGTAGGTTAAGAAATCTGTGCACTATGAAATAATACGGTATAACTAATAAACTTTAAGACGTAT
This sequence comes from Xestobium rufovillosum, assembly GCA_963966045.1. Lineage (NCBI taxonomy): Eukaryota > Metazoa > Arthropoda > Insecta > Coleoptera > Ptinidae > Xestobium > Xestobium rufovillosum. The sequence continues at coordinate 24,427,431 of OZ014496.1, forward strand.
TGGTAAATATTTTTGATGATATTCTCTTTATTCAGGTGTCGTTTATTTCGATTCAGCAAAGAGAAATCCAAAAATGGTGTATGATGGATCCATATATTATTATCACAAAGGAAAGAATGCAGCAAAAAATTTGTGGGTTTGTAAAATGTATCATCATAGTTTAAAGTGTAGAGCAAAAATTGTCACTTATGGGAAGACTCTCCAGATTTCGAAAGAGCCGCACAATCACGGACCCACATTTCCAAAAGACTCGTATCATAAGTTAACTAGTTGTACTGTTACTATTAAGAAGAGTTAAATTGTACATACTTTTTATGTTTGTATTTCTTAGGTTTAGTTAAGAATGCATCAACCGCTTTATTTTATAGGTGTAAAAGGACATATTATTTTTCAACTTATTTTATTTTTGTCAACTTCAACAATCCAATTTTTCTCTTAGTTATTCATTATAAAGTATCCATATGGTATGAGTTAATAAACAGTGTATTATTAAGAAAACTGTCTTATTTAATGGCGAAAATTGAAAGTAGCTGCTTGGTGGGCATGCTGTTCGACAGCCACCTTGGCTCAGTGAGTAGTGCACTGTGAGCAAAGACCGAAAGAAGTGGCGAAACTTTATAGAAGAATAAGGAGAAGAAACCTTGGCACCTACAGGTAAAAACAAGGATTTGGATGATGATGATTCTATTCGCATTTGAAAGTAGCTGCTCGGTGGGCATACTGTTCAATGGCCACCGTGGCTCAGTGAGTAGGTTAGGTTTGATACTTGCAGGCTGTTTTTTGTTGTGTTCCTCCATTTTAATTTTTTAAACAAAAAACTGACAGGTTTTCATCAATAGATTGGAGGTCTTTAGACTAAATTCTTGCTATTTCATGGGTATCCTGTGAACCTGCACGGGGCAGATATTAAATGGGCAGAATACCCTTGTATATAAAACATAACTTGTGATATTATTATTATTTCTTTATTTTTTGTGGTGGCTTGAATTTGCTAAATGTAGTGTGGCATACTATTCTATTCAGTATATAAAATTCGAAATAAAAAAAGTTTGATAAAATCCATCTAATCCAAAATTAAAAATAACGCTAGTTTTGAAGGATCAGAACTGTCCTGGTCCTGATGTCACGATACCAAGGGTAAATACCCTAAATATATTAGCCGTGTAAATTCTCATCAAAGTATAAATCTTCTTTATAGTTGAAGTTCTGAATGGTTTAATTATTTTTAGTGGTAGTTTCAAGGTGAGAAATATATGATGGATGATATTTTCTTTAATAGGTGTGGTGTACTTTTTTACGGCGAGAAAGAATCCGAAAATAGTTTTTGAAGGTTCCGTTTACTATGTGAATAAGAAAACGGAAAATAAAACATTTTGGAAATGTACGATGTTTCTGAAAAACAGCTGCAGAGCTAGGATCGCTACTTATGGGAAAACAGTGGAAGTTTCTAAACAGTCCCATAATCATGCTCCACGGATGTCCAAAGAAATTTTTGAAAAATTAAATTGCTACTCTGTGACAGTTAAAAGATTTTGAGTGTTAATTTTGTGATAATAATTTGATATGTATTTTTTCTGTTAAATATCCGTAAGTTAATAAATAAAAGTTGATAAAAAGGAGAACTGTTTTATTTGGTTGTAGAAATTCTTTACTTTACCCGTGGATCAGATGACTTTAGATAAAACGATTATTCTTCATTGTTTTATTATTTTTAGTCAGTTTTTGAATGTTTAGGTTATTTTTGAACGAAAATAAAACAAATCATAAAGGCGTCTCTTGATATTGTAAATTTTTACCAATTACTTTGAAAAATATTTTTTTACACTATTTCCTTTATGCAGGTGTTGTGTATTTCGATTCAGCAAAGACGAATCCAAAAATGGTGTATGATGGGTCGGTATATTATTATCGCAAGGGGAAAAAAGGAAAAAGTACAGCGAAAAATTTGTGGATCTGTAAAATGTATTATACCTTAAAGTGTAAAGCAAAAATAGTCACTTATGGAAAGACTATCCAGATATCGAAAGAACCACACAATCACGAGCCAACGTTTCCGAAAGATTCCTATCACAAGTTAACTAGTTGTACTGTTTCCATTAAGAAAAAGTAAAGTTCCAATACATTTTTTTGTTTATATTTTTTATGTTCAGTTTAAAATGTAAGTTCACATTTCCTGTCAGTTAATAAATGAAATATTTTTACAAAAACTGTTTTATTTAGTCGCAGAAATTTCTCAAACGTCACTTTACCAGTAGAATAAACTGGGTCCAAGTACAAATCTTCTGTTGCAGTTTGGTGTCCCTCATTATTAGAAAATATGTGATAATATTTTCCTCAACAGGTGTGGTGTACTTTTTTACTGGAAGAAAAAATCCAAAAATAGTGTTTGAAGGTTCAGATTACAATATGGATAAAAAAACAGAAAACAGAACATTTTGGAAATGTACGATGAATCGGAGAGCCAAATGCAGAGCTAGGCTTGCTACTCATGGAAAATTTTTGAAGGTTTCCAAACAGTCTCACAGTCATGGTGCAAAAATTCCCAAAGAAGTTTACGAAAAGTTAGATTGCTACTCTGTGACAGTTAAAAGATTTTGTAATTATAATTTGTAAGACTGTAAATAAGGAGCTCCACTAATTTGTAAGACTGAAGTTTACTTATTGTAAGTGCTTCTCTTTGAAAGATCTACTTAGGTACAAGACTTTTTATTTTTGTATTACAATGTCTGGCTTAACTATGTTCACAATGGAAATTCTAGATATAAAGAATTAACTAAAGTTTTAATTTTTTTCTTTTGATATTAACTTGCTCAAAGGACTAGAAAGTTTCAAAACTTGTCTAATGTCGTTATTCTTCTTAAGACTTAAGACTTTTTGTATTTTGCTTTCCAAGCTTTCTATATTTGGGCCACCGAACAGACGGAGTGATACTCTGCAAGCATGAGCTCTAGGCGGGACCACTATCAATTTAGGATGACCGAACCGCAGTGATGCGCTTTCTTTAGACCCAACGAAGTTGCATCACTCCAATTCGGTCGTTATAAATTAATATTGGCCCCGCTAGAGCACGTTCTTGCAGGGTGATCACTCCGTCTGTTCGGTGGCCCAAGTATAGAAAATATTTTTAAATTTCTTAAAATTTGTCGAAGAAGTAATCGCTCCCAGAAGAGCATTTTTTAAAGGGGGTCTATCACAAAAATGAAAATTGTAGAACAAAAAATTCTAAGAACAAATTTTCAATCGACACTTCTTTAAGACAGGCCGTTTCAGAGATATGCGCGCTAAAAGATATGTAGCATTCTTTCGTGACGTCATGGCGACACCGCGCGTTGTAAAGGCTGGGGCGCGCATGGCTTTCGGGTTTGAACGAAAATATAGTGAGTTGGAAATGAGGCGTGAAAATGATAATGCACGGTTGAACAACGGCACTGTGTGCCGATGCCTACTGTGAAGGAAAGTGTTTGCTGTTGGGATAATGATGAAATAACTAAAGTTAGGAACGAAAATATATGCATAACTTTGCATTAAAGTTTTGATAATATAGTTTTAAATTTAGATATTTTAAATATAATAAGACGCAATATAATATTAAAGGAAGTGCAAAAGTCACGCCGAAAAGAAGAGGTATATGGAAGTCATCTTTCCTAGAAAAATTTTACATCTTGGGTGAATTCTTGGACTTCAATTGGACATTTCAATAAAATTGTTATTCCAACTTGCGTAGTAAGCCAAATTCGGGAACGCTTTCCTGAAATTAATGGCATATACACTGGTTTCAAAGAATATGAAGATGGACAAGAACTGTAAAACTTATAATAACGATAGATCTGCATAAATAGTGTGCTTTGAAAATTGTAATTGATTTATAATGTACCTACCTAATCTTATACGTTTATTAACAAAATTTAAAAAAATAGTTTTATTCTTAATAAATCAAAACTGAACTTAAATAAAAACAGAATTAAAATTTTTGAGTACATTATTCCTTAAACCTAGATAAAAGTCACGGCGATTTATTCTATTTTTCCAAGCTTTAAACCGCTGAGGCTCCTTATTTTTATTAGGAAATCTATGTAAAGATCCGGACGAGTTTTTAAGGTTGTTATTACGCCCAAAAATACAACAATTAGACATCTTAACCTGTGCTCTTAACAACTCCACCTTACGCAAATTTTATGGATGTCTCAGGGAAATACAAACAAGGGAAACTGCAAGCAACAACCGATCTAGAAGAGCGGCAGCGGCTTAAGAGCGCGCGCCAAGTGTCGCCATGACGTCACGCGCAATAACCGCTCCACTTCAGAAATGAGTATCTCGAAAACTGTTGCAGTTTTTTAGATGCGGATTTCGCTGTTATTCTTAGATATTTTTTTACTATTTTTCATCACAAGTTGTATTTTTGTGACAGACCCCCTTTAAGATTGTTTTCTTTTTGTGTGAAATCATGAATTACAAGAGAATCTGAATATGGTGGAAAATCGGTCTGCAATCTGGTAATATTACCACAGAATGGTTACAGTTTTGAAGCAAGACTATTCTTGTTATTAGTTAAGTATAAATCTGTTTCGTTTGCAGTTTTCTATGCTTGATAATAATTATTTTCTTCAACAGGTATGGTCTATTTTCTCCCGAAAAAAAAACAAAAATAGTTTTTGAAGGCTCAGGTTACAATTTGGATAAAAAAACAAAAAAATAATATATTTTAAAAATTTGCGATAACTCAGAGGCACAGATGCGGAATTAGGCTTGCCACTCATGGACAAACTTTTGAAATTTCTAAACAACCACTTAATTACGTACCAGGAAAGCGTAATATTAATATTAAAAGTTTCTAATTGTTTATTTTATGATTATAACCTCTATAAATTAATAAATAAAAATGTTTCCTTATTAAACGTTTCCTTAATTCCTTTTATTTAGAAACTCTGGTGTTATGTACGTAAATAAATAAATATATTACAGGTACTTTGAGATTAAGCAGATCATTAATAAGCTTTTCCAATACTTCGAAAAATACTAATATTTGTAACAATATTTTCTTTATGTACCCCAGGTATCGTTTATTTCGATTCAGCAAGGGAAAATCCTAAAATGGTGTATGAAGGGTCAGAATATTATTATCAGAAAAGAAGAAAAGGAAATACAGCAAAAAATTTGTGGATCTGTAAAATGTATCACCAAACAAGATGTAAAGCAAGAATTGTGTCTTACGGAAAGACTATCCAGATTTCGCCACAACCTCATAACCACGGGCCGCAATTTCCGAAAGAATCCTACCATAAGTTAACTAGTTGTATTGTTACTGTTAAGAAAAAATAAGTTGGGTATCCTGTATTTGTAAGTATCTTTTATGATTAATTAAAAAATACCCCTCAACTGCTTCTTTTTATAGATACAAAACATTAATATATCTGAACATTTGAAATTTAAAACTTTATCTTTGTTGTCAGCACTGTCTTTACTTTTTTGTTATTAATTTTTCATACACAGTGCCCTGTAAGTTGTTAATAAACATTGTGTTTTTAAGAAAACTGTTTTATTCAGTTGCAAAATAGGTAAGTGAAGTATATTGCCCCCCGAAATATAAAGAGTATTTCAATATCCCAAGACATCTAACGTGCCTACCCATACACTGTCGCTAGATAGTTTAAAAACAAAACTATTATTATTATTGTTGTTGTTTGTTAAGTTTATCTAAAGCAATAAAATCAGTTGAGATTAAGTATAAATATTATGTTGTGATTAGCAGTTTTCTATTTATTCTTTTTAAATGGGTTGCTTGGAACTGAGAAATACTTGATAATATTTTCTTCAACAGGTATGGTGTACTTTTTTACGGGAAGAAAAAATCCGAAAATAGTTTTCGAAGGCTCAGACTATAATCTGGATAAAAAAACAAAAAATAAAACGTTTTGGAAATGTATGATGACGCAGAGGCATAGATGCAGAGCTAGACTTGCCACTCATGGACAAACCTTGGAAGTTTCTAAACAGCCCCACAATCACTCGCCACGAATGCATAAAGAAATTGATGAAAAATTAAATTGCTACTGTGTTAATATTAAAAGATTTTAATTGTTTATTTTGTGATCATAGCATATAAAAATTAATAAATAATAAAACTGTTTACTTTAATTTACTTTATTTAGAAAATCTTCTTATATTATAAGTATTTTATTCATGTAGTACTATGTTGTTTTTTCTTTATTCAGGTTTGGTATATTTTTCAAAGGGGAACAGATATCCGAAAATGGTTTTCGAAGGCTGCGATTTCCATTTTGCACGGAAACAGGAAAATAGAACATGTTGGAACTGTAGGATGTATCAAAGAACTAAATGTAGAGCCAGAATAATAACTTACGGAAAGACGATTGAAGTATCTGAACACCCACACAATCACGAACCCATGTTTTCCAAAGATTCTTATGAAAAATTAAAATGCTGCGCTGTTACAGTTAAAAAAAGTTAGAATATATGTACTTTTTTATAAGTTTTTGAATAAAGATTTAGGTGCTTGCGAATTAGTGCTTTTTATCCCAAACGAAAACAGTTCATTACTTTGCCGAAGTTTGACCAAACTGAAGCACAATTTGGTGGAGAAAATATAACATGAAGCAGTATGTTTGCTTGGTCTGATCTTGGAATTTGCGGCTCATACTAATTGTTTTGTTGATCCTGAAAAGTTAGGTTTTTGCTATGATTCACCAACTTCGGCTGAATGGTTGTTCCACTTTTACCATTTTGGTGGATATGACAATTTCATTATGTATTCCAATCCCCGAATTCCAACCAGTGGATGGCTAACTTGTCTTGGTTTTAGGCAACAATTGATAAACCCTCGATGTATGAACTTATTGTTTTTCTTCTACTGTTGTGTTCTCATCAATTGAAAGACATATCCTTCTCCTATAACCATGGTGTGAATGATTAAATTTTTGTGAAACCGTATTTTCTTCACACAGGTCCGATTTACTTCAGCGGTTCAACAAAACACAAAAAATTGATTTTTGAAGGTTGTGAATACAATATGGAAAGACAACTTGAAACAAAGAGTTTGTGGAAGTGTAAAATGTATTTCAAAAGCAAGTGCAAAGCTAGACTTCATTACGACGGCCAAATTCTCGAAGTTTCTCAACAGTCACACAATCATAACCCAACAGTTGCGAAGGAAACATACAAGATATTGGCTTATTCTGTCGTGCAGATTAAAAGACATTCATAATTACGATTTCCTTTATTAATTTTCGTAATGATTATTTATTAAATAGTACAAAATATCTTGCTTATCATTAGTAGATTGTAAAAAAGACCTTCCTATAATATAATTTCTTAACAATGTGTTGTGCTATGTTACTTCAGTGTTCCATATTGTACTGTGTGCGGTGTATCATTGTTTTTGTGTTCAATTCTTTTGTTATGCTGGTGTGTAAAGTTGTACGGTACTGTATGCCATCGAAAATATTGTATCTTAATTTACACAAATGTGTCTATAATTATTTTTTGATTTCATTTATTTATTTTTATTTTGATATTCTAAGTATTATTAATCGTTTTCTTTCCACAGGTTTGGTATACTTCTGCAATTCAAAAAAGAATCGAAAATTGATTTACAATGGCTGTGATTTCAATTTAGAAAGAAAATTCGAGATAAGGAGTGTATGGAAATGTAAAATGTACTACAAAAGCAAATGTAAAGCTAGACTCGTTTATCACGGAGATAAACTTACGGTTTCCAAACAAGGGCACAACCATGGACCCACAGTTGACAAGGAATATTATGAGAAATTTACACATTGTCCTGTGACAATTATAAGATCGCAATAATTTTATTTGTGTATACATTTAATAAACCTAATGAAGCATCCATTTGTTTTGTACTGTTTTATCTAATTTGGCCCTTCTTGCGCATTCATTGCTTATGTATTGCACTGGTTAAGCAACACAACATGCTCACCCATATATTAACTGCCTATTTTTTGATCCAGGTATGGTGTATTTTGCTACAGGGAGCAGACACCCAAAAATGGTATTTGAAGGTTCAGATTACACTCTGGAACGAAAATATGAAAGCAAAACCCTGTGGAAATGTAAAATGTATTATAAAACGAGATGTAAAGCAAGAATTATTACTTACGGAAAGACTCTTAAGGTTTCTAAAGTACCACATAATCACGAACCAACTTTTCCACAAGAATGTTGTGAAATGTTAACTCGCTGTACAGTATCAATAAAGAAGTATTAAGATTATGATCTTATTTTTGAAGTTCTTTTTATTTACAAACCTGAAAATAACGTTTACATTCTGTGTCTTTTGTTGTTTAAAGTAAGTTAGCTTGTCACTAAACATTCTTCCTTTATAATAAGTCTCATTTTTCGCAGAAATCGTCACGTATATACAAGGATCAAGACAATTTCCACATCTTCTAGTACAGAATTACAAATACGTGAAACACAGAAGTGGAAAAAAGGCCACGTATTGGAAATGTCACATGTACGATATGGGAACGTGTAAAGCAAGATGTGTTATCGGCGTGGATCAAACTATTATTCTCTCCGGACCTCATTCACATGAACCAGTTATTGATCCCGATAGAGTAGTCTTAAGTCATGAAAGATTTAGAATACGTAGTAATAGATTTCGACTTAATGTATAAATGAAAAGTGTTGTGACTTTGTATTTAATTAAATACACTATCTGAAAATAATTCTTTTCATTTCCAAGTTCTAAAATGTCAGGGTCCAGCTGCTAATGAGATAGTACCACATAGGTGACATTTGCATAATTATCTTCCGATAGTGTAGGTATGTGTATAAAATAAATGCTACTCTCAAATAAATTGTTTGTAAATTTTTAGACTTGTACACAATATCCACATTACCCGTGTTGTTTTTGTTACTATTCAACATACAGAAGTATGTACTTTTTCAGACAAGCTGATATTCATAAGGAGCAATCGAGGCGGAGTTCTTTTATTACATGAAAATTACAAATATCGTAATGACAGGCATAAAGACGATGCTAGTTTTTGGAGATGTTCATCTCACACGTCCTACAGTTGTAAAGCACGTGCCGTTGTGAGAAGTGGAAGATTACAAATTAGGGGTTTCCATACTCATGAACCGGACAAAGTTACTAACTTTGATGTGGTGCAAACTAAACCATAATTTTATGTGGTGTATTACTTACTTTGATTATGTTATGGGTAAGTGTTCTATGTTGTACGTGATGTAATAGAGGGTTTTTGACATAGATTCTGAAAAAATATATACAAGTCTTAGGTGGTACAGAAACAGTTTAGGTACATCTCACATGTCTTTATTTTATTAATTTGTGTTTCATCTGTAGAATAAAATACTGTTTCATTACATACAAAATAGCATTTTTTTATTTTTCTGCCCATGTAATATAACATTCTTAGATTATATCTTTATAAGGTAAGTGTTTCAGAGAAAAATGTTTGAGACAAACATTTCATTTGTTGCCCTAAATTCTGAAATTATTTTCATTTCATGAACATTTCATGATACCTAGACTAGGTGTTACAGCAATAAGAAAAAGGAAAAGTATAAAAAATGACAATTTTGTTTCTAATAAAATTTGTAGACAATAACATAACTGAATATAAAATTAAAAATAGGAATTATAATTAGCACATTATTTGATTTTGATAAAATATGGAATAGGAAAAATTGTACATATTATGTATATGAATTTAACAATAACAATAATTAAGTAGCAGAGAGCGGGATTTATGTTATTATGTTACTATAATTTTGACTTAAATTTTGATATTTGTTCTATCACTCAAAATTTTTTTCTTGTTCCAAAATTATAGTGTCGTTAAACTCGAAATCGTGATTTGTATTTTTGATGTGTTTACTTGTTTCTGAATTACCTACTACATATTTTTATATGTATCTTGCTTTAATCTAGTAATTAGTAATTGGTTTTATCACATTTTCTTCATTTAATTATATATACTGTATGGGTTATCATCAATTTTTGGATTTGTGTTTTTAAACAAGAATATAAAAATTGCAAATTATTACGTTTTTTGTGTGCTATTTGAAAATTTTTTAATATTATGCGATACATTCATTGTATATGGTATGGAAATATAATGTGTATATTCTTTTGCTTTCTTAATAGTTTTATTATTATAAAATTGATTCATTCTGTAATTTATAATTTTCAGGATAAAATCTTCAGGATAAAATCTTCAGGGTAGTTATTTTTTATTAAGCAATTTAAAACTTTTTCAATATCTGTGGACTGGAAAGTTTAATTGCACGGTCAGCTGAACGTATAACAATACTTTTTTTGTGAGTTAAAACAAGTATAGTGGCCAGACAAAGTTGATTTAGTATTCCATCAGTTTGCGAGTAATTTTCAATTTTATGTAAAGTTAAATCTAAAAAAAATGATTGTTTTTGAAATTTCAATAGTATGTAAATTGTAACTTAGGACGGTAGGTGGTTATTAAAATGATTAAGAATTGCATTACATTTTTTAAGGGGGACAGCAGTGAGACAATCATCTACATATCTAACAAAGAAGGGTAAATTGAAAGTTAATTTAGGAATGACTGTTGTTTCTAAATTTTCTAAAACTAATTGGGTAATGTGTACAGCCATAAGATTGTAAAATTGTTACGGTATAAATTCACAGATAGCTATTTTTATTGTATTTTGCCGCCCGCTTGGTAGGCAACCCTTTTTGCACCCCTGCTTTGTTGGAAGAGTCCCCTTAACTACCTATAAATATATTAATTTCGAAGTTAGCGTTTTTCTTTATTCGGTAGCGTAGTATTAGCGGGGGGTGGGGTGTAAAAAGGGTTGCCTATCAAAATACAATAAAAATCGCTATCTGTTAATTTTTCCTATTTCTTAATTTTATCAAAATCAAATGTGCTAATTATAATTTATATTTTTCATTTTATATACGTTAGTGTTTACGAATTTTATTAGAAAATATAATTGTAATTTTTTATAGTTTTCTATTTTAATAAATCTTGACAAAGGCCCTAAACAAGGTCGAAATGTCGATAAACATATAAGTATACATATAAGAAGAATTTTAATACTGCCATCGTCTCGCTAAATAACCAAAATAAATAGCAAGAAATAATTCTTAATTTTGAACTGTCAGCCTGATATTATCATAGCTTTCTATAGTAAAAAAGGTGAATCCAAATTCTAGTAGCTTCCTACTATTTCTTATCCTGATGTCTTAACTTGCGCCTCCTTTTCCTTGATAGCACCGATATTATTAATGAAATGCCGAAAAAACAATTAGTAAATGATATGCCATGCATTTTGGTTATGAAACAGAGTTTATGATAAGCGATGCATTTTCCCTATGTTAAATTTTGAGGCGGGTCACCCTATGTAGGTTTGGCGTTTCGAAATTTATTAATTTGCCTATGTAATTATTGGCGTAGTTACTATCCTTAATTTTGAATGATACTCATACCTTAATTTTATTCAATTCCAAGTTATTTAATTTTCAAAATTTCTCTACTTCCTCTATTTATTGCGCTTTGTAAATCTGGCCTCTGCAATCTGGACGTTTGTTAGTCTTTGGATTGCGATAATGTTCGAAGCAGCTTATTATATAACATACTGCATGAATAATCATCAAGTGCAGACTTATGTATAAAAAGGGCGTCAGATAAATGGCACAAAACTCTTACCTTCAGTAAAAAATTTAAAATATTGGATAGTTTTGAAAATAGTATTAAGCAAATTGCCGAAACATTATCGACGGTGTACCATACATGTGACACATAAGAACAAAGGATGATATATGCTTTGTTTCAGATATTACCATCCTGGTTAACAGAAGAGGCCAGAGGTTGTTAATTTATGAAGATCATGTGTTTTACACGAACAGAAGATATGAAAATGTCATATTCTGGCAATGTTCTGAGTACAGAAAACATAAATGCAAATGTCGGTGTAAAACTACACATGGAGCTATAAAGAGAACGACAGCCGATCACAATCATCCAAAAAATACTGAAAAAATTAAAAACCTCTGTTATGATATGAAGTGGTTAACATCCTCTAATATGACCTGATTATAGTCGAAGTTTCTCTGATAGGGTATTTGTAAATGCAATGTAATTGTTTTTAGAATAAAGTGGACTGTAAAAGCCTTTTATTTATTTTCTTTTGTTCTATATGGTGAAACCTTAGTGTTTGTGAAAGAATCATCAAGATTTGTTTCGGCAATTTTTGGTAGCATTCTAAGTACAATATTAGTGACATCTAAATTCAATTCAATGAAAACTATTTTTGTTTCAGATATAGCATTCATGTTAAATGGGCGGGGACAAGTTACAATGATTTGTGATAACCACATGTATCACACGAATAAACGATTTAAGAACAGCACATTTTGGCTTTGCTCCGAGTACAAAAGAAGACGATGCAGATCTCGGTGTATTACTACGACAAAAGGGACTATTAGAAAATCCACAGTTCAACATAATCATCCCCCGAATACCGCAGGAATTAAATTGTTAAGTGAGAAAATGAAGTGCATGATACCTAACCCGTATGTGGGGAATGATTAGACATTTGTGAATTAATTAAAATTTTGAAATAAAATTTATTGCGTCGTTTTAGTTTCTTGAATTTCGAAATTGATTTAACTTTGAAGAGCAAAGCTGTACACCATGCTACAGCGAACTTTCACTCATGCGTCCTGGGACACACTGTATAGCTATTTAAATCAAGGCTGCAGTATTTGAATACCCGAAAAATGTTCTTCTCCCTTCTGAGATGGTGTTAATGCAGGCAGTTCAGCTCAAAAACTGCATTACTTGTAGACATGAATTATGGTTTAAAAGAAATATGAGGGTTGGTAGAATAGGCTTATAACTATTTTATTCGCCATATTTACACTGTTTTTAAAATAAACGAAGTTAAAAACTGACAAATTTTAACGGAAATCTTTAGCATTATTCACACACAAATTGTACATTCGGATGTTAGTTAACCGATAAATAAAATATGTGAGCATTCTCACCGATGTTTTAGCTTTATTTTAAGACTATATTTGCCTGATTTCGTTATTTCAATTTTCTGCTGGATTAACTGTACCAAGCTGTTACTAATGTTATGTCAATTTCTGTCTTACACATGTACTACACTGATCTCTTGGCCTATCTTTGCGTATCCCACCCTTAAGTCGTTAGCTTATTAATGATTGAATTCTTGAATCTAAGTCGGTAGGAATACTTGTTCGTCAATATGACTAGGTTTCATTAGGACATTTTAGTGGAGTCAATAAGTGGAAGCCACTAAAGTTGCTTCAAAATAATAATCACACTGCTAATTTAGTGTTGCTTCAAGTTCACTATACTATAAATAGCACCAACATATGTTCTTCTGGTTAACAACAAGACTTGTTTTAGATGTTATGTACCTGTTAAATCAAAGAAAACAGGTTGTCCTGGTTTATCAAAACAACATATTTCACGTGAACAGAAAACACGAAAAGAGAACGTTTTGGAAATGCACCGGCTACCAAAAGTTTGGATGCAAATGTCGTGTGAGTACATGGGATGGAAAAATCCGAAGATCACCCGTCGATCACAACCATCCTCCACATACAGAAAAAATTAGAACTAAATTAACTAGAATGGAATATATAACAACTATTTTGCAATAACTTTTACTAAAATTTTGCGGATTTATTGTACATTTTAATTATAATTTAGCACAATTGTGAATAAAAAGTTTCCAAAAGCTCAAACTGCAGATTTATTTTACTTGCTTAGTATATGAAAATGTATTTTTTAAATACATTTGGTTTGGGACATAAGAAAACAGTCGTCCTTTTTCGATCTGTGTGGCTGCTGTGTACAAAGGAAAAAATGCCATTTACATCACTTTATTTTATACTGAAACTTTTTTCATTTTTTCCAATCCTTCCTGTTGACAGATAATTCCTCTCTTGGAATGTTCTTCCTTGCCTCTCTGACATATCTTCCGTCCTGGCTTCTATGGTTTTCTGTGGTTTGCGTACTCTTATTTTACCGCATCTTCTTGCTTCAACTACTTGTTTTGCTTGTCTTCCCGGTGTCATTCTCTGGTCTGGACCATTTAAGCTGTTTTTCTTCGATCTTCTGACTAATTGTCTTTTGTTGTAATTCAATTCTTATTGCTGCACCTACCCTTTCTCGTTTTCCCACAATCTTTGTGAAATATCTCCTCTGCCACCACTTTGCTCTTCTGTTTTGCTGTCATTGGCCATGTCTCTCTCTATTAACACTGCACTACACACCTTCCCATCATTAATTATCATTGTCCCCAGATATTCTATCGTAGTAACTTGTTCTAATTTGTCTTGTCTGTAGGTGCTCTATGTACTCTTCTACCAGATTTATTTTCATTATTTTTGTCTTCGACATATTTATTTTCGTTCCCATCTATTTTATTACTTCTGTCCACTTGTCTACAAGTCACTGTATTTTCTGCTTACTCTCCCCCAATACTATTATGTTATCAGCACATAACAGACTCTGCACTTTGACTGCTCTCATGTTTCTGTAACCTACTGTTACTTTCAGAGTGTCCCTATTACAAATTTTATTTATTTTGTATTATGTATAGTAATACTAAAATATTTCGTTATTTTTTTTTTTTAGATGGAGTGATGTATTCAGTAACGCAAAAGGGACGAAAATGTTTGATTTACAAAAACAACATTTTCCACATGCAGATGACGCGTAATGATACTATATTTTGGAGATGTTCCGGATATTCTAAACAAAAATGCAGTGTACGCTATATTACTGATGGTAAAGGGACTCTTAGAAGATCGCAAGTGAACTCGCAGTTACAACATAATCATCCGCCACACATTGACGAGATTGTGAAAACGGTCAATAGTGCAAAACGAATTTCATTTGAGTTACCCAGTATTTAGATTCTACTTATGCAAAACTGTACATAGAATTTCTCTTGATTAAAGCCATAAAATAAAGTACTTATATATTAATTTTTCCCTGGTAGTATATCAGAACTTGAGTTTCTACCTTTCCAAATGTTTAAAACTTAAAAACCTTATACTCAATAATTCGAACTACATAAATACAACATCTTAAATAAATACAAAGCAAACAAATCGCCCTTTTATTAATTAACACCACAACACTTCTTACTAATTATTGTTTTATTAAACGGTGACTTCTATAGCAAAGACTGTTCTTCCACATGATCGACAGTCTTCTAATAAGTACTGTAAAGGAAGTTTTCTAAATATGATACGATTTTCTTAATTTTCTTTTACAAAATCAAATATATGAGGAAGAAAACACCTACTGGGTGAACAGTTAAATAACTGAGATAGCAACAATGGGCCAATAAAATTTTATATAGATCCCTGAGGAACTCTTCCGCTATCATCATAATGATGAAAATATACCTGCTGCAGTAATAAAACAAATTTTATATACCAATGCAAGTAAATCAAATCCATTAATACAGTATGGATTGTACAAACTTATATTCCTCTGAAGAAGAACAGCAATGTCTAAAAAATTGTAAGGATTTACTTACCTAATAATATATTTGTGAAATTATTAATTTAGTTCAATTATGTTTTACCAAGTTCATTTATTATTAATTTAGTTAATTATGTTTCACCAAGTGTCAAACGAGACCTCAATCAATTATACTAATTTTTTGCTTCTTTTGCAGGAACACCAAAGTTTTATGTTACAGGAAGAGGAGGAAAACGGCTCATTTATGATAATAACATATTCATTTTGAACACATTTGTGTCAGCCCTTACAGGTAAACGAATCTTTTGGACTTGTAATGAATGGAAGAGGTCTGGATGTAAAGTCAGATGTCATTCAGATTCAAATGGGTTTGTTTGGAGAACTAACAAAAATTTGATACACCAACATAGCCATCCACCTTTTGCCAAACTTTGTGTAAGACAAAAGAATAAAATATTTGTATAGAAAATAAAATGAAAATAAATTTGTTTAAAAATAAATTGGCTATTTTTTTCTAACTATTATTAGACACAAAGATTATGATTATTATTTTAATATTTTGATCCTGCCGTCCCTGATGAGACACAATTTTTTTCTAGCTGGTTACACATATAATATGTTATCGCATTCAACCGACCTTGGAGCCTTTCTAAGTAAAACTACAATGATTGCCTTCAGTACATTCAGAACTTTACATGTTTTCAGAAAAAGAATTAATAATGTGCATCAGTTATTAAAAATAGCCTTCAAGAAACTTTGCACTAACTGTGTCCAGACTTCTTTTATTTATTTTTATTATTTCTTACGGGGTAGGTTTCTGGCCCCTAGCACTGAGGCTCAAGCTTATTGTGCCCCCATACATGATTACCTCTAAAGTTCGATCCCCTCAAAAAATTTTAGGACAAGACTTATGGGTGCATCTGCTATTACTTTTGGTTCTACAAACATAGCTCTAAAGCTTGTATGTCTAACTGCGCCAAGAGCTGGACATTCGCATAGTATGTGATGAGGAGTTTTCTCCTCTTCTCCACACATCCTGCAATCAGGATTGTACTTTACTCCAATAGTGGTAAGATGTCTCATAAGTGAACAGTGTCCCGTAAATAGTCCTACTGCCCATCTCAGCTGGTTCTTACCCAGTCGTATTTACTCTTCAACTCTCTTGCTGGATGGTCCGCTAATGAACATCCGCGATTGCCTCAGTCCAGGAGTCTCCATCCAGTAAGAGGTATGTTTTTGTCTTAATAGGTCCTTTATCACCTCTTTGGCTATCTGATATGCCAAACGACACGTAGGTTCCGGCCCTATCAGCGGGACTTTGGCTCCCTTCTTCGCTAAAAGGTCTGCTTTTTCGTTCCCTTCACTTCCTTGATGGCCTTTCACCCATCGTAGAATAACCTTTTGTTATGTACTGCTAGACGAGCCAGCGAGTCCACACAGTCTTTAACTGTTCTTGTAGCTTTGTAGCTTTCCAGAGCTTTCAGTGCTGCCCGGCTGTCAGTGAGAATCTGGATCCTCCTGTTTTGAAAGGACCTCCTGATCATCTCCTGCGCACATACGGAAATTGCAGTAATTTCTGCCTGGAAAACGGTTGCAAGGCTGCCCAGGTTTATGCTAATTTCATTCCCTGGGCTTTTGCCAGCAACACCCACCCCAGTACTATGTACAGTTTTAGACCCATCTGTATACCAAATGTTTCCATCCTGTTCTCTCGCCCTTTGTGAATTGCCCTCCACTCCCTCTATCGGTATGGTAATCCGATAAGGTATCTGAAAGTTTAAGATTGGGACGGTTCTATCCGACTGCATACTAAGCATGTAGTTCTTGTCTATTTGTTGAAATATTTCGGTATGGTATCCCGCTCTTGCGAGAGTTAGTCCATAACCGTTTATCCTTAGCCTGTATGCTGCTGCAAGAGCCTCCGCCTCCACTACAATATGTAGTGGTGGGAGTCCCAGAAGTGCCTCCATGGCCGCAGTGGGCGTTGTTTGCATCGACCATCTTCAGGGTTGTATTTTCAAATGTTTTTGTATAGATGTTCGCTAATAAATGTTAGGCAATGGAGATCCCGTAACTACTTCCTCAGTCTTTTGTAATAATTTATTATCGTCCAGTACAAAGTCTGGCAGACTCGGCAACATAGTGGTAAAATGATGAGAACAACAGCGTCACCTAATTTCATTTTAACTATGCAGTACAGGAATCCAAAGATTCATACGGTCTTGCAATCAGAGGTTGTCGCGAACGAGTAGTTGACATGTTGAAACAAACCCTGTTGCTTAGTAAATTCCTATAACGTTCCATCCCAGGTTCCACTATCTGAATCCAGTTCAGCAGTATGTGATGGAAAGTGCTGCAGTGCAGACATGGAGATAGCGGCTGCGGCATATATTCTATACTTCATT
Organism: Xestobium rufovillosum; assembly: GCA_963966045.1. NCBI lineage: Eukaryota > Metazoa > Arthropoda > Insecta > Coleoptera > Ptinidae > Xestobium > Xestobium rufovillosum. The sequence goes on from OZ014496.1 coordinate 24,445,351, forward strand.
GCAGCCTAGAGTCGCAGAATGCCAAATCAAACATTTCTTCGACGTTGCGTTAAAAAAGCTCGGAACCCTTTGCAGTGCCCAATGACATCACTTGACGAAACTTGCTTTTCCACTAACGCCGGCATGGTAAAGGTACGTGATGAGATTTACGATGACATTCAGTTGCAAGTTTGCATGGGCCTTTATGATCTTAAATAAAACTGTTCCTAGAATATTTGTATTTTTGGGAATGAAAGCATAAAGTACATTAGCTATATGACTTTCATCTTTTGTAATACGGCTGTAGTGCTTAAACTTTCTATGCTTTCAAACACTTATTTTTCAGATCTATATTTTATGCTGATTTGTTTTCACGTATGAAAAATTTTAATCCAATGCACTGAAAATGCTATTTTTACGTTTCAGATAAACCGATGTATTCTGTCACAACCCAAGGAAATAAGAGTTTAGTCTATGAAAATAACATATTCTATGTGAATATGAAGAAAAATAATCACATATTTTGGAGATGTGCAGAATATTCGAAACACAAATGTAATGTACGATATATTACGGATCTTGATGGTAATATCAGAAGATCATCTGCAAATATGCTGTTTGAACATAATCATCCCCCTCACACTGAAGAAATATTCAGACAAATCCATTATGGAAAAACCCAATATTCTTCGCAATCCAATAATCATTTTTTTATTTAATGCAGAAAGTGTTATGAAGTAGTGACAAATAAAATATAGGTACTTTAAAATAGTCCATTTTGCGTTTTATTTTATAACTAAATTTTGAGTTTTAGTGTGAAAAAATATAGAGCCATTTTCTTTTTTGTTATAGATGAAGTGATGTTTTCTGTCACGCAGCTAGGAAGGAAATGTATGATTTACCAGAACAATATTTTTCACATGGAGAAAGAAAGAAACAGAAGAGTGTTTTGGAGATGTTCTGCTTACAGCAAATCTAAATGTATGGTACGCTATGTTTCCGATTTAGAAGGAAATATTGGAAGATCTGCTGTCAATAAGCACTTCACTCATAATCATCCACCAAACTCTGTTCAAATAAACAAACACCTTACAAATCCATCAACGAGTCTTTACTTTAAATTTAATGATATATGATTTAAGTAGCTCTGTATTTTATGCAGAATAAAAATGTAAACATGAATTGAAATATTTTAAAATATATTACAATTTACAGCAGGAATGAAGAAAACAATAATTACCATGAGGAATAGTAATTCACTTAAAGAGCAATTGTGTACATTGCAAGTAGCTTTTTTATTGTTATGAGTTACGATGTTCACCTACCGACTTCAACTACTGTCCGTTCACGAAAAATGAGCTCATAAAGGAATCTGTAAATACTACGAAGTCTCCCTAGTGTCGCCCAATCTTTTCTTTTGACAAGTCATTATATTGAGTTTCTCCATCTCAATAAAATGAGTTTTGATATCTCAAAATAATGAGTTGGTAACTCAATATAATGAGTTAACTGCAAGTAAATATATTGAGTTGTTTTAAAAAATACCTTATCAAACTGTTCTAGAACGGCTTTATGCAGAGATTTAGAAAATGATGTTCATAGAAAGAGGCATACAGTTGTATGAGCTCTTTTCAGGGTTATTTATTCAAAATCAGAGGTCATGCGATTACTGAATTCCGCAGCTGTTATGCATAGGAACAGGCATACGGCTGTATGAGTTCATTTCAAGGTTATTCAAGTTCGGGGGTCAGAGGTCATTCAACTATTCCAGAAGGGCATATACCATATAGCTTTATGCAACGATTATTGAACAGTTAAATAAGGTAATTTTTTTTTAAAACAACTGAACATATTGACTTGCAGTAACTTATTATATTGAGTTACCAATTCATTATTTTGAGATATCAAAACGCAATTCATTGAGATGGAGAAACTCAATATAATGAGTTGTCAAAAGAAAAGATTGGGTGACACCAGGGAGCCTTCGTACTCTTGCAAGCTTGTGGTCTTTTGTTTTGAAGTTAATTAAGGATCGTTTTGTGTTCAGTTCCTAGATAAGGGAGTTCAGTTGTAGTGAAAATGCAGATTGGCGTTTTATCCGTACAAATATTTTCCTAGCCGGGAACTGGTGAATTTACTTAGGGAGTGAGAAAAAAATTTTAAGATTGACAATAACTTAACCTCAAAATGTAAAACAAACTGACGAGTGACGAAATTCTAACCTCAAAGAATGTAAAGCAAACTGACGAAATTTTACCCTGTGATGGATGTAAAAGAGTTTTTTGTAAGGAAAAGTTATGTGGAGATCTCACAACTTCTGAAATACGAGTAATGAAGCAAAAAAGGGTTACGAATATGAAATTTTAGTGCAAAAATGTTTAACCCTGAAGACATCAGTCCTTAGATAAGGAAGAGATAAGAAATAAGACCAGTAAGTACTATAACAAGACTCGAAAGTAATAAAAACGAAGATTAGAGTCAAAACTGTCACTAGCTGACATTTGAAGTGTTACTGTTATCAAGTTAAAAAGTAAAGAGGGGAGCTGCAATAGTCGAGTGTGAGAAGCTGAGAAGAAGGAAGATCAGAGACAAAATACCTTGAGATTGGCAACTTCTATACTAAAACTATTGGCACTATAGTGACAGCGAATCACAGCAGTTGGTAGTTATGTGAACAGACAGAAGGGGGCGCGATGCGAGGGGTTAATCACTCCGTGATAAGGCGTCCCACACTTGAAATACTTAGAAGTATTGCACAAGTATTGCATAGCATTTCACTGGTATTTCAAACAATTTCACAAGCATTACATAGCATTTCATAAGTATTACACTTAATTTTAAAAAATTAAATAATGATTTATTAAAGAAATTGAATGTATAATTTTTGGATGCCGCGAGATTTTTGAAGAAAATTTTTAATTTAGGAGAATCTCAAAAAGCAATTTTTGACAGAAAAAATATTAAGATAATGAAATGGGCGAAATTATTGGAAGCTCTCTAGAGTGAAACATGAAACTCGGAGATATGATAATTTCTTTCCTGATTAAATAACATTCTTTCCAGCACACTCGAAAATTCTCCACAGTCGAGTCCCCACAGTAGAAAAGTATGGAGAAAAGCCTTTATGGGTTTATTTAGAGGTTTATTTATACACCAGGAACAGGAATAAAAGCAAATTAACATGGGAGAAATTTCGTATATGAATTTATTACGTATAAATGTTTCTCTGTGCTTCCTATTGGCCAACAGGTATACTAGTTTGATTTAGTGAGCCAATGGGAGATTTAGGATTACATTCGTTCAAAATAAATTTCTCCAGGAATTTCTTCCATGTGAATTTGCTACATAAGGAAAAAGAAAAAGGTAACTCCTTGAATGTTAATACCATAAAGGCTAATTCGTGTTTCTTTCTTGTTTTCTCTTATTCCTGTCCTATAAACCCAGCATGTAAGTTTATGTAAGCTAGTAATGGACTGACATAATTAAAAAACGCGGGAAACTTCAATATTAATAATCGAGGTGACCACGAGTAGGTACACTCACTTATCCAGCAACCGTGTGTTCCGAAAAATTGTGACATTCCCCCAACTTTTGTATATACATACATAAGTTGCCATCCACAAGGATAGAATGGGCACTAGAAACCTAATCCTAACATAATCACTAAAAATACGTACGACGCGCCTGATAATGAAATTTGTTTAGGCTTCAAGACAATTGGCCTGATTTTTTGAACTGTTGTCCTGCTCCGATTTTCTCGAATATATTCTCTATAAACATTAGAGGAATACAATGTAAATTATGGCTCCTTTCTGAAAAAGTATAGCGGCCCCAAGATTAGATTGTCATTTCTACAATAATGGTAATAGGTCAGGTCAGGTCACCTAACTACCTGCTTAGAGAAAATCCAAATCTAAAAACAAATGCAATAGCGCAATGTTCCTAGAGAACGCACAGTATGTAACACAATAGTGCCTAATCATCCAATGGAGTGGGCAATGCCGAAATGTTTTATGTACCACGTGCGCGTGGTATCGCGATATAGCCGAGTAAATAATGGGTAGAATAAATTGTGTCGTTTTTTTTGATGAGCTTAGAACAAGATCAGACCCAGTGGGTATTGTCAACAACAGCATTATACACATAGAAACTCAAAATACGACATTTTTTAGCGATCACATTTTTATTTTTAAAAAAACTATAAAATTTTTACTTTTTAAAAGTCATGCTTTTTTGCATATCTACTGGCATATCTCAAAAACGAATTGAGCTATCGACGTAATCTTTTTTTTGTTTTAAAGCGCATACCTATGCGCTTCCTTAGATGTATAATATTAATGGTATTGTTTTTTAAATAAATGATAAAAACGCCGATGATCTTGGACGTTCAGAAACTATGCAGGTAAATTTTCACTAATCGACAAACTTTTTTGTTTTGTAAATTTTTATATAACATGATGCGAAGGAAATATAGCCAAAAGACCAAAAAAGTTTTCAGAAAAAAAAATCTCCGAATATTTTCAATAGTTTTTATAATATGATTTTTTTAGTTTGGAGGGTAATATCTAAGTTTGCGCGCACGGTGCAATAATAGTGTACCTCAGTAGTTTTTTATTCTGGGGTAGGCACTTACAACTTACTACAATCTGCAATCTTGATTGATTTTCTGTCCAAAATCATCTTTTCTCAGTTCCGCAACCCTAATTATTGTCTCTAAACCCCACTTCCAAGGCTTATGCACAACCAATGATGTACAATGATGTACAACAAGTTTATCTTTTTCCTCCACAACTTCACCACATAATAAGCACTTCATTTTAATATTTAGTTCATCTATCTTAAATACTTTTAAGCAGTAAAAATCAAAGAACTCGCCACTAACAATACGAACTACATGTGTAAATAAAAGACTATTCATGGTATATCATGTCATCGGTCGCTCCTTATTATTAGCCGACATAAAAAATCAAAGCGCCTAAACTACAAAAGTCACAATAACAATTATGCTACCAAAAACTTTTTTGGTCTTTTGGCGGCATTTCCTTCGCAGCATGTTATATAAAAATTTCCAAAATAAAAAAGTTTCTAGATTAATGAAAATTTGCCTGCGTAATTTCTGAACTTCCTAGGTTATCGACGTTTTGACCATATTAAAACAAAAAACACCAACCAATACTATGCTTAGAAAGAAGCGCCTAAGGGTGTGTTGTAAAACAAAAAAAAAGATCATGTCGATAGTTCAATTAGATACCTAGATATTAGAGTGGATATATAAAAAAGCAAGTTTTTAAAAAAGATACTTTTCCACACTTTTTTGGAAATAAAAAATTTCGTGACCACAAAAAAATGTCGTATCTTGTGATTTCTCATAAACAATGACCTAACTAATAAAATGAAATATGTCTCAGTTTGTTCTAAGATAAAAAAAATAAAATCGAGAAGAAAGCGACTTTTGCCTTGCTTTTTACTCTGCTAATAAGTGAACTGGAAGCAACTGAATAACGATTGCTATTTGCTGTGAGTGACCAGACGTAGTCACGTGATCGAAGTACTTTCCGTCTATTGGAGCTTACACATGTTACAGCGTAACAAATGCATAAGTTGCTGGGCAGAGCCACCTACCATTTCATAAGTATTTTAAAGTCATTGTATGGCATTTCAAAAGCAATTTCCCAGGCATTGCAAAGCATTTCACAAGTATTTCACAGGTATTGCAAAGCATTCCACAAGTATTTCACAGGTATTGCACCGCATTTTACAAGTATTTCAAAGTATTTCACAGGTATTACATGCTATTGCATAAATTTCAAAGCATTTCATAGGTATTTCAAAACATTTCATAACATTGCAATAGTATTGCACATCGCTGTGTCCCACAATTGCACAGAGTGATTAACCCCTCGGCGCGATGACAAGCCGAGATTTTAAATTGTATTAACTTCAGCTTCCAAATTTCAAATAAAACTATAAAATAAGAAATCAGATATTAAATTGTTTATTAGTTAAGACAACAGTACATTATATTGTTACTTATACAAAAAACATATTCAAAAATAATGAAAGTAATCAATTTATAATTATGCATAATGGATATTAAGTGAAAAGTAAATGCTATAATTTTTACAAATACCTTCGTTGCCTTATAAAATGTTTTTCCATAATAAAGTAAAAGTAAAGTTAAATAAATGGTTGCTATAAAAAGGGTTCCATTTATTGAAATCTATAATTAAATTTTGTCTGCGTCTAAACGTAGTTTATCGGATTCATAAATTTTGTATTATTTTCACCCAAACGAAGAAAATGTTTATATCTTTGATTGGAAATCTATGTCGCACACTGATTATTCTTCACAGTCTTTACACGACACTTTTTTACTCTTGGCATATCGCAAAACATTATAATACAAAACACAAATCTACGACGCGACACTTTAAAACTGACATTACATTGAAAATTCAAACACCGCCAACTAAATCTTTTGGAGAAACAGGTTCTGTTTTCTGTTGGCATATAGTGCCACTAGTGTCTGTTGTCTGTTCACAGAAGCTTTTAGTGCAAATAATAGCTGATTTAAGTTGCATGCCCCTGAGGAAGATATTCTAGCCATCAAAAATAAACTGAAAATTGAGCTTGGAAAAAATTATGAATTTCAATAACCAAATAATGTGAACCGAAAATGAAAATAATTAACATTTGCTCACATGATATAGCAGATTGTGTTGATGGGATTATAAATTACTAACATTATCAAACAGAACAATTTAGACACATTCGAAGAAATTTATATAAAGGTACTTAAAAACATTGAAGATAAACAGAATTTCTGATACTAGAAGTTGATCCAAAAATACAACATGCGCTATTTCTAAATAAAGAAAGGTAACAATTGGACGGTCAAGGGGGTGCATATTTAATCATATCAGCTTGCTACTGTGTTACAAATGTTGTGGTTACAAATGTGGTTTCAATCACTTTTCTAAAGATTGTAAATCGGCATTAATCTGCTCTGTAGTGGAAATCATGGGTATAGAGACTACACACCAAGGTGTAGTTTGTGTGAACTGCTCAAAGTCCAGTAACTCATCTGGCAAGAACGTTGATGTTGGCTACTCTGCGTTGGATAGAACTTGCCCAATATAATGTTGTATGCTCCATCGCGAAATAAGTAACATAAATAACTACTGTGATACTTTGAGGATAACAAACCAGCAATGACAGAGTCATAAGCTCTTTAAAATATGCCGTTTGAATGGTACGATCTATTAGAAATAAATTTCATGGGCACCCTGATGACTTGTGTCGAATATTTGGAAAGTGGTGAAGTGCAGACAAGCAGCTAGCGGCTGCAGCTTATAATTATTACTTCCTAGCAGCCTAGAGTGTCTCGCAGAATGCCAAAGCAAGCCTTGATAAAATTCTAATGTATGTGACCATGTTTATCAACTTTTCTTAACTTGCACAGCTTCTTCGAGTAATATTTCTTTGACGTTGCGTTAAAAAAGCTCTGGAACCCTTCAATGCTCGATGAGATCACACGATGGGGGCTCCCTTTTCCTTCCACATCAATATGGTAGGTATGTGATAAGATTCACGATGCCATTCAGTTGCAAGTTTGCATAGAACTTTATGATCCTACACAAAACTGTACCTACATAGAATGTATCTTTATTTTTATGGGAATTAAAGTATGAAGTACACCAAGTAGGTATATGATTTTCATCTCCTGTAATCGTGCAGTAGTGCTTAAATTTCCTATTTTTAAACATTTATTTTTCAGATCTACATATATTTTATGCCAATTTGATTATAGCCTAAGTAGATACCTACCTACCGTTTTTCACGTATAAAAAATATAAATCCAATGCACTAAAAAATACTATTTTTATGTTTTAAGTTTTAGATAAGCCGATGTATTCTGTTACAACCCAAGGAAATAAACGTTTAATTTATGAAAATAACATATTTTATGTGAATATGAAGAACAATAATCACATATTTTGGAGATGTGCGGATTATTTGAAACGCAAATGTAATGTACGTTATATTACGGATCTTGATGGTAATATCAGAAGGTCATCTGCAAATATGATCTTTGAACATAATCATCCCCCTCACACTGAAGAAATATTCAAACAAATTCAGTATGAGACAACCCACTATTCTTTGCAATCTAATCATAATTTTTTTATGTAATGTAGTAAGTGAAAATTTTTGAGCGTTATGAAGTATGTATTGACAATTAAAATAAACTTTAAAACAGTTCATTTTGTGGGTTTATTTTATAACTAAATTTTGACTCTTATTTGTGTGAAAAAATTTTGAGCTACCTAGTTTCTTTTTGTTATAGATGTCGTGATGTTTTCACTCACGCAACTAGGAAGGAAATGTTTGATTTACCAGAACAATATTTTTCACATGGAGAAAGAAAGAAACAGTAGAGTGTTTTGGAGATGTTCTGCTTACGGCAGATCTAAATGTATGGTACGCTGTGTTTCTGATTTAGAAGGAAATATTGGAAGGACTGTTGCTAATATGCGGCTCACTCATAATCATCCACCACACTCTGATCAAATAAAGAAACGCCTGGACGCTCCATTAACGAGTCTTTACTTTAAATTCGGTGATGTATGATTCAGCCTTGTATTTTATTCAAAATAAAGCTTTGTAAAAAATTGAAATATCTTAAAATATATTTGATTTTACGGAAGAAATAGTAATGAAGAAAATGATAACTACTAATGTATGGAACAGTGGTGCAGCTAAAGATCAACAACTGTGTACAACTTCTGGAGCTCTAATTCTCCCATAATTTTTTTTGTCAAGCAGGGCTGCCCATGATTGAAACCCATATGTTGAAATATTTTCTATTATGCAACTTGGTCTTCATGGTTAATTTTAACCTGCATATGTAAAATACTAGTTTAGTAACTGACCTAATGCAACGAGGTTAGGCCTCGTGTTACTTATGTAGACTACTTGTTTATAAGGTATTTTTCGCGACATACCAAGTATGTTGCGGTATGTGCGGTTTGTGTAACCGATTCATTTTCGCGAGAAATGGTATGAGAGGGGAGTACAAATGACATCACCGCGGTATGTTCTTCCAACATACCGCACCTTACCGAGCTTTAAGCACGGTTTGTTCCGGTTGGTATGCTATGGCGGATGACAGCCGCGAAGAGACATTACGATATTATCATTATCAAAGAAATGTTCGCATTTTCTTTTTCTTACTGTATATACAGCTGCTCCGTCCATCATCAATTCGTGGTACATGAAAATCAACAAATTTTTATTTTCACCTTCCATAATATTGTGAGGTTAGATTGCAACAAAAACAATTTCTCCATACCACACATATTTTCGCGGCAGTCACAGAAATCGACTACATTTCAATGGAGGGGATGACTTTGTGCTAACCAGAGTCATACCGGGCGGTTACTTGGGGTTAGTCGCGAAAAATACCTTTATGTGTAAAAAGATTCCAACGTTTAGGTGTCTAAGAAATATTTGCATGTTAGAGACAATGTGGGATGGATTGTTTTAATAATTTTGTAACCTTACTTAGTATACATTTTTGTTGTCAATTCTCACATTTTATTTCTTTAACTGCTTGTAGAATTTTTATGATTTTGTTTTATTTTGTTATAAATTGAGTATATAATCCACTTGCATGATAATTTTTTGTTTGTTTTATAGGAAAACCAATATTTTGCATAACAAGAGGAGGAGGGAAACGGCTAATTTACGATAACAACATATTCTTTTTGAACACATTTGTGTCAACCGTCACAGGTAAACGAATTTTTTGGACGTGCAATGAATGGAAAAGGTCTCGATGTAAAGTTAGGTGTCTCTCAGGATCAAATGGTGTTGTTTGGAGAACCGAAAGAAATTTGAAATGCCAACATAATCATCCACCAATTGCCGACGTAAAGTTGTATAAGGAAATAGAAAAAACCAAATGTTCGTACAAAAAAATTAAATGAAAATAAATTTGTTTGCTAAATAAATTGGTTATATTCTTCTTGTTAGTAGGAACATAATTAGTGTTTTTATTCAGATCTTGTATTCTTTGGATTCAAACTAGTTATATCTGCGTAATTTAAGATTTAACGAGCCTAGTGGATTCTGGGCTTGACTAGAACAACAGTCGAAAAAGGGAGTGAACCATAGAAGAACGATCATTTTAATCACTATAGATAGTGATAGTGATAAATACAGGAATTAAATGGATACCTACCATCTAGCACACTCCAAAATTCACTTACTTGCAAAGCTGCTAGATTCAAGGTCATTATGGGTACCTAAAGGAGATTTTGAGATAATAAAAGTATTGCAAAACAATGGAAAATCTATTGATCTAACAAGTTGGGTTACATTTCAATAATATAGTCCATTTTGGATAATAAGTACTACACCTAAGTTCTTTTATCTACCTAATATCAATATATAATGTGGGACTTTACTATATTCATTTGACTATTTTGATGACATACTTTACACCAAGCGGTAAAGATGCTATCTTGGCATCTACCACATTTGTTTTGTAAAATCAATTGCATCGCAAACTGATTCCAAAATAAAATGAACTTTATTTTAAATGTTTATTAGAAAATTTGTGCAGTTTGATATATTATGAGGGATACTTACGGTGTAAACAGCACCAATATTCAGCTTTACGTTAGGAAACGCAGAGCTCATAGTAATGAATATTTTACAGAAATTTTTTCTGTGTCGGAAAGATTTGTTCTACAATGCCAACAAACCAAATAATGAAAAACTGTAGGAAAGAGATGACTCCCACTTTTTATAAATGGGTTTATTGTCGAAGAAAATTTAAAGTAGTTGAAGGGTGACATCTACATGTCCACGGAATAATTTTCTTATGGAAGCTATTCGCAGTGATGACAAAATGCACGACAGAAGTAAAAAAAGTGCAGTCTACTACTTTTGTTTGTGGAACATTATTATTTCTCGCTAAACTAAATATTTCTTAAGATAGTAGACAAAACATTGTATGATACTCTTTCTTATCCGTGGAACACACTAATCTCTGAGTAGTATATTAACATCTTGGAATAATATATTGTGCCCTTTGCTGCTTTTAAAGCAGATAGGTCATTTTCTTTTCATGCAAGATAATTTGCTGATGGAATCGCCAATGACGGCTCTGCCCAAAGTTATTATATGGGAAGTTGCCTAATTCCCGTAAAGCGCTGTAGCACCGCGTGAAGTACGAGTGGGGGAAGCAAGTGACGTCAGCGATGGACCTCGGCCGAGGTCCGCACACATACGTGTAGAGACGCCTGCATGTGTTTCCCGATACCCGCGTTTTATGCTTGCCTTTGATAGCATAAATTTATGTATAACCTGTAATGTTATGAAGTTTGATCGTTATGCAGTTAATGAAAAAGTCAAGGTAGATTTCTTTTGTTCCTATATTTAAAGCAAAAGAAGGTCCTAAAGATAGGCACTTACCTACCTCAAATTCCTGCACTAAATTTCCCACACTTATCACTTACGTAGGTAGGTAATTGTAAAAACGGCGGATCAGTTCATCGAGATATCGTCAGGTTCAAATTGGAGTTTCAGTCCACGGATTCTACAGTTTCTTCTGGGCGTGGGCCTGACTATTTCTGGTATACCTAAGTTTATTACTGAAAGTGAACTACCTATGTATATGGATACCTAGGTAATTTGTAAAAATTTAAAGCAAAAATGATCGTATTCTAATATTGGAGAATGGAGAGTAATTTAGATTTTTGAATTAGTTATATGTTAATCTAATGAAGTTAAACCTAGATTGAAAACGAAATCGCCCTCGATGCCGTTCATTTTTAACAGTACCTATTATACTGAAAATATTATGCACCTAGTTATTTGAATAAAAAAATACCTCGAAAAATACCTACTTATAAACATTTTTTACTCGGTGATGTGTTTTGAAAGCAAAACGTAAGTTGTATATCTATACCTAATACCTACTTACCTTCATACCTACTACCTACCCCAATAAATACGTACCTACTTGCCTAGTATCATTCCCGAAACTAATCTGGAAACTGGAAGTGTCTGTAATAATATGGCAGGTACATAAGCATGGTTGAGTATACTCAGCCATGGTACATAAGTACTGATTTTTGTGCATTTATTGATTCATCGCTCATCATGACGAAGAAAGTGTACATTCCTACAGAAACAGATGTTCACGGAAATTTAGTTTTAATTATTTTAATTATTTTATACCTAACGGTGATTATTTTATTCCCCCGTTCTATGAGCTCCGCTTATCCGCTAATGTACGGCAGGAAATTACGGTCTTTGGGTGACGTCAATTTCCGATCGCAGCCGACTAAGAACGAACCTCGCATTAGGCAACTTCCCATATAATAACTTTGGGCTCTGCCCTCTGCAGTCGGTAGAGAAAAGCAGTATAAATAACATAACCTCTCTTCTACTTTATTATATTGTATGTTTAAAAGGGATATGTATTTTGTTTTGGACTAAATTGATTTAGATTTTATTAACTTTAAAATCTCGTGGTTTCATAAATTATTGTGAACCTCTTCTCACAATCACAACAGTTTATTTTAGGTACCTTATAAATATCTTACAGGATGAGCATAGACGAGTTCGGTTTTTATTTAGTTTCTGTTGAAATTACAGAAGTTACATTTTCAGAAAATAATACACTGCCTATGTGAAAATAAATAAGTTTCTGCATGGGTGAATAATTTTGTTGCCCGCAAATAATTGAAACATTTTGCTCAATTTTTGGTATTCAACCTACGGCTATAAGTATTAGCCAATATCTTAAAAAGTTCCCATGAGAATCCCGTGGAATATAGTGTCTACCTAGCTTTCATTCGAACGGCAAGTACAACTTGTTCGAAACTCGCTTGTTATCGCACCACATTCAGGAACTGAAGCAAAACATTCCTTTTGCATAGAACTGAAAAATGCATTTTCTTTAGTGCCGTTTTATTTAGAATGCGCTTTTTCTGATTGTTTTCTAAAAAAATTAAAGTTTCAAAGAGTGAGGTTATGTTTTACACTGCCTTTCCCAGCTTTTCCAGTGCTGCCATATCTGAGTGCTACATTCTTGAATACCCAGCCCCATACTATAGCTCTTGTAGCTCAGTAGTAAAAGGAATGGGGTTTGAACGTTTACAGTGGTCAGCTAGAAGCCTGAATATACAACACCTCTGGACCTGGAATGAACTGGGGAAACTACTGTGAAATGAGGATGCTCTGGCAAATTTGCATGATGTGGGGTAACTTTTAATAGATGAGTGAGAGAACGTACCCCAAGTTCCAGAGCTGTAATATGGAAGCTGTCTCAATATGACTTCGTTTCAGTTTTGATTGTCGGAATTAACAAGGTTTTGCAATCAACAGATGCTCCGCTTTCGAGTTTCGATCACGTGCCTTATAATAACTTACGCAAATGTTAACCGATTCTAATTTTCTCGAAGAATTCTGAAAGAGTATGTGTCAGAGAAAGTATCTGTCGCCAAAAATCGTAACTCGAAAGGGAGATGGGGTTAAGAAAATGAACCATCTCGTAAAACGTATTATTTTTAACAGTTTCTTGCAACCTAAGGAAAAATTTAATAGCAAATGCAAAGGTAGTTATAAAGTAGATATAGGCCCGGTTTTTCACAGAATCCAACACCAGATTAAGTCTGACACCGGCTTCGTTGCTTTGATACAACCAATCAGAAAGCCGGTATCATAGCAACGAAGCCAGTGTCAGACTTAATCCGGTGTTGGTTTGTTTGAAAAACTGGACCTTAGGCCCGGTTTTTCAAAGAATCTAACACCGGATTAAGTCTGACACCGGCTTCGTTGCTATGCTACAACCAATCAGAAAGCCGGTATCATAGCAACGAAGCCGGTGTCAGACTTAATCCGGTGTTGGTTTCTTTGAAAAACAGGACCTTAGTGTGTTAGAAGTTTTCAATAGTGGATGTTTCGAATGTGCATGGAAAACCGTAGACCACTAGTTTCGTCCCTTTGGGACTCATCAGTACTGTGCTTTACCCTACACACTCGAACCATGCAATATTGCTTGCTGTATTTATACTTACTACAGGCTTGGTGTAAGTATTAGCAAGAGCTAATACTAGTAGTGAAATTCACATTACTAATAAATTTGTATTATTTTGTTGGTATTTATTGCTTGCTATTTTTTCATTAGTTTTATATTATTACTGATAGCTTATGGTATGAATTTGTAATCAAACATACTTACATCCACTTTTTGTATTGATTAATAAAATCTTAAACATTTTATATATTATTTTTATTATATAAGTTTGTGATTATTCAATTATTGTTATGGAAAACACAATCTTTTGATCTTTGAGTCGGTAAGAGTGGTAACTTGGTACCAAAAAAGTGGGTGTAACCTGGATTTCCTGGTCCTTTTGTACCAAAAATTGGACACAAATTCTTATAATACTATGCCTTACCGCACCATTAAATTATAGAAATATTGACACCACTTTGTTTGGCACCAAATTGCTCAAATTGGGCATACGCTACTGATTTAGCGTTTGTCTTCCCTTATCCAAGCTTTTGATCTTATATTCAATTCCAATCCTTTCACATATTTTTCTACCTATTGACCATGAATTCTTTCAGATTTCTACTTTATATCCAGCACGAACACGCGAGGGAGCATGCAAGGAAAACGGTTCTTGATACACAAAGAAAACATATTCACAGCAAATAGAGAAGACAAAGGCAAAACATTTTGGATTTGCTCCAGTTATACAAAAACTGCCTGTAAAGCCAGATGTATCACTAGAGGAAATACCCTTTTAAAATTCAACAATAAAAATCATGTTCACGACAACCATACACTGAGAATACTGCAGCTTCATCGCCAAAGTATGTTTTACCGCATAGAATAAAGAGCTTTTAGTTTATTGGAATATATAATGTTATTTTTTGTCAATTATTTTTAGTCCCTATGGGTATGTTTTTTAAATTAAATTCATTCACTTGATAATAGTCTTTATTTTCATTATAAGTACTAATTTACTTGTTAATACTGTTGTAATATTCTTCTTCCAAATCATAGAGATCCGCTGCCATATCATCGCGCAAAGACATTAGCTTTTGGTCACATTCAGCCTGTTTTGTCCTACAAAAACAGTGCACATAGTCATAGATGTGATACAAGTATGATGAATTTTACCTGAAGAGCTTTGAATTTTGAGTAATTGCTTCATTAACAGACGGAAAATCGTTTAAAATGAGGTATTGTTTAATATCCGAAACTAATTTCATAAGCGATTCTCCAGCACGAACAATATTAGCAGCACGAACGTGCATTTCATATGTATCCAATTCACACTGCGTCATTCTCGATAATTGTGTATCGTGTTCACCCTTAGCAAGCTTAACGATTTCTAAAATTTGCATGTCATGAAAATAAATCGCAATAATATGCAATGGCATCAGTCACTTATTATTAAATGTTTGATGTAAAATGTCACATGCTGGGCACATATAGGGGAACACCCTGGACCAAACTATTTCAAAATGGCCACGAATATTACACTGGCCTGTACAAGAGACAAGAACAAGCAGATAATTTTTGGAAGGAAAATGAAGAAAATTTGACAGCCCAATATAGGACAACCAAGGTGAATAAGAACGGACCATGAAATAAATGAATAAATTTCTATTTAATAAGACACATCAAAATGCAAAGAACAATACTGATTCAGTCTGTTGAGGGAATGAATAAATTCCGAGGAATTAAGATTATTAACCGCGGAAGCATGAGAAAAATTTAAAGGTCCCTTCAAGTGTGATGATTGGACATACCTACAATTGGAAAGTGTGTTTTTGTCGAATGAAAAGCAAGTCGAGACCCACAGTGTGCGGTATAGCCGGGGCAGGAGATCATAAAAATATAAATAATTTACCTTCAAAGTTTTCTAGCATACTTTTCACATCATCTTTCAGTCTTGTTCGGTATGATTTTAAAAGAGCTTCTTTACTTTGGGGCATCGATCTTGGCACAGACATCGTAAATAATTTTTTGGGTCTTTCGAATTCAATCAACAATCAGTTTATTTTATTTCAACAACAAAAACAAACATCCAACACAATTTTAGGTTAGAATCACAATGTCATATGTCAATTTTGCTCAGGATGGCAAACTTAATACACAATTACGCGTCACCAACATCAATTGGTTAAATGGAACTAGAATTTTTAAAAGTTCTGGGTTCAATCTTTAATTCGGGAGATAAGTGGCGCGTCACAAACGTCAGATTTTCATTCCAAACAAAACAAAGCCACGTGCTTTCTGACGTTTTAACCTAACCTCTGAAATATAATTATAATTACATATAGTTGTTTTCAAGTTTTTAGGCGTAAGCCCAACACACAAATTGAAAATAAACTGTTTTCACTGCAAAACGTCTATAATTATATTGCAAAAACTAGTTTAAGACGTTGTAAATAATATCGATAAACGTCAAATGGCACGTGCTTTTGTTTTGTTTGGAATGAAAATCTGACGTATGACGGAGGCACTTAGGTCCCGAATTCGGGACGTGCCATTTGACGTTTATCGATATTATTTACAACGTCTTAAACTAGTTTTTGCAATATAAATTATAGACGTTTTGCAGTGAAAACAGTTTATTTTCAATTTGTGTGTTGGGCTTACGCGTAAAAACTTGAAAACAACTATATGTAATTATAATTATATTTCAGAGGTTAGGTTAAAACGTCAGAAAGCACGTGGCTTTGTTTTGTTTGGAATGAAAATCTGACGTTTGTGACGCGCAACTTATCTCCCGAATTACTATACGATAGGCAGACATATTATGCTATAGACATAGGACGTTTTTTATTATACGTCAATCAAGGGTTCATCGCTTTTATGAAAGTAAGTTAGATTAATATGGAGTGTGTTACTCATGTAATTGAAATAATATAGGAAAATCTTAAAATCAGTTTAATGTTTAAATAGTTTTTTAGCTGTAAGAATTAGTCTTTCATTAATCTTTTCATTGTATAGAATGTTTCGTGGACGTCACAAAAGTAGCGACGCAGTCTTCATTCCAAACAAACCCCCACCATCCACCCAACTAATAAGTGGTTGGTTCTCTTCCATTTCGTTTTCTTTATATATACACTCTGATTGGCTAGAGCTGAAGCAAAGGGGTTTGTTCGAAACATAAAGCGACAGTTGTGACGAGCAACTTTTGTGGTGAATTTTGCCGTAAAATGTTCTTTTCCAACAGATATTCCATCGTCGTTTCCACTGTAATATTGGGGAATGAAAGTAATTTTGAATTCTGCTATTAAAGAATGGAAAAAAAATCAACTCGTCATTGATTGTTTTCGAAAGGCAGACACTGTTTGTTTAGATTTGCGGTGTCCCTAAATATTTTTTGTCTTTCTCTTGTACAACCGTTATAAGCGAAGATGAGCATTTATTTCACCCTCACAATGCGTGTATTGTGCGTGCCAGCATGCTTAATAGCCCTCATGGCCCATGAGTTTTTATGATACCTATTATTTTCACTTAAAAGCGAATTAGTGTGTGCGTAAAACCGGGGGAGAAAAACACCCCGCATTTGATTATTTGCTTGTATGCAATTAATTCACTTTTAGCCGTTTTCGTAATAAAAGCGCTCGTGTTTACGCTCAACAAATTGAAAATTCATTGTTGCCAGTTTCAGCGTGTCGAGCGCTGGAGTCCCTAAAAGCCCGACTCGTAGAAATTGAACAGGTAAAATAGTGGGAAAGAGATCAATAGACGACATGGAGTGTGGCAGCCGCGAGTGACACGAAAACTGTGTTTTCCGAGGGACGCAGAACGGGAAAGCTTTCCTTGTAACTGACTCGAGAACGCTATGCTTGTGATACACAATTACTGATAACATGAACACTAAGGTTTCGTTCATTTTAAAAGTTCCGGGAAAAAATTGTCCGGGTCGGTCTGCCCTCACTTTGTGATAGCAGCATGCACATTACCAGGGAGGTGTGCCCGTTAAGCGATGGAAAAGCGTTGCCTGTGCCGATTTTTTTTTAAGGAAATGACATGAACGTGCCCGGCACGAATAGACATTTTCAATTAGTTTACTTATTCTACAATTGGAATTTATTTAAAATATGAAATAATGGTAAGTGGAAATTACCATTTTTATTTGTTTCCCCTAGTAGCAACGGGCTCCACGGTTGTAAACAAATGTTAAATGTAGTATAAACGCCGACGCATTTTATACAATTTTAATGTTCCTGAAGTAGGTGCTTGGAAAATTAATGCCGAATTGAAATTAAGTGATTATTAAGGATACTGCCAGTTATTTTATACAGCAAAATTTTCAGTGCAAAGGCCCATCTTCATTTTTTTTTATTTTCATGTTCCAAAATATTCGTGCCTATTTTGATTTTCGGTTTTCTCGCTTTTTGAATAAGCGCCAATAATACATAATAATCGAAATAATGATGGCCATTTGCCCTACATTTCACATTATTGCTGTTATTAAAACGTACATATTTTTCAATTAGACTAGAGTTTTACTATTAAATAAAAAATATATTTATAAAATTTATGGAAGAAATCGAATAAGTTATCATTTTGCTGCACTAAAAGTATCGTTTTGATGTACCAGAAAAGATGCTAGCAGTTATTGCAATCTTTTTAGAGAAAATTGGATCAACACTAAAAACAATTCTTAACCGGCGCATCCACCCAAAATACTCGTAGGCCACTGAAACTTTTGATGGGCACGAAAACAAATAAAATATGAAAGCTTTGGCGTTACGTTCCTCTTTACTACACTTCTCGTTCTAGATTCGCTTAGTATTATTTAAGATTTATGCAACCAAAACGGGGCATCGCCAAGTTTACCTCAACTAGCGGAAAACTGTTCACATCTACATATTTACATTTCTGTGACCCTTTTAAGAGCAAACCCTGGGATTCTCCTCTTTCCGTAGTAATCGTCGATATTCTTTTGGATGTATATAAGAGCCGTGGACACCATCTAAATAACTAAACTTCTCATTTTCTCCACAGAGTTGCCACATTTAGTTTCCACACTTTTCCATTTTTAAGTCAAGAATTTCGTCTCCAAGACACTTTGTACTTCAGTTCAATAAACCATTTCTACAAGCAGTGGACGTGGACGAAATGTTGTGTTATTCTTCACTCAGAGGTTTGTTCGAACCTTCAGAAACAAAACTCTGTTTCTGACTCTGACCTTTGTGTTCATCTTACTGTGTTCTGTTCTACTAGGTAGATCGTTGATGACAAAAAATCTATTTTTACTCAACTGGATTAAGAATAGTCCGCACATTTAATACACTTTAATATTCCTATAGTAGGGGCTTAAAAAATTAATGGCAAATGAAAATTAACTAACTTGTAAATTAATCTTATGCAAGCCTAATTTTTAGTAAAAGTATCTTTCTACAAACGCTATTAAAAATACAATTTTTATTGTTTATTGTCAGTATCAAAAAATGTAAATTTAAGGCACCAATTTTAAAAGTCATTACTTTTAACACTAGTGTTAAAATCACTAGATTTTGAATTGTTTTGGTTTAAATTTTGAATTTATTTATTTATTTATTTAGGTAGGTAGTGCTTATTCAATTTACAAGGTAACATCCGTGCGAGCCTTCGGCTCATTATTACAGATTAACGTTACAATTTAGAATTTAATAAAATATTTGATCTACATATTTAGTGCCTTGTTTAATAGTGCTTCCTGATTGGTCAAAAAACGATAAAAAGTTGCCAATCAGGAAGCAGTATTTTCCAGACCCATTAGATAGAGAATTAAAAACTAGGATAGGGACATGTAAGTCATTTTTATTTATCTCGTACCGTTTGCAAGTTATAACTGATGAAATTTGAAAAAAAAATTGGGCGTATACCACCGTATAAAGTCTGAATAATATAACCTGGCGTATGGCTTGACATATGCATGTGAACTAAGTAATTTGTTTCGACATTGACAGTACTGTGACACTAATTCTAGTTTCCATGGTAACTTTTTGGGACTAACTAATTAGTACGAAACAAGCAGAGACGTACAAATACACTGCCGGACAAAAAAAACGAACACTCTCAGAATTACCTACTATTTTAGTGAATAAAAAACAACGGACGGTTTGAAATGATATTTAACTATATCCTTTTCATCTTAACAATAAATAAAAAACAAGAACCAAAATGATTCGTCAACAAAAACCTAACAAAAGTATTTTTTAGAGATCAACCTGGTAGGTACTTAAGAACTTGAAAAGATAAACAAAAAAAAATTAAAAGGAAAAGGAAAAGCACATTAGTAGAACCAAATTAATAATGGGTGTTACCACCACGAACTCTTATTACTTCCCTTAAACGTTGTGGCATGCCCTAAATGAGGCTATCAATATATTTTTGGGGTATTTGTTCACATTCTTCTTGAAGCGCCATTTAATGTTTCTGATAGGGGTTGGCGACGTCTAATGATTTTTCCAAGCTGATCCCACAGATGTTCAATGGGATTCAGGTCTGGACTATTGGCTGACCATGGGAGATATCCAACCTCTTCACGGTACTCGGTAACAATTCTTGCTGTGTGTGGGTGGGCGTTGTCATCCATAAACACAAAATTGTCCGCTATAAATGGCATATATGGTGTGACATGGGGTTCCAGGCACTCAACAATGTATCGGTGTGCAGTCATTGTTCCATTCTAAATGAACATCAATTCTGTGTGAGCCCTCAGAGATATTCTGGCCCACACCGTAATGCTACCACCATTGAAACTGACCCTGGGAGATATACAACATTGACTGTACCGCTCCCCTGGTCTTCGTCACACCTTTTCACGTCCATCTGGTGATCTGACACTAAATCTTGACTCGTCCGAGAAGAGCACGTTCCTCCATTGATGTTCGTCCCAATTTACGTATTGCCGCGCAAATGCAAGTCATGCTCTGCGATGTTCTACGGTCTACAGGGGACCCGTAGCTGGCTTTCTTGAAGTCAAAACATATTCGTTTAGCCTTTTCCGAACTGTTCTGGCTGAAACTGCCACTCCTCGAACTTCGGCTAACCGTCCAGCAAGAATAGGTGATGGCAATGCTCGATCGGGCAGCCCAGCAACATGGATAAAACGGACATCTTGATGGTTCGCAGTCCGTGGACGACCAGATCCGACCTTCTTTACAGACTCATGAGTTTCACGAAATCGCAAGAGTACATTTTGCACTGTGTTACGGGTATATTCAGCACTTGAGCAATATACCGCACTCTTCGGCCATCGTGGCTTAAAGCAACAATTTGTGAACAAATTTCGGGGTGCATTGTATGGAAAATGTTAAAAGCTGACATTTACAAATAAAATTTCACCAAAAAACCAATAGAAAATAGAGAGCAGCCCAATAAGCTAAAAGATTTTGATGTTTGAATAAAGATGCATGAAGATTCAAAATGCTGATTTGGCTGTTTAGGCTTAAGAAAGGTGCAATATTCAGCTAAAACTTTCTTTTTCCTCACTAGTAGGGCAATCGTTAATTATTTGCGTAAGTTAAGTAACATAAAAATATTGTAGGGCCTCAAAATAAAAATAGAAACATGTGCCCGGTTTTTTTTTGTCCGGCAGTGTACATTGTTATCCACCATTAAAAATGAGAATGAGTGAAATAAAGAGTTACAATGGAAAATCTTGATTATTTCATCTTACGTTAATAATTAGCAACCATATCAACTGGTTGCGTGCGAGAGAGACATCAAACTAACATAATGCGTAGATTATTTCAATCATACGCCAAGTTATATTATTCAGACTTTACGTGATAGAAGTGAAACTTCTGAAAGAGATTACTATTTGTAATTTTTGACGCAATATAAGCATACAAACGTTATTATCATTAAAATTTTAATATTTTAAATATACTTACATAATAACTGGTATAAGTATTAATTATACAACGCGCGGTATCTCAGCCACTCATGCATGTATAACTCTTTCTCCTTCTCTCAACGTTATATTTTTCTTCTCTCTCGTGTAACGAAATGCTCGAAAACGTGACGCGACCTTGAAACTTTACTATCAATTCTCGGGCAATATTCGAGGTGCCGCTAAAGAAGTATTACTTCAAAAATGACGATTTTTAAGGTCACAAAACGCCGAAGCCGTAAGACTTAGGCCCAATGTATGGTTAACGAAGTGGTCCTTAAATTCAACAAACAATTCCAAAATGCAATCGGATACAGGGTGTTCCATTAAAAAAAACAAAGCTAGGTGCTGTGTAGAAGAAATGGAACAACCTGTATAATCGAAAATAATTTTAAAATGTGAAGAAGTTGATTTGATGCAACTTTCATTTGAATCATTTTTCGATATCTGCAACTCCTGTTGAGTTATGGAGGAAATACGCTAGCTTGGGACACCCTGAATATCACGAAACATAATTCTAGAAGGTTCTCAACTGGTCCATCTCCAGATGCACCTCGAAACATCTGGGCTTTCGATGATTCCCTTGTTTACAATATAAAATCGGTGGCGCGAAGAATATACGAGATGGAACATGGAACCCATAGATTTATTCTAAACTTTGACTCATTTTGTTTACGCGACACTTTGATTTATAAAAGGAGGCTTACTTAATAGACTTCATTCATAACAATATCATTCGAACTGTGTTAAAAACAGTTTGTTTGATAACCATGTTGACTGATGCTACTAATGCGGTTGGAGCTGTGACTTTTGTTAGTGGAGGGTAGAGTTCGTGTTATGTATATCGTTTTGCAGTTCAAGATGCTATCCAATGGTATAGTGCTACTGGTTCCTACACTAGTACTCTAGTATACAGGGTGGGCCAATAGTGCGTAGTCGGTCCATATCTCTGATTCTATTCAAGATATCAACATGAAATTTTACGTGTGTGTGGAGAACCCCATGAAGCTTCTGTTAAAATTATTTTGATGTATACAGGATGTTCACGTGCTACGTACCAAACCAAACTTATGTTTTTTTAAATGGAATGCCCCACATTCGTTTACATATTTGGATACACCATAAAATTTTATGGAAGTTGATATGCTACATGGTGGGGTTTAGAGTAAGCGATGCAAAGATATGGCCATTTTAGTACCAGTGTGAACCCCACTTTGTGAAGCTAACTGACGTCTGCTGATCAAAGCTAACTATGATTTTTTTATTGAACTAGGTTCAGAGGATATTCTATTTGTAAAATCCATTAACACTTTTTTCAAAATAGTTCATATTGTACAGAGTGGCCAACTTGCGCAAAATTAAGTTTGACTATGAAGAAGCAGTCTTGCGATGAAATTTTTTTGTCTCAATGTAAAATGAACTTCCAGAAACAAAATAGGAATCATATTTTGTGTTTTGGGCGCTAAAATATGGGAGAAACGAATAAACTACCGGTCAATTTACTACATTTTAAAGTTCAATTTTCAATTCTACCGAAACCGTCAGTCGCAGACCTAACAATATCTACATCAATCAAAAGCTTAGTAAAGTGTCTATCAAATATGGAAATAATATATGGAGTGTTCCATTTGAAATTTTTAAGAAAAAATGCATATTGCGTAAGCTGTCCACCCTGTATGATATTAAGTTTTGGGACAAAAGTACTCAAGAATTTTACAAATAGAGTGAACCTAGTCCAATAAAGAAATCTTAAATAGCTTCGACCAGTAGATGTCAGCAGCTCCTCAAAGTTGGGTCCACACTGGCACTAAAATGGTAATATCTTAAAATCGCCGACTCTAAACTCCATCGTGCAGTACACCATCTTTCATTAAATTTTATTGGGAATTCAAATATGCAAACAAATGTGGCGCGTTCCATTTAAAAAAACATAACTTTGGTTTGGTGCTCAGAGTGTGAACACCCTGTATACACCAAAATAATTTTATCAGATGCTTCGTGGGGTTCTCAACATACGTGTAAAGTTTTATTTTGATACCTTGAATAGAACCAGAGATATGGGCCGACTACACACTATTGGCCCACCCTGTATATTGGATCGTAATGACAGGTTCTCGGAAGCCACTTCTCCACTACTGTCGAGGCTTGAGACGCTGCATGCCTGCATGAGCTAAGGGCCCTGAATTTAAGGGAGAGCACGATTACGAAAAGGCTGACTGGCGCATAACTTAGAGTCAAACCAAAATTACAGGTCATCGAATAGCACATCTTCGTTTTGCTAGTGATTGTGTTGCCTGGACAGCAAAGGAAAGGAGGAACGTATTTTGAACTCTTTACATTCTTCCAAGATTTATATTCAAATAATATCTACAAGCCTTAATTAGAAAAGTACAACTGAAATAGTTTAAGGCTACTAGAAACTTAAAAATTTGTTATTATTAAAAATATTTTGTGTAAGAAATACTCCCATATATTTTCTTAAAGAATTCGAAAGAGTTAAAAAGTTTATTTTATTGTGTTGAAAATGTCGCTTTGCTCCACTGACCATCTAGCAGTTATTTCAACCCTTTTAGAGAAAATTGAATCAAGACGGAAAACAATTCTTATCCGGCGCCTCCGCCGAAAATACTTCTACGTAGGTCACTAACTTCTGACGCGCACGAAAACAAATAAAAGCTAGAAGCTTTAGCGTTACGCCCTTCTTTACTACGGTTCCCATTCCAGATTCGGTTACTGTTACCCAAGATTTATGCACCCAGAACGGCATATCGCCAAGTTTACCACAACTAGCGGAATATTGTTTCATATCTACATATTTGCATTTCTGCTGACTGCTGCCCATTTGTAGGCAGAAATTCTCGTCTTTCTATAATAAACTGCGATGCTTTCCTCGAACCTTCGAAACCGCATGGAAAGATTTTCTGCAATAAGGATACGTAAATTATTTGGTTAGTCGATAAAAAATGTTGTAATATAATTATCATCTCGATATCACCAAACCGATTAAATTGTTCAATCGATTAATCGTTTGTTTATTTATCGATTTAATGTCTAGTACGAACCGAAATTTTGTGTAACTTCGAAATGGACCACGGAAACATGACAAGTTTAGGGGGAATTTATAAAGCTCCGTTCGCTCCGCTTGGCCAAAACCGGAAAGTGATATACATACTATGAAACCTATCGGTAGTTGCCATTAGGAAGTCCAGTACAAATATAAACATAGTTTGACAACGTAGGAATCAGAAAGGTACGCTTGCGCAGAAATGAAATATCTATAAAATACATATATCTATGAATTACGCATCAAATGGGTGACGATCGAAGTTTTTCTCGTGGTTATTAGTTATTAATTATTGTGATTCTATTTATTTTCGTAAATTTTATTACCTACACCGTCATATGGACTATTATGCATTCATTTTTGCTTTCACTTTATTGTTTGTACAATCTAGTTTGAATTTATTCCCATAGAGAAGTTCTTGCTCCAATTTTGCTGGAAGGTAGCACTGAGTGAGAGGAAAACTGCATTTCCGGAAGATACCATGCATAAGCGTTAATTATAACCAGCCCTGAACATTTTATGCTACTTATATAAAATTGTTATTAACCTAAACATTAGAGTTAAGTTTACTTCAACAGCTTTGAGAAAAAACTGTGCAAAGTTGGTAAGATTTTACTGCGATGTTTAATGAAAATTTTTGTAAGGAATCGTGAAAGCCTCTAAAATGAAACGCACTTTATCCATTTTTAATGACTGGAAAGTAGCTACTTAGGAAATTAATATCTCTCGAAGAATTGATTGCCAGGAACTTTAAAATGTAGCAACTGAAACTGGCATTTTGGCATTTTAACAATTATGATTGACACAAAGCCTTTCTGTTAGATTAAACTCAGGAGTTCCACCAAAGTGTGGAGTAATCTTGTATAGTCATTTTCGAATAAAAAAGTTCCCCTACGCATCCTCTCAAAGAAATCAAATATGTTAAAAAGCGTATTTTGTTGTGTAATAAACACTGTGTCGCTCCACTGAACTTATATACAAGCAGTTACTTCAAAACAAAGGAAATTGAGTTAAGACAAAAAATATTATCGGCTATAAAAATTTTTAACCGACGCCGGCGCCAGAAATGTTCTTAACACACAATATCGATACATTCGTATGTAGGTACCTATAGTTTATGTCAAAAGCAATACGTCATGACTGTTCATGACAGATTCTTGAGAAATTTCCTTTGCAGTTTGGTTGTCAACAGTCGTATAATACAAAAATCTTTTCAGTGCATTGACTCTTTTTATTTTATCTATTTCAGATTTTATTATTTTTCGTCAAGCTTACGTATTACTCGTAAATGAGTTTATTTAGTTGTCCACAGGGAAACTAAAAAAGTAATGTTTTTATTAACCGAGACAGAAAGCCAAACAATTTCTTCTGCCTCTTTGTCTTCTTCCATTTTCCTCTTTCCTTTTTTTCTTTCTTTTTCCTTTCTTTCTCGTTTTCATTTCTTATTTCATTTATAAAATAGCAGAGACTGCCTACTTATATGCAATTAAATTAAGAATTAACCACAGTCTAGTTTCAGTTTGCCTTACCTTACATTTTTCTTAGTATTTGTCTTTCTCCACCATTGCTTCGATTGTTCCTTTTTATTCTTTCACATTACAGTGCAAGAAAATACAATCTAGTTTTAATATTAACCCCGCTGAAAAGATCTTGTTCCAATTTCGCGGTAAGGGAGCACTCTGTGACATGAAAGCTGCATTTTCCAAAGAATCCATTTCGTATAAGCTTTAAGTATACCTAACTCTGGAAAGTTTGAGCTTCTAATATAAAGTTGTTACTAACGTAAATATGAGGGTTGAGCATTTCAAGTTCCAGAAAAATTTTCCCCAGTTGATAAGACCTTCCTACACTCTTTTAGCGCTTACGAGAAATATTTTACCTAAAATTCACAAGTATGGAGTGACATCTTCCAGTACTTTAAAACAAAAGAGTGATCAAAGCGAACGCATTCTGGATTGTGGTGTCGCCTCCTGTTCACCTTTTGCAAAAACGGAAACGTGGTAACGTTCACTAATTCCTTGCTCATAGTTTATAGAAAGACAGAAGATACTCTTTCCATCTCTTCATTATTATTTTATTATACACTGCCGGACAAAAAAAACCGGACACTCAGAATTACTATTTTAGTGAATAAAAAACAACGGACGGTTTGAAATGATATTTAACTATATTCTTTTCATCTTAACAATAAATAAAAAACAAGAAACAAAATGATTCGTCAACAAAAACCTAACAAAAGTATTTTTTAGAGATCAACCTGTTACTTAAGAACTTGAAAAGACAAACAAAAAAAATATGAAAAGGAAAAGCACACTAGTAGAACCAAATTAATAATGGGTGTTGCCACCACGAACTCTTATTACTTCCCTTAAACGTTGTGGCATGCCCTAAATGAGGCTATCAATAGATTCTTGGGGTATTTGTTCACATTCTTCTTGAATCGCCATTTAATCTTTCTGGTAGGGGTTGGCGACGTCTAATCCTTTTCCCAAGCTGATCCCACAGATGTTCAATGGGATCAGGTCTGGACTATTGGTTGACCATGGAAGACATCCAATACTAACCTCTTCACGGTACTCGGTAACAATTCTTTCTGTGTGTGGGTGGGCGTTGTCATCTATAAACACAAAATTGTGCGCTATAAATGGCATATATGGTGTGACATGGGGTTCCAGGCACTCAACAATGTATCGGGGTGTGCAGTCATTATTCCATTCTAAATGAAAATCAATTCTGTGTGAGCCCTCAGAGATATTCCGGCCCACACCGTATTGCTACCACCATTGAAACTGACCCTGGGAGATATACAACATTGACTGTACCGCTTCCCTGGTCTTCGCCACACCTTTTCACGTCCATCTGGTGACCTGACACTAAATCTTGACTCGTCCGAGAAGAGCACGTTCCTCCATTGATGTTCGTCCCAATTTACGTATTGCCGCGGAAATGCAAGTCATGCTTTGCGATGTTCTACGGTCTACAGGGGACCCGTAGCTGGCTTTCTTGAAGTCAAAACATATTCGTTTAGCCTTTTCCGAACTGTTCTGGCTGAAACTGCCACTCCTCGAACTTCGGCTAACCGTCCAGCAAGAATAGGTGATGGCAATGCTCGATCGGGCAGCGCAGCAACATGGAGAAAACGGATATCTTGATGGTTCGCAGTCCGTGGACAACCAGATCCGACCTTCTTTACAAACCCATGAGTTTCACGAAATCGCAAGAGTGCATTTTGCACTGTGTTACGGGGTATATTCAGCACTTGAGCAATATACCGCACTCTTTGGCCATCGTGGCTTAAAGCAACAATTTGTGAACAAATTTCGGGGTGCATTGTATGGAAAATGTTAAAAGCTGACATTTACAAATGAAATTTCACCAAAAAACCAATAGAAAATAGAGAGCAGCCAAATAAGCTAAAAGATTTTGATGTTTCAATAAAGATGCATGAAGAGTCAAAATGCTGATTTGGCTGTTTAGGCTTACGAAAGGTGCAATATTCAGCTAAAACTTTCTTTTTCCTCACTAGTAGGCCAATCGTTAATTATTTGCGTAAGTTAAGTAACATAAAAATATTGTAGGGCCTCAAAATAAAAATAAAAACGTGTGTCCGTTTTTTTTGTCCGGCAGTGTATTTTACAATTTCATTAGTGTTTTTAATTCTTTTGATTTTCCGTACTATTTTCTTCGATTTTTCTCCAAAATCTTTCCACGACTTTCCCTTAGTAGCTTCTGTTACCATATTCTTTACTGCTACCCATTTTTCTGTATGTTTCTTAATTGACATAAATTATTGTAAAATTGATGTATAAAAAATCCGAACCATTGCAACATGTCGAATAGCACGGCTATTTGTAGAGGGGGCTGTGCTTCAAATTTATACTGGGTGATTAGGAAACCGTTGACTACAGATATTTACTGATACGATACATTTACAATTCTGAAACTTACGAACTCTTCATTGAAAATATTTTAAATTTTATGACACTTCCGGTTATACCGGAAATGGCTGCCAACTTCATTTTTTTAATGGAAGGTCATATTTTTGAGTAGATTTCGATTCTGCTTGTTTTTATAAGGGGAGTTTTATAATATAACCATATTCAGAAATCCAGCCGTTTTCGAAATATGTACTAATTAATTTTACATTTTAAAATATATTTTTGCTACGTATTTCGAATTGAAGGAGCGATATATACAACATGGTGGGTCACCACTTGTACCTTTCCCAGGATGCCTCTAATATTATAAAAGTCCCCTTAAAAATGAGCAGAATCGACCTTCCATTTAAAAAAAAGTTGTTAGCCATTTCCGGTATAACTGAAAATCCCATTAATTTGAAAATACATATTTTCATTGCAAAGTTCGTAGGCGTTCATGTAGGAATCTAAATTTTCAGAATTGCAGTTGTGTTTCCGTGAATCACCCTGTAAATAAAATATAAATAAAAGGGTAGTATCTATTCGAAGTTGTGTTATTTTCGACTTGTCCTCATTAATTTAAAAGACTGAACTGCAAAATATAATGAGCGTTAAATGGTCTATAAATTAAAAAGAAGAGAAATTAATATCACAGTAACTTGTAATATACGGTTACCAGAATTCGCCAATTTAATTAAGGGAAGGTCTGAATCTATCTCAGTTTTGAGCATGCAGATTCATTACATTAAACTACCGACAATTTATTATTTAACGAACACATCCGACCGTTATAAAGGGGCAAATTTAATAGGAATATGACATGGACGTGGAAACGCGCAAGCGGAGCTTTGAGAAATGAAACTCTACTCCGGGACACTTGCCTGGATTATATTTAATTAAGAAATGTATGGAACACTCAATATGGATTTTTGGATGATACTCTTGGGAGTTGATTTTTCATCTCGTAATTGGAGTTTATGGAATGATTTATTTTCGACGATATTTACTTTAGAGTGGAAAATTTAAGGTCTTTATTTAAAGTGGTTTTATTTATAAAATATGGGGAATCTTTGGAGACGTCGGCATATACGTTTTATAGTTGAAGATTTATAGTGAAAAATCACATTATGGTCATACCGAATATTTTAATTATGTCACAACCAACTCAGGGGACGTATTGCAAATCACAGATAGGCCGTGACATATGCGGGGTCCATTTTCATCTCTTCTTTTGAGAATTCCCAGTTTTTAAAATGAAAAATCATTGTGATTTTTTTTTGCAGTAGGCGGTTGCCACTAATAATGACAATAGACCTTTTCATTTCGTTAGTGCGCATGAGCAGAGGTACACTGACAATCAGCTGTTCTTAGTTTTTCGGACGAATGTGACTGTCAGTCCTTACCAAAGACGAAAAATTACAAATGTTAGTTCCCACTGATATCCCTCGTAAAATTGTGAGGCTGAATCCCGAAGGTGTGCCTGACTCTTGCTTGAAATACGCGAATGGTAACCAACATACTTCAATCATGCAGGTTTTTAATATGTAGCGGTGAAAATCAATCAATTTTTAAAAGAAAACGGTGAAAAAGGATCTATTAGATAGGTGCTTATTTTTCTGCAAAGTATGTATGCAACTACAATACTACAAATAATTTTTATTTTAAAGACCTAACAAATAATGACGTAAAACCTGGAAACGTTCAATTCACTTTTCCATTTCGAATCTTGCCTCTTGCATATTTTCATCCACGCAATTTATATAGGTGGAACAAGTCCTCACATGGTCACCGACCCAGTTATTAACTTCGATTTTCCCCACAGTTAGGCAGGGTTTGGGAAATGGATAAAATCGTAATCCCAAGCACCAGGCACCAAAAGCACAATGTTTCACCTAAAAAGTGCTAAAAATGTCTCGTTAATAACTTTTCTCTAATTTTACAAATAACTGAGATAGGTTTGCAACGAAAATGTTACTACATAATTTCTAGGTATAAAACTTGAAAATAAAAGACGGGCATATTTGGTTTTCCCCATTGAGTTTTTCTCGAAAAGCTATCGACGAATGGATGGTCCACTTTTCCCGAACTTTTTAGGCATAAGTTTTGTTTTGTTGTGTTGAAACTTAACCACGCTTCCGTTAAACGTAAATTAAACTCCCACATTTTTAATAACAGCAGAGATCTTTAATATCGGCCTCAAAACATGACTCGCCCTCCAGGAGATTGTGTTTGATTTTTATTAGCTGTAGCTGTAGGGTTGTTATTTGTTTTTACTGTACACATAATAATACAGGGATTGTGTGGTTCTAGGGTCTATATATTCAGGGCGATAAAGAGATAATAAATGAGGATTGTGAAAAATATATTCGGACAACAACATTGCTGCATTTTTATAAAAAATAAGCACAAAACCAATAAATTGGCGTTAAGTATAAAACTGTAAATATAAGTACAGGTAGGCAGGCTTATAAAACTTTCGTGCAAAATTGATTTAAATCTTCCCATTTTAAGCTGAGGCTAATGCTGAATTGTCTCGAAGCATTTAAATATTATACCGCATTAAATTCTCTTTACTTTGTTTTAGGTTCCTACCATCCCGAGTTATTTGACTTCTTAAACAGCAGAAATCTGGAACTTTTAATTATTTCTCAGTTCCGTTTTGTATTTTAGTTTTAGCCCTATTTTCGCACCCCTTACATATTAATTCCGGAAGGTCTTCTGTTTAATTATTGTATAAATACATTAACGAGTTGCAAAACCGGGAACGTTTTAAAACTTTTAAAAAGCAACCATTTCGTGGGCTGTTTATACTTCGATGATAGGGTGCAATGACTAAATTTAAATATACCTTTCGAATGCTTTTTATTTTGCCGGATAGATTTCTGTTTTGAATGAAATGTAGATGCCAGGCAATTTGACGAACAAAACTGTTCTCGACTGACAGTTTTATAAGTCAAATTGCCGTCAGGCAACAAAATTGAATTTGCAAAACAGGATTTATCCAGACAAAATAAAAGGCTGGAAATTCGGCTAGATAATTGAATGAATATGAGAATACGCATATGGAAGACTCGATTTTTAAACTTTTACAATCAAAAATCGAGATTATTGTAACTGGGCACTAACCACTTACTGTCTGATCATTTTTGAGCTCCACCCTGGCATGTTTTGGAAAAACTCGGGTTGTATTCAATTCTTCCGGTTACGTTACCATTTGATTTCTTTTCCTCTTTAAAAAAATGCACTTTGCATCTTGCTGCCTCTCCCCCTCTCCAGGCTAGTTCGTATGCTATTATACTGAAGATGTCGTTCTTGTTGCTTTAAAGAGTGTCCTTGTGTTAATTTCTTCCTCTGTTCTAGCCTGGATTGACTTACTTTCACCTTCCAACCTTGTTCTAATGAATCGAAATCGAATGAATCGAAAATTTGAAAGAGCACCTTTCTTTACAAAAATGTTAGGTACTATTTTTTAATTACAATCTTAATTTGACAATACTTTTTCCTCCATCTAATTCAGTACACTTTCTCATGCGTTTTTTAGAGATTTTAAATAATATTTGTGGATTCTTTTTAACTACATTAGCAATCTTGAATTTTTTGCCAGAACTCCTCGCTGGAATGAATTATTTCTTTATATACTAAAGTTGAGACTACTGCTCTCAAATAGTTATGGATGTAGGATGTTCTACTTTTAGGGGAATGCGTAGGTTAGCTCAGGATAGAAAATGATGGAGGTACGCGTCCAACCAGTCTTCGGACTGAAAACTTTATGATGATGAGACTATTGCCTTCATATTTGACGGTATTGAGAAGTCCAGATAGTTTAAGTGTAGACTTCTGGGTGGCCACGACCAATTCACCGACGTGGAAAATTTTTATTGAAATATTCGCAGACTGACAGAGAAAAATGTGGTGCTATGGTACCAGCATTCTAATTGGTTGTAGTAGCAACAAGCTTGCAAACGGAAACAAAAATAATAGCAGATGTCAAGCGAATCAGCCAACTTTGTATAATCGTTTTGTTTTGCACACGTTTATTTCTCTCTTCTCCATCTCTCTCATATAAATATTTAATTTATTCTGTAATGTCCGCTCTGATCCTGCCAATAACATCCGCATACGCCAGATCGTTAATTACGGTTGCTTGTAGCTTTTGGTATCCTACATTGTAATGAACTAAATTTGATTTGCATGCTTTTATCATTGTTCTGTCGCCCAATTATCTAACTGTAAATAATAAGTCTTTCCTTCTTCTTAAAACCACACTGGTACTTCGTGGTTCGTCTACAACTTGGTCTAGTTGGACCCTTGACATGTTTTTCTAGAATTCTTGAGCATATTTTTTCTTGTACTCCTCTTTAGTTGTAAATTTAGTTATAAGTTTGGCACTTTAATACAATTTTACCGAAAGGTCAGAAAAATAATCTTCGCCAGACACGTAAAGAAATCGAAATGACAGATCCAAATGTGAGGTTATAAAGCCAATCACAATAATTTAACATAGGTAGGTAATGCGCAAGCTTCATAGTTATGGATAGTGTATGTCTAGACTCTTGATTTGTGGTGTCATAACTTATCGGCAAGTTATGCTGACTTTATGT
The DNA here is from genome assembly GCA_963966045.1 of Xestobium rufovillosum. Taxonomy (NCBI): domain Eukaryota; kingdom Metazoa; phylum Arthropoda; class Insecta; order Coleoptera; family Ptinidae; genus Xestobium; species Xestobium rufovillosum. The sequence goes on from OZ014496.1 coordinate 24,478,850, forward strand.
ACAGATAAAGTTTGGTTTGGGGTAGTTATGATAAGTTTGTCGGTCTCATAGCGTCATGAAGTGCATAACTTGCGTTTCAGAAACTGGGCGTAAAACTTATAATTTCTGCTGTATCCGTTTTTAAATTGGCACAATGATTTGCCGATTTACCCTTTTGACAGTTTTTCTTTAATTTTCATCATCCTCTTCAATCATCATCTTTAATTCCTACTGGTTCTGGTAACTTATAAAACTTGCGAAAGAGAGTCATGCAGTAATATAATAACTTGCGACTAAATTCAATTTGTAGCTTCATTTTATCTTTAAGGAACAAAAATGATAGGAACACAGACAGCAATTTACCATTTTTCTTGGACGTAGAAACAAGCTACATCGTAAAAATGAATTTAGAGCACGTCCTAACTAATTTTCACTGGACGCAAAAAATTGTTCGTTCGAGTGGCTAGAGAGGGTCAAAACATTTCTGTATACGGAAAATTGAAGCGAACACTTTTTAGGAGTGATGTCAATCAAGCTTTACGCGACGGTATGCCGTTTCAGTCAAGCCTCCCCAAACTCTATTGTCAGGCAGTTTCGGTGAAGATTCCGTATTCTATTTCTTGTCGATTTCTGTTTGAATGCCGCCGAGATTTGATTCATTTTCTGACGCGCTCCCTTTAATTACAAACTGGAAAAGGGACGTAATGGGGTAGTTTTGTACGGACGAAAAGTGATCGCTCTTCTAATGTACTCGGAATGGAAGAGATATCGTATCAGATTTTACAGAGTGTAGCTAGTTTCTTTCTCAAAGATACAGTGTCTTAATTGATCTGTATCCGAAGAAGTATGTTAGTTAGATACGGTTTTTATATCGTCTAAGTAAAAGTTTCTCAGTCCACCCATTTTTATTAAAATATACCTATACTTATAGGTACATACGCTGAAACGAAGTTATTTTAACTAGAATATTATCTATTATTCAGTGTTTCACTCTTTCGAACGTTACTTTTCTTTAAACCTGAACAACGTTTAGGCAAAACTTAAAGTCAGTACCCACCCCGCTTTATAAAGTCTGAAACAATGTTTTTTCTCGGTTTTCTTTCACTTGCTCTTCACAAAAACAAGAAGAACCAATAAACTAATATTGAAAAGTAAAGTCAAAACTTATGTTTTCGCTTTAAAGGTAAAAATTAAAAATTAAAGTCAAAAAGTAAAGTCTAAACTTCTATTTTTATTTCAGACGCAACACAAGAATCAAAAATGAATGTCTAAAAGTAGAGAATTGTACAATGTACATGTCGGTACTCTGCTTACCGCTTATTATGGGCAGTTCTATTCAATTATTTCCATACAAATCTGTTAAAGTACTTATGACACACACTGTATAACGTCACGATTTTATCTACTATGTAAGAATCGGACTTTGTCTATCGGTATTGCATGACTATTTGAAACAAGAACATCATACTAATTATATAGAATGAATCAATAGTGAATTAGTAAACACGGAAAAAGTTAAAATAAAAGTTGTTTTGAAAACATTTTCAATTACCTATACGGAGCTTCCATGAAAGAGTAACACATTCAAAGTTTACTTTTTGGCAGCTTATGTAGTTTTAACACGCTTCTATGCTTCAGTGCGAATAAACATTATAATGTACATTCATATATTAAACCAGTTTCAGGAAGCTAGAAAGCAATTTCCTGAAACTGAAGTAAAGGCTGATTTAATATATATAATATTCATTCGTACAGATGCATAGAAATGTGTTTAAACTACAGTATCCTTAATCCTTAAGCCCCAAAATGTCTTTAAGAAAACGAAGTGTATAACTCAGTATGTCGCTTCGCTACCCGTATCGCGAATATATTTTTTAATAACATAATTCATTTTAAGTGTAATATAGTCTGCCGGATACTCATCAGGAAAACTTGTATGATACTCTACTAAACATCCAAATATCAACGACTCGAATCCACAAATCTCGATCTGAAAAAAAACTTGTGTGTGTCAGCTCCGACGCACGACTGGAGTTTACTCCTTACGAATGATTATTTTTAATTCAATCACTTGATAATGGGGTACACGCAAATACCCAAATGTGTATTTATCAGATGGTTTATGTTCGAAAATGTCAAAATATAAATTGTTTATAAATTCAGTAATTAAGTGACAATCTGCTAAACGTCGATCCCACTGGCAATGAAATAAATACTTTTCCTGGTGTTGGAATAGGCGTTGATTCACATTTCGGCGCTAAGCAATATTTGGAGTATTTAATATTAAGTTTTTCCATATTAAATCAAAAGATTCAACAAATTTAGGAACGAACAAACACTGCAAATACTGACTTTACAACGCCAACTGTCATATCTACTCTATGCCACTCTATTTTCACTATTTCCATGCTCTATGTAGTCAGACATAAACAGCCGTATCCATAGATACGTACATAATTTCAATGTTACAGGTAACGTAACGCGTTACTTTTAGTTACTTGCTCTGTAGTTCAGGGCCTGTCGGGGTATTTGTCCGGGGAGTAGTTGTTGGGGCAAGTTCGGGTCGAATTTTATTTCATTGCGTTCTTCGCGATTGACTAGTAATGTCTTAGAGGGGACGATCAGTGAGCGAGAGCCGACTCTTAGGAGTTGGCGCTCGCTTACTGATGTGGCCCGCTCGCCTTTATAGACTAGATGCTTGGTTTGTTCGCACACAGTGTTTCTTTACAGGATCTAAGTTTGAAATTATTGGGTCTTCCCCAACTGCCAACTAGAATACTGTAAAATTAAACTCAATTTTGTGAAGTTCATTAAAACCAACTTTTGGCCTTCGTTTCTGTGAGAATTTTCGAGCGCGCTGAGTCACATATTGTACACAGGTAAACAAAGTTGAATGGGCGGCTCGTTATAGGGGTCTTACTTAACAGGAAGTAATATTATTTACACCGGTTGGAAAAATGGACTCAAACTCAAAGATGTTGAAAGCAATATATTGACCCACATAGCAAGCATTCACGATAGCCATTTGCTCACGACGGCATCTGCCAGGTGCTCCGAAAAGTGATCTTAAGAAGCACTTCTTACGATGACATGTACTAATGATGGTCGGTAGTCTATCCATAAAAGTTATTCTGCTGAGTATCTGACAGACTAAGTAATACCTTAATGGTATAGATAAAAGTAGAGAGACCATCATCGTATATTATTAAATAAATTGCTACTATGTACAAAATACAAATAAGAAATTATTTTTTTCCACTTTTGTAGAACAAAACAAATTTTAATACAAATAAATGTCCAGTGCTGTTTGGCTAGATATAAATCAAAATCTCAAAACATTCTGTATTATTAAAATCACCGGTGCACTACCGATAAAATTTGATTTGATTAACTACAGTTCAGAACAAAGATTGTTAATTTGAGTTCATTAGCTTTAATGAAATTACGGACAAGCAATCAATAAAAATGGCGCCGTTCGTTCAGAAATTGACTAAAGACTATTTGAATACTTTCAATCTTCTCGGATTCGACAGTTAGAAAATCTACTGTTATAGACTAATTCTGAATATTCTTCGCAAAAATTAGTTAATGTTCACCAAAAACGGCGTTACAAATTCTCCAAAGTTTCAGAGTTTATCGCGTTTTCTTTATTATCGTACCAACCCGTTTCTATTATTCAATTATAGAAACTTTCCAAAATTGTTATGTACTCATATTTTCCGGTGATAGTAGATAAGCTGATTCCGTTCTGGACTAGTATTCCATGCATTTTTTACGAGACTTTCATTTTGCAATGCAGGGTCATTAACGTGACGTAATTGGCTAGATTCCTGTCCTACATTAGGGACCCTATCCTACATGTGTATGGTAGCCATCTACTGGACAATTCCTACGACTATGCCAGTTTAGTAGATTCCTGCAGCATCCATGTTAGTAAAATAAATTCCTGTAACAATCTGCCTATCCTCATATAAGTTCTTACCAATGATGTACATCTTACTGCTGCAACCACAGAGTAGGTAAACAACAGAGATAATAAGATTGTAGCAATAGGCAAATAAAATGCGATTCATTATAATAATTTATCTATAATTTATTGGCATAAGTGTCATGATTTTCCATATTTCCACATTAAGCCCAGAACGATACCGTACGCCATCGTGGCTCTAACCGAGTCTGTCGTGGCTCTAACCGAGTCTGTCGTTTCTTCTGTGGCTGCAACCGAGTATAAAGTCCTTGACTTCTAGATGAAGAACGCGTCGTTGATTGGGCCCTAGAAATTGATTTGATGACCGATGTACAACCTGTGTTCCACCCTTCCACCAGTGGTTAGCCAGCTGAATTCTGCAACCTGGGGCATCGTCAATGTTCAATCGCACAAGTAGGTACCGATGCACTGCCTAATTTCACCAAAATCACAAGTACAGAGAATACGATCCACACTTTCTGGTAAGGATTCTTTGCCCGAGATGGAAGATATGACACTTCATTATACTATTCTTTATTATCCTACTATAGGGGTAGGGCAGATGATATGTTTCGGTCTCGTGAACGCCATGAAAAGCGAAGAAATAACAAGAAAAGTATGTGAAGCATAAGGAGAGGTACAGGAAGATCAAAGAAAAAAAAACTGTGGTAGAGAATAGAGATGTAAAACTGAAAGAGACACTTACACAAGACAGGAAAAGATGAGAAGAGTTTTGGAAGAGAACGCCAAGGAAGTAACTCAAACCTGCGGGCGCCCAGAAGGTAGAAATTATTTAGGATTGTGATAGGATAGCATTGTCGCAAAAATAAACTCACAAAGAGAAAAATGCGTACGTGGTATGCGACCCCAGTTAATTTGTATCAGATTAATTATTCAGCGGTAATAATTGAAGCAGGTAATACGAGTAAGAGCGTGACTAAATTAGTTTTACGCGATATAATCAGATAAACTGGTACGATACTTCTTGTAATCCACCGATATTCATTAACAAATTAGTTCCAATCAAGTAAGTACGTGCGTATAATTTACTAAACGGCTTATTAATCATATTAGTTCTACCCCGTCGCATTGAAAGATAAAAGTAATTTAATATATTACACCACCGAGTAATGAGCTAAAAAATAAAATGGAGTCTCTCCTGAATTGTAGGTCGAATTTTCAGTAGATACATAATTTACAGAACAATAATCACTACTGTGGAAAAAAGGTATGGACGGGTCGACGGGTGCAAAGAAGTGCAAATGGAGAGGTAATGAACGCACATGGAGAATCAAGTATAACGCAGATGCAAAGAAAATAGGTACTCTTCAGTGAGACGGGGGGAGGAAAAGTGAGCAAGAAGGATGCGACTAGATCCGGTCGAGGAAGATATTTGGTAATTATAAATGTAGAACTGAGGAGGGATGACTAAACGTTTGCAAGCGAAAAGCTTAAAAAAGAATTAATTTCGTTTGATGTGCGTTTTTCCACCCTATGTTTGCTTTAAAATTTGATAGGTGTTTACTTTTCTGTTAGAGAGGTTCGACTTTGTCCCGGTTCAGTTCTTGATGATACGATTAGTCTCATGGTTCCCTAGCTGTAAAACAAACAAATGTCAAATAAGCACGTATTTAGTTTTAACTTAAATACATAGCAGCCTTCCACTCTTCTGATCTTCACAAAATCATTTTCAGCCAGAGTTTGATATTGTCTCTCTTTATTGTAGATGAGTATTTGTTGTAGATTTTATTCGTTACTTGCAAGTGCTCTTTCTTCTAAAGATGGTCAAAAAGCTTTGATTTAAATGATGACTAGAACTGAATCCAGATTGTGTACATCAATGGACACATGGAAAGGTACTAATTCTTTTGGTCTTCTGAATTCATCCTGTTTTACAGCTCATAACAGAAGCCCCGTCATAATTCTAACTCAGTAAACATTTCTTGTCCGTATTCCACATCTTTGGCACAATACAATAAATTTTATCGGCTCCTTCTGTATTTCAGGTAATAAGCAATTATTAGCATTTTTTGGTACAGTTCGGCCACTTGTTTATTCTTTTCATTGTATATTCCAATTTGAATTTATTGATCCATTATTTTTGAAAACTTCACCGTTCCTCAATCTAAGGGTATGATAACCTTAGAGGCCCATGGCTTACCCTACTATTCTTCTCCATCCCTGTCAGTTCTGTGTCTTGTCTTCCCAATTTTTGATTCCCAATCGTCTAAATTCCTCCCCAACACACTCTTCCATGTTCTCCTCGGCCTTCCTCTGTTGTTCTTATGCTCCACTTTCTGATATAATACTTTTCTGGGTGTTCTGCCTTAATTCTTTGTATATGTGCTAACCATCGTAGCCTTTGTCCTTTTACTTGTTTGACAATGTTGAAGGTTGAAATCCCTGGTTTGTTCTTCTGTATTTGCCTTTCTTCTGTATCCCTCCTTAAAGCGTGAGTTACTGTGGGTCTAATGACTGTCTTGGAGATTCTAAGCTTCGTTGGCATAGTCATATTTTTGTCTTCGAGTTATGCAACAGTCCCCCTATACTTCCATTCCCCGCGTGGATGTTTCCTTCAATTTCCTTCTGGTGACTGGTGCTTGTGAGTAAAATATCCATTAGCTCCTCTTTTGTTCGTGCTATCAATGTCATGTCATCGACAAACGCAATACGTGTGAGTTGTTTAAGACCGCTCCTTCCCTGCGTATATCACACTCCCTTATGATTTTCTCCAGAAAAAAAATTAAAAGAATAGTTAACAACAGGTCTCTCTGCTCGACCCGCCTGCATTTTTGTTTGCTGCCTTTTCTATATCTTAGCCCGGTTCCAATCATCTGGCATTTGTTGCTTTGCTCATATGTCTAATATCAGTTTGCGTATTTCTTTGTGCAAGTTGTGGTTACCTCGTTTTATCAGTTCTGCTTCCAGGTTGTCCTCTCCAAGGCTCCTGTTGTTTTTCAGAGACTTTATCGCTTATTTCACCTCCCTAAGAGTTGGTGGTTCAAGCTCCTCTTCCCCACTTTCTACTTCATCCGCTTTCTGTTATTCCTCCTCATTTATGTCTAAAAATTCCATAAAGTGCTCCCTCCAGCGTTCTATCTGTTCGATTTAGACCCCCCAGCCATTCTCCGTTCTTACTACGGCAAAACGATGTAGGCACGCCGGTTCCCCTGGATTTCCTTATTTCCTCATAGAAGTTCCTCACATTATTCCCCAATTTTCTCGATTTTGGCCTCTCTATGTTTTCTCTCCTTTTCCCTTCCAATTTTCTTTGTTATTCTTCTCTGTTCTTTGAACATTTGCTTCCATTCTGTCGTCTGTTCCTGAGTAACATCTTCAGCCTCGCTTTCAACTTACCATTTATGATGTTTCTAAAGGTGAGATCAAACCGATCATTCTTACATTTCTCTGTCTCCCAAAATTTTCCCCGCCTTGTCATCTAGTATCTTCCTTATCTATTCTGCATAACTTCTGGAATTCCTCTGTCCCTATTCCGGATTTCCAATAAAGACGCAACTATTTTTACTAACGACAAAATTGGTGGAGAAGAATATGACGTAGAAGACGAACGAGGAGGCGGACCATCTTTATTTTGTCGAAATATAAATTTATCAAAGGTCACTGTTCACTGGTAGTAGCCAGTTAAAGTGGTCTTGGCGCTCTGGGCCAATTACATTTTCTATAACAGTTAAAGTATAGTGATCATGTTGACAGTCTGAATACCTCGGTGCCTAATTTCGTATTGTATGGACTCATGCAATCAGAATGTTATTAAATAGTATGTTACTAAGAAGCTCTTTCATTTAATTATTAAAATAAAATATACAATCGAAACAAACTAGAAACAGAAAATCCACTTTTATGATGATGATGTATTTGTAGATACATCGCTATATACATGAGCGCCGTGACCAAGGAAGTGAACTGCCCAAGTGACGTTCACATAGGGCTTTGCCGCCGTGCTTCTGGTCCTGCTCCTCTCCTACTACGGCCCCGGCCGTAACTCATTCCGTTGGTGCTAGAAGCTTTTTGCCAATTCCTTGATAAAAACAACGATAAACACGTAAAAGTTTACTAATTGAATGAAAAACGCTACTTTTCAACGCGAAAACGGAACAAGGGCGCTGTTTCGTACAATTACAAGTAGGTTAACGTGATAAATGCTTTTACACAGTATTTGCTGATGTTGCAACAATCTGGAAGTTCGTTAAGATAAGGTCGAAAGGTTAATTTGTAATTCCTGAAACTTCTTGACTTATCTAGACAAGCTGTCGATTTATCGGTCTCAAAGCTACAAACAGTAGAACATATCAGCAAAGAAAAACAAGATAATGGGTTTTCACAAGCTGTTTGTATTTTTCGCTTAGCAGAAAGTGTCTCTCATGCAAAACTCGAGTTCTCAACATAATACCGAGACTCGTTCACAGACTTCAAAGATTAGTTTTAAAGCTGTATTATTCAAACACAATGGGAATGAGAAACGTTTGAGTCATGTGGTTCAAGCCTTTTACTTGAAAGACCCTATCAAAGCATGTCTTTGGCTTGTAAATGTAATTAAATGCAAGGAATACGAATGATGTATCTGCGTGGGGCTCAAAAAGCCACTTTGTCGAATTTTGGAGATTGCTTGCTTTGTGAAATACCAGGAAGCCCTTTTACCTTTTATTCATTTCCTCGTGAAACTAAAACTTCGTAAAAGTAATTTATTTATTCATTGCATGCCACAAACGCTGAAATACCAAGTCTTTTGTTGGATGTTTCTCATGCAATCAATCTATTAGGAAATTAATAATGAGCATATTAGATGAACAGACAAAGCGATATGATGAGGCATGTGTTCCAGCTAACGACACCCCTCTATGTTAATGCAACATTTTTGTCTGTGTATACAAATGTACTGAGCAGCGTGTTTTGATAAATGATGTAGCAAAATAGCGAGATGTTATTTCTGCTTCTTTATTGTTACTTTTTATATTCGTAGTCGAAGTATGCTTAAGTGATCATTTATTATTAATCTATTGTATCTGACATGGAGATACATATTATGTAGAATGAATAGATTTATTCTGACCCTTGACTCACTTTGTTTACGCGACACTTTTATTCGTTAAAGGAGGCTTACTTAATAGACTTCATTCATAACAATAGTATTAAGCGCATTGTCAAGTTCAACGTATTTAAGAAACAGCAACATGGAAATAAGAAGAAAACACATGTTAGATCGAATTCCTCGTGGCTACTGGACTGGTAAATCTTCAGTCCACTGTTGTGCTCAGAAAACGTATGCCTTTGAATAATGGATATAATTACCTCGCATTAGACAGTGCTTAATTACCTCATACTCCATATAATACTTTCAGTTTTCAGTGTATCCACAGTTTCTGATCTATGTTGCTATTTCTCACTAAAATAACATTCTACATCTATGAAATTTTTAAAAATCCACTGGTAACTCAAAAAATATTAAATTTAAAAAGAATCATGCCAATAAACCTCATAGTGAATTCATTTGGCAAATCCAAGAGCTTAAAAAATAATGTAGCAAATCTGATCGCCTGTACGCTGAATTTACAGTTAACACAATTGGATGCACTTCCAATCATTGGATGCATCTTTCAACACTTCATAGATACAATCCAGATCACTGTAAATGTCCTTATAACTCATAAACCACGATGTAGCTCCAAGGGTTTTGGATTTAAATCATTGGAGGATGGCAATGTCGGAGTTGGCCGCTGTACCCCGGAGTTGATTTGCTCAGATCCAAACTGACTTAAAGATGACGATGCGTGATAGTGTTATGACCTGAATCGTCGTAGAGCGATCGACCTTCCCCATTCACTGTTATCAGTGAAGGTTACCAAAAATTATGACAAGTAATACGCCCTGAGTGACGTTGTGAGTAATAAAGTTCTAGAAATTTAGTGTAGAGTTACGCATTTGTTTCATTTTTCAAACGCCAATTTTCCAACAGCCGCGCCCCAAATTTAAAGAACAATTTAAAAATATTTTGGAGACTATATTCATTGGCAGCAGTAAAGTCAGCAGCTATCTCTAGTGTGCTTGTCATCAAGTCTACGTATTAATGAGTTTTTTTAGTAGTCCATAGGGAAACTGAAAAAATCATATATGTTTTCATTAACCAAAACAGAGAGCCAAACATAATTTCTACGTTTTCATGGTTACTGAATTCGAACTGAGTACTCCTACAGTGTTCAATACATTTTGAACTCACCGCTCTCAAAATGACATTTCGCGAACCCGACAGACAAACTCAAACATAGTGTTCGCGCACTAGTGCGCGAAATCTAGCAAAAAGCACTGGCCCTTTCAGGCTTTCTAGAAATAATTTGACTTGATAGTAATAAAGTTTGGTTAACAAAACGCCATTTCTCCAATTTGGATGTTGAAAATAGTGAAAGAATAAAGATAAATCGCTATTAATTCGATTGACACTTTGACAACTCAATTCAATAAATTAAACCAAATGTCATTTTCTACAATTGTCAAATGGAAATCTGTCAATGTAACCACTTGATTTTTTGAAATTTTAAATTGGAAACGTGTTAGATAATAATTAAAAAATTATAATGTTCGTTTCAAAAAATATTGTACGAACCTCGATGCGCGAAGACATCTTCGGCGCATTCGCCCAAATGAAGCACTTGCTCCTTCGTCGCTCATGCTTCAAACATTGCGCTCATGCGCGAAAAATGTCTTCTCGCACTCGTTTCGTAAATAACTATTACCTGTTTTCATGAGAGTATTCAAATCGCTTTGAAACCACTTTCAATACTTGATCGAAATTTTAATATTTGACATATGTCAGCTATAAAAAAGTACATCCTACATCACTTGTGGCAACTATTAAAGCAGTGTTTTGTATTATTTGAAAACTTTAGAAGGAAGTAAAGAATTAATTAACTGATTACCAAAATATTTAATCTAATTTATATAAATTCACAGACACATTTGACAGTTATGTCAGTCGGAACTAGTTTTCAATTATTCTACATGCGTTTACGATCCCAAAATTAGGCGAATCGACCTTGAAACTGGAAACCGTTTCAATCCAAAATTGCAAGCGTTTACATGGGGTATTCAGTACCAAATGAGTACTCAGTTCGAATTCAATACCGCATGAAAACGTAGTAAAGTTTCCAGGTTTGCCATATTAAGTTCACCCCTGCTCTGTTTTCCGTCCGCGCACGACGATTGCATCACAAACATCCACAATTTTATTTCCATTATGAAGGTAGGAGAGATAGGATGGTAGGACACCTTCTAAGACACGAAGGAATAGTTCGCGACATACTAGAGTCAGAGATAGGAATGAAAAGAGGTAGGGGTAGGCCTAGATTAGACTACTGCTCTCAAATAGTTAGGGATGTAGGATGTTCTACTTTTAGGGAAATGCGTAGGTTAGCTCAGGATAGAAAAGAATGGAGGTACGCGTCCAACCAGTCTTCGGACTGAGAACCTTATGATGATGATGAAGGTTGGCTTAGAATCTATTTTTAATTTTAAAATAAAATATAGCCAAACGGTTGTCACATTTTCTACACAATTTTTCAGTGTAAAAGAAAGGGAAATTGAGAGCAAAAAACTTTTTGCGGGCTTGTTAAATCCCCAAATGAAGAAAATAGCACGTAATTTAATGAAATTGAAAAAAATGCGTAAAATCTCGAAATCAGCCCCGACCTCTCTTTGCTCGTCATGGTATGAGTTGCTGGGGTGGGTCCGATCAGTATCTAATCTCGAAAGAGCCTCTAAAGTTTATAAAAAAAGGATGTGTGTCGGGAAGGCCTCTGATAGTCGCCCCGTGCGGAGAGGTAATGGTAATTTCGCCGAAATTTTGACCTTTCGGTGTTTGAACGCTGACAATTTCGCTGTCTCCTGAAAATTTTGTTGCCATCTTCAAAGACCGTTTTTTACACATTGAACTTTTGACGTTCTTTCGGCATGCGCAATGGTCCTAACCTCCCTCTTTCATTTCTCACCTAATCGGATCCTCCTGCTCTTACACCCTATGAGGAGATGTTCCGCCACTTTTTTCTCACACACATTTTGAGAAACTCTGTGTTTTCGATGTATTTAATTTAGATCTTAGTTTACTATAAAACATGTTTAGTCATTGCCCAACTTTTGGGGACGACTGGGTGGTGATATTTGTGACGTCAGTAAGATCAACTCTGCAGTGTTTTGAAGCTAACTAATGTGTCTGAAATTGCCACTGTCAGTGGAAGATTAATTTGCTATCAAATTTTTCGATTACGTATCTGTTTTACTATATTTCGCTTTGAAAATGTTCAATTAAGGCTGGGATATTCGAATACCCGAGAAGCGTTCTCCTCGCTTCTGAGACGGTGTTACTACAGACAGTCCAGCTCAAAAACGGTATTACTTATAGACATGAATTACGGTTTAAAAGAAATATTAGGGTTGGTAGAATACGCTTATAACTATTTTATTTGCCATATTTACACTGTTGTTAAAATAAACGAAGTTGAAAACTGGCAAATTTTAACGGAAATCTTAGCATTATTCACACAAATTGTACATTCGGATTTTAGTTAACAGCCAAATAAAATATATGAGCATACTCACCGATCTTTTAGCTTTATTTTAACACTATATTTGCCTAATTTCGTTATTTCAATTTTCTGCTGGACTGACTGTACCAAGCGGTTGCTAAAGCTATGTCTATTTCTGTCTTACACATGTACTACCGGTCTCCTGTCCTGCCGTTGCGTATCCCACCCTTAAGGGGAAAATTAAAATAAGAAGTTAATACAAGTTCTATTGGATTTGGAATAGAAATTGAGAGACTGAAAATTTGTGGCCTAGTTTTACAAATTGAAAATTGAACTTAAAGAAATCTAGAAATTTGACCGAATTCACTGGTTATATTACTATGTACAATTATTCGAAACACGAGATAAATAGTATTAAATTGGAAAGTGTTTCTTGACTTTGTTGAAATCGGTAATTCGATCACGTAATTCGTAGATGTATTTAATTGAAAAATGTGTCGAATTTTCACAACAAATTATCGTACCTCAACAGTAGATAGAGAACTAAAACAGTTTATACAGGTATCCTTCGTCGCATAACACTTCATATCTTTTATCTAGGTCACGGCCTTTACATATTAATCACCTCCTTCGGTTTCAATCATCTGATGCTGTGAACTGTCACTTTTCTGTCTACCACCGGTTCCCAACAAGTTTGTCCACTTGCGCAGAAGGCGACGAAAATCGGTTCTCGGAATGACTATCCATGTTCTATACTAAACCAAGATTCAGATGAGTGCATGACTTCAAAAGCGACTTGTAAGAGTGCCTTTGACTTTATTTTTTGTAATCGCCGTTGAGGTTGTAAAGTTCAGGTTAACTGTATTTAAAATTAATCGTCCCAGAAAGTATTTATGGCCAAAATGAAGTGTCCATTTCAGTAATAAAGCTTATTTTACGTATATGTATGCGCATACATTAATTTTTAATCTCCCTCAGTTTGTGATTAATGAAATAGAATGACTTTCAGGCTTACCACAATAAAGCCGTCGTAATTAAACTGGAAGAGGGTCCTGACCTAAGTAACTGTTCCAGCTAGAACAATTTTTATTGTTAATAATTCAATATTGAAGTTGACAAAAGAAACCGAAGTAAAGTTAAACTGAATCCACGCGAATATATCGGCTAACTTTTACCACAGTTAAAAAGCGTTATACGTATCGGTTTGAGAGCTTTTAAAAGTAGCTTTCGACCGTACGTTTTTAGATTTTTAAGATGCTTGCTTGAGAAAACTTGAGTACGGTAGATTTATTTCTAGAAAGAAGCTCTATATGATACATTTTTAATACAAGAAAGGAGCACGTCCCAAAGGCAAACGTTTCCCCCAAAGAAAAACGGATGTTCGAAAAAGGCGATATATCCGGGGATTGATTTCTGATTAGTTATTGAAAATGCCAACAATGCTAACACTTGTGTTTTTAGAAGTAAATCAAAGTGTCACGTATTGTAGGGAAGCGTAGAAAAGTGATGCTAAATGATTGTAAATTATTATGTGAAATATAACATAATTTTTGTGACTAAACGCGCTCAGTCCTCCTTAAGGAGAAGTTTTTTGTTCAAGCATACAATGTTTGGTGGCCCCATACATTTTCAGTTCCGAACTATTACTAATTTGGCACGTTTGCAATAAAATTTTACTGTATAGACCAAGGAATCGAATTTTATACGCTATTTTCCATTTGAATGGTCTCCATACGTTAAAATTTACATTGTGATGGTCTATCCACAAATTTTATTTCAGTTTCCAGATGTTAAGTTCATTTTAACGTCATAGTAGGCGAGCTACTTTACAGAACTAATGAGTATCCTGGATTACTTGCACATCAATTAGCAATAGCTATGTAGGGAATTTCGTATCTGCTCAACTTTGACCTTATCTTCCTCGCATCTTCTCGCTCAATTAGGTATTTGAAGTAAACTGTAGAAAATGTGCTTCAAGGTAGGTAAGTGTTAATTTAAATATTAAAGCAGTGTGAGAGCAACTCCTCAGAACGAGAAATCCATTAAAATTAATTAGGCTAGGGGGATTTGATAAAGTGTTTTGTGTAAAAATGGAGTTTTAAGGTTATGAGCTCACTTTGACATTTGCATTAATATTTAATTTAAACTCAAAGTTCATTTTAAACTCGTTGTTCGTTGCGGTTAATTTGAAAATACGTAAAATTACGCAGTTTCACATGAATTTTCCCAAGCTTGATTTACCCTCTACACTCTCACTGTAACAAGCTCTCCAGAGCCGTTCGCCATATTCTAAAACGGTTGATGTGGGAGTTAAAGTGTGCCCTACCCAACTATAAAGTTGCTGGTGTGAAATATCCCGTCTCTGTACTGCATTATAAACTCAAGGGTATCTCATGACAATACAATTTCAGAAACTAAATTGTATGCTTTGTGTTTTTAAAATGTAATATCTTTGTGACGGAACTACTGTTTGGGGATAAAATATTTTTTACACAGCCAACAGAACGTAGCCGAACTTTTCATTTATAAACTAAAACATGCAAACTTATATATAGAAAGAGGAAATTCAATCGCAAAATGGCTTCAATACTATGCTAACTGGAGTTACGATGATGTCAGTTAGTAGACGTCCTTTCGAAATGTCCAATAAATAATGTGTTCATGCATCTTATATGTTTGTACTTACATCGTAATTTATACTCTGTGTAAAAGCAAATGTTCAGGATGTAAGGTATCCTTAAAGGACAATCAAATGAAATCTCCATGAGATATAACAAGCCAAATGTTTTCTTATTCAACGACGATCTCCGTAAACAAACAAACGAACAAACAGAAATGCGTATTCACATCGTCGTCTCGAAATGGAACCCCCGAGAGGCAAAAACATTGTACACCCACTCAAAATATTGATGATATGAAAGGGAAGACAAGCAAAGAATAACAAGAGAACGATTGAAAAATATACATATTTGTGCCCAGCGTGATTCGAGCATATCATTGACGATTTATATAGTTGTTTATACGTAGGGTGTTGGGAAAGTTTTGTGGCGTGCTACAGTTTTTACTCACGACTTATTTAGAACTAAATAATACGCTTGTAAAATAATGAAACTACAAAGTCCAATTAAGTTTTATTGTTCGTCTCATGGGAACTGTTTGGAGGAATTTGAAATAAGAGAATTCTACACAGTGATGTAGAAACAGGGGCGTATTTATTGGGTCATGGGGGATAATCCTTACAAGACTGAACATGAACTCTGAACGCCCCACTACGAGGCAAGTGTGTCTACAGATAGCATAAGTAAAGAAATCATTCGTCAAAACATTTATAGCTGGCCAATTTTGCTGCTTACAGGTAAAGTTTCCTCAAAGTTTTTGATTTGTGGACGCGCGATATTATCTGATAAACATCAATAAGTCTAAAAGTATGTTACAAATCACAGAACTTCTAAAACAAATTTAATAGAAATCACAACTTCCTTCTCACCACCCAAACAAAGAAACAGTACGTCTTCAGTCATCCTTTCTTAGAAAAAAAAACGCGAACGATATTTAGGTTACTCAATTTACATTTTAATTACACATTTTTAGTAATAAGTTCTACGTTCTGCGTGTAGCGCAGATCGTAATATTGTAGGCACAATATTATGTTTTGACACCGTACTATTATGCGTACCCCGCCCCATTCATGATGGCTCTTGGCTTTGTTCAGCATTTCCAGAGTACACGTACCGAAAACAAAGCACTCAAGCAGCGTTGCGTTGGCTGCGGAAGATTGTTATCTGTTTTCTGTATTCTTTGGACAACAGAAGGAAATTGTTTTAAAGTTATTCGTTGAAATACTCGTAGACTAGCAACTTTAATTTTAAGGAATTTAAAAAATCTTATCGCATCGAATCTTTCACTATACTTGTCTATTTTTTCGTAATTGATAATAATGCATGAAAACGAATTCCTTTTGCGTGTGTTGACGATTGGCAAAGTTTCGTATTTTTCTTTCTATACAAATTTTTTATACCTATAGGTCGTTCCAATAGTGTGGGGGAAGAAGTTTTGTCCCCGTCTAGGTGAAATATTAAAATTAGGTTTGAAATTTTGGTTGGTTCAGTGTAATACCGCTGTCATTCGTTGAATTTCACATTTCTCGAAATTTGATTGGCTGTTAGTATATGTTGGCAATTGCTAAACAAAATCATTGATTTTTCAACATTTTTTTCATTAATCTGTGTTGTATTTGCTTCATTTACTGGATTTGAATTGAAGCTCATCCTTGATCCATTTTTATTTTCATCAAAGCTTGAACTTTCAGCAATTGGAATATCAATATTCTTAGCATTCTTTTGCATAGCATTATTTTGAATAGTATTCATGATTTTAGTAGCTGTCTCGATTTTATTGGTTAACGAGTGGTCAATATAACTCTCTGCAACAGCTGTTGATCGCCATCCTCCACGACGCTTTAAAGCTGTGATGTCGGCACCTGAGTCCACCAAAATCGTGGCTGAGGACCTTCTTAGGCAATGGCTAGTGTAAGGAGCAGGGTCAGGCAATTTTAAAAATTTTGCTTCTACGCTAGAGAGGCTGCCAAATTGATTAATTACAATGGGCTGCTTTGTACATTTTCCTCGCTGGTAGTTTAAGAAAAATCGGGTATTATTTGCCAGGTCAGTGTTGAGGTCTTCAGTGTGACTTGTTTGAATTTTCATCAATTCTTTACGCCGACGCTCCCATTAAGCCAAAAATTAATACTACCTAAGATATTTATAATTTTTTTATTTTTATTTAATTTGGTTTTATACTTTACCTTTGTAAATAGGTATTCTTTGTCTGGAGCAGATGATAAGAATTTTCTAATTTGCTGGGGTGTCAATGTTTTCGACTCTTTAGTTCTATAACCGTCTGATTTACGCTGCAGAAACGCACACAATTTGGGGTACTTGCTTATATCAATATTGTTTTTTATATTAATTGTCATACGCAGCATTGAATAGATTGCCCACAAAGAGGACGGTTTCATTTCTTTCCAAAGATTTTGGAAATAAGCAAGTAACACTTTATCAGATAATGAATTTGTTTGGCTTTCTTGACGCCAATCTTGGGAAAGTTTATATGCACGTTCGTACTGACTTTTTGATTTCTCCGGCAGCAAACTAGCAGTTGCCGATTAAAGGTGTATTTAAAAGATCATTTAGCGTCATGGAAACATATACGACAGATGGCATTTTAAAGATGGGAGTAGAAAACAATTTTTTCGTTATGGGACAATTTTAATTTTCATGTAATTTTCAATTTTCTGTTTCTAAATCAATAAAATTTCTGGATATTTCTGTAAACTATTCTTTTCTTGCTCAAAATGTCTCTTCTTCCATCTAATACTACCAGAAAAATTATAATTAAGAATTTTATGTATCTGAGTGTATTTAAAACTCACTTAGTGTCATAGTTTATGATTGAAAATATTTGATTTCGAAATCAAATTATTAAAAAGAGAAACTCGGAGACTCTTAGGTGCATGACCTTACATAAGAATGGGGGATACGTTCCATGCATGCATGAACATTAAAATCTACATCCATTTAAAAATTCGTTTGCCGCTATCCTTCCTATTTTTTACGATATATCTGGGGTGCTGTCAGTAGTGAATTGGCAATTTATTTGTTGTAATACTCTCAGCATCTTCGCCGAAGGGAGGGTTTTCCTTTGAACGCATTTCGTCTATACATGTTTTCTCGGGGATTGATTTTCTTTGAGTTTTTTCCCCATTTTGCGTTCTGTAAATACTCGTGCGAAATTCCTTCTTTTATGGTTTAAATAATTACTGAGTAAATTCTAGATTAAAGTCTTTCTATCTGAATTTCAACTACCCAGTAATAAACTCCTACTCGTTTTTAAATTATGCATATTGTAATCCAATAAACGAGATTACGAGGCAATACCATTTTTACTGCGCCATATTTCTTCCCTAAACGTTTATGTGTCATGATATTTTAGAGGTTTCACAGTATAATAAAGTTATAAATTATATTGAAAGGCAAAAGGCTCAAATTACTCGGCCCGTGTCACTGGGAGACAAACCCTTCTTATAAAATTTTTATCTTGGGTAGTTTATGTAGGCATACTCCAATTTTTTATTTGAATTATGTTACTCGTTCAGGTGCAAGAAATATCATACGTGAAATTTGGAAAATTCAGATATTCACAATATTCTAATTTACTCAAGCTTGGTGTGCTACCATACCAGACTTATGGGAGCATTTGCTATTACTTTTGGTTCTACAAACATTACTCCAGAGTTTATACGCCTGGCTGCAACAAGAGCCGGACATTCCCATCGTGTGTGACATTAATTCTGCATCGTTTATTTTCAGAACTGGCCAATATGGATGGGCGCGGCGTTGTTAGTCTGTTCCATGTGTGTTTTTTCTTCTGAAAATGACAACAATGTACTTCACATCGGTGGAATTTTCCCTATTGAGGGACGTGGAGGTTGGCAAGGCGGTCTGGCCTGTATGCCCGCTGCCAACATGGCCCTGGAGGATGTCAACAAGCGGAAGGACCTCCTACCCGGTTATATTCTTAAATTACACAGTAGCGATAGCCAAGTAAGCAAAAAGTTTCACTTTGTCGCTGGTTTTATCATTGGGTGCTTTGTGATGATATTCGATAGAGTATACGATAAAAGATTCTATAGTAAGGGGTATTTTGATTGCATAGGGTTTGCACTTTTATATAAAGAATGATAAGATATTTTTCGTTTGTAGACTTCATTGAAGTAAAATCTTAATATCAATATTTGTCTTTTGCTAGTTTTAACTTTAACGATTATGTAGCCACTTCGATAGGTTTTTAGGTAAATTACTAATTAGGATAATTAATTAGTGCTGAGCAGAGTTAGACAGGTAGAAACATAAGTATAAGGTTAGGGGTTGTTGTATACCCTGCCTTGTTAGTTGAAGCACAATTTTTTACCAACTCTATCTTCAAGAGACGAGAAATTCTTTGAGACAAGGTTACCAATATTTTTATTTATGAGTACAACAATGTATAATTGAAATTTGTAACATTACTTTTTGTACAGCGAGACAGGAGGACTCTGGCACCCTTTCAAATTTTATCATCCACTTTAATATGTAAAAACATAAAAAGCAGACATAAAATTTTGATACTTTTCAATTTTATTTCATAAATGTAATCCAAATAACGCTAATAACAGTAATAACATTTTCATTTGTCGTATTTACAACTAGAGAATTGTTACACAAGAAAACATTTTACTTGAAAATAGTGCTATGTACCACAAAATAGATAAAACCGGCACAAAACCAGGAAATAATGACGTCATTAGTGGTAAAATAACAATACCATCCTAATACAATTTTGTACATTATGAAATCGGGCAGGTTCAAGGCGTTATACTACAATAACATAACGATTTTGTTCATTAAATAGGTATTATAGTAATACATTTGTAATGCTTTTAAGCTGAATTTCTCAACTGCTAAATCAGTTTTCTGTAATCATATTTAACGCAACATATTTGATATAACCTATAAAACCAATCTTGTTCGTTGAAGTAATGCACGTAGAGACACGTTATGAATGTTTCAATACCAGCTAGCTGGAATACCATTCTGTGATATCTCATAGTACAAAAAGATCCGGATTTATTCTAAATTCAATGTCTGGCGGGGTATTTGCTCGAGGGGTAGTTGTTTGAACGATCCAGTCCACTCACTGCACAAAAGACAATTTTAATTTGTCTAGGTTTGGGTTACCAATATACCTACATATTATTAGGTAATTAATATACATTATATACATTAATATACATATATATATATATATATATATATATACATACGGAGTGGACACAATTTCAACAAAATTATATGTCTATATTCTGAATTAAATCTATCAAAATTTATATGCAATTTGTCCTTGAATTCACGTCTTAACATGATATTTTCTAAGTATCGAAAAGGATAACTGGTTTTAATTTATCTTGTCCAGGGAAAGCCCCCCATTATTCTTCCTGTATAGAAATTAATGAGAAATTCTTTCCAAACTTATCTGTTAGGTATCTCACCAAACTCCTGCTGCGTGCGTTATCAATAAACAATCATCACCCCTGTTTTCCCCCGAAAAGACCATTTATATTCATGATATGAGAATTGCAATAAATTCATAACAGATTTTCTGTTACCCAGTACGTGATAGTTTTGCAGAATGTTTTCAACGTTAAGGTCAATGTTTATTATACATAGAAGGCAGTAAATATATAGACATACATATTTTGTGCTCACGATAAATCTCCAAAATGTCTGACGTGGCACGCAAGGAAACGTGTTACAATACTCCCCATCGCACCCATTACACTAGAATTTTCATTTATATAATACTACCACTAAAAGTAACAACATAATGTAGCTAGGCGCGTGTTTGTATTTCGCACTCTCCTAAAGAATGAAGTAAAAGTAGCAGTTGACATTTGAATTTATTTTTCTCAGCCAGCGAAGTGATATTTTCAAATCAACCAATACGGTGTTAAACTATTCGTATTTGTTTCCATTTTATACAAATTTTATCAGACAACGGAAAAATGGACTTGTTCAATCTAATTTTAACTGGGAGTTCATTCCAGTCTATTCTCCACATTTCGGGGGAGTTTGGGAGGTTGGTGTGAAATCTATGAAACATCATCTAAGAAGAGTTATGCGTGACTCTTGCTGAACTTTTGAACAGTACTTAACATTGCTGTATAAATCGAAGCTATATTTAATTCAAATGCGTCATAATCTCTTCTTGTGTGCATTAGGTACTGACAAATTCTTAAATTATTTTCGACAGAATTAACGATTTATGAAACTAGCCAAAACCCTATTTCTTATAATAGAAATCAATAAAACATCGGGAATAGTTTTCCCCAATATAAGTTATGAACGACATAGAAATTCCGGCTGAGAAATGTAGCTATTTCATAAATAGCTCCTATAACAAACACACAAAAATAAATTCGTTTACATCAATTATAGAAGGAAAATCTCCGATCTTCGGCGGAAAAAATAAGTCGCCTGTTCGGTTCACTGTTTCATCCCCATGCAATTTCTCTCATAAATACATTTCCGATATTATTCCTTTATCCTTGTTTGAAGTTCAAAGTTCTGTAGGGAAACCTTTTTGAGAAACATAATCTTTTATGCTCTGCTTGTTTGAGCCTGTGTTACACAAACAGTAATAATCCAAAGTCAACAAACTGGACGACAAACAAACACATTTAGAGATGTTTACACCTTCTCATTCGTTTATTTTGAAAGTATTGCTAGGATGACAAATTTTCTCATGGATTGGCTATGAAATATTGACGTATTATAATTATGATTTGCGTTTGGCGCTTTGGGAGTTACAATACAGTTCCAATTGGGCCAGGACCTGAATTAATTCATTTAAATGATAACAAAATATTCTGTTTGGATGACAGTTTATTTGAAATATTTATTAAGCAATTATAGCTTCAAATTATTATCGGTAGATTAAAAATATCAGGGTTTAGTATTTGATTTATTGATTGGTTATTGGCTTATTCTTCTAATAAATGGGTAAGAATATAATTCCTTTTATAACCAAGCAAAAATTGGAGCTTTTAAAACGTTTATATGGAAAACATGTTTAGGTCAGGAAGAATAGACCACTGTCACTTGAAATATTGATGGGCTTTCAAGCATATTTTTACTTAACGTAAATGTGCCGGAAGTCGCAAGGCTAATGGACTTTTAGTATATATGTATGAATCGTATGAACCCTGGAGATTAAACAAGGGATATTAAAATATTTATTATAACAAAATGGAGACAGCGATATTCATAACTACGGTAGTCATATCCCACTACATGAGGGAGTATTGTTAGGTAACAGTTAGTCTAAGTAGTTTGTCCTATGAATTTTCAATTGAAACAATTAAAGCATTGTAAGAAGCTGGAGACTTTCGGGGCATCGGTTTTAGAATAATACACACTAGATCGTTATGAGGAAATTCAGGGCAGAGGGTAGAAATATTTTCATTTATTTTTGTTGATTTTGCAGTCTGCATAAAAGACAAACAAGACAATAGTTTACAACGAACAGGTGTTAGTTTTTAATAGCGGATCTTCAAGGCGACTGATGAAGCCGCATCTAATGAATAATCGTTGAATAATGATAAGTCTGCGCTGCAGCCGCCAAAACTCGTTATGGAAGTACATTGAAAAGTTACAACTTACAAACAACATTCAAGATAAATCAGTGAGACACACTGGTCATGCTCTTACAAATTATAAAAGTTGCCAGAGTTTAAAATAGATTCAATTTCCATTTTCAAGTCATTTTCGTTAGGACCGCGTTCAATTTCCGGTGGAGAATTAGCGACATCTGATTGACAATATACATTCAAAGTTAAAATCGTTTACCACCTACGCTTTTGATCTAACTTATTTTACAAAGTCATTTCATAGATGGTTTTAGAAAAATTCACAATATACATAATTTAATGCGGACATTTTCAGGAAAGGCTTGAACAAATTATAGGTACATTACTTCACTGTATGTCAATGTAATCAAAAACTAGTTGTCACCGCATTGACAGAACAGCTTCCTAGCCACAGCCACAACTGAACTGGAGGGCGCGTTTGGCGCGCGCGCGCCTTCTTTTCGTAATTTTTTTCTCAATTTTTTCCTTATACAACCTATTACGATTTTCGCACATCGTGTAGAGAAAAATACCCTCTATCCGATGCAATACAAAAATATATACGGTCTCATTGAAAAAAATGTTCTATCACGTCATATCTCGGCTCAAAAGTGTTTAAAGAAAACCGCCCCGTCAGTTTCCTATGAACCATCTCTGATATACATATGCAAAAGTTCAGCAAAATCTGTGGAGCCGTTTTCCCGTAAAAGTGCCAACAGACATACACACATACATACGGACGGAAATGTGCCACCTTGCCAAAAAGTCTTAGATTCTAAGACTTAGAATGACCTGAAACGTCCACATTTGATGAAAAAACACCATGGTCAAAAAACGACTATCACAATAGCTACCTAGCTTAGGCTAGGAAGCTAAAAACCAACCTAGTAGACTTTGTGTAATTTTTAGTACCACAGTATCATATCTAATGTGTGTCTAGTCCTGCATTAAAATTTTGATAATGTGCCGAAGTGAACTAGAAATCTGCAATTTAAAGCGCAATAATATTGCGACTACCTAAACGCGTCACATCTCGTTGCGCCGATTAAAATGTGTCCGCGCGCGTAAAATAATTTTTTCGGTTCTGATCATCTCGCGCGTCATCTTATGTGACATTTTCACTATCCTGTAACTTTCTTACCTAATTGCGATATTTGTTTTCAATAATATTGTATAACTATTTATTATACAAATGCAAAAAATGCATAAAACAAGTGCATTAATAGTTATTTAACGAACAAGTGTATTAATAAAGGCGATTAATAATCGAGACATTTTCACTCACGAGCGCAGCGAGTGAGTTAATTGTCGAGATTATTAATCGCTTTTTAATATAAGAGTTCGTTACAAAATTTTTCCGTCGACTTTTAACTAAAATCTTCGTCAACACCCATTTATTAAATTTTGTAGGAATTACGATTTCAGAAACTATAAACTTGACAGTGACAGATCTTGATGACATGACAACATGACAACTTGATTTAGATATTTCATTGCGTATGAACCTATGTTTGGTTGCCTGCCTAGGGTACTAAAATCGTTTATTAATAGAAATCATTCATTAATAGGGGTCATTAACGAACTGTTTTGCGTTTGTTAATCATATTCATAAATACACTGTCGACGGAAAATGCATTTTCCAAACGATTGCCATACGCCCATACCATTTTAGGCGGCCCTTAGACGGTCAATAATATTGCGCAATATTATTGACCGTCTAGGCTTCGTGTTGAAGTTTGCACAATGATTGAGCAAATGATTGAACGAGTTTAAATTTTATTGAACCATATATTTTCATTGAACCGTATAGGGTTAATATTGCGCAATATTGTTTAGTCAAGGTTTAGAATTCGAAGAGCAAAGACGAAAAAAATGTCGTTGAATCAGAAAATGAAAAGGGAAAGAGAATTTATTCTTAATTGTATCCAGCTATACAGAGAGTTGCCAGCTCCGTGAAACGTTAAAAGCAAAGCAAAAATATTGATTCAATAGCTGAATATTTAACTTCATTTACAGACCAATAAGTTTGTATTTTTTATTTAAAAGTTTAATAAATAAACGGTTTCATGTAATAGCATTTGTTTACTTTGATTAAAAAATGTCTTAAAACTTGTATTATTGCATCGCAGGTTTCCATAATTATTAAGAAAAGACTTTGTGGTGAAATAGCACTGTGAAATTTCAAATCCTCGAGAGTGTTTCCAGTTGCAAGATATCGCAATGTAATTGATATTTGTATTTTTTTTCTCAATCAACGGTGTAACCAAGTATAGCGACTCTTGAAATTTTGCAACATCCAATCTTACGAAATTCTTGAAGTCCTTAACCTCACTTAAAAGATGTTCGTGAGTATATTTTTGCCTTCTTTTGAACCATTCTTTCGACCAGCGACGTTTTCGCTTGTTTTTAAGTTTAAGCACCACCACGACAGCTGCAGCCCGCTCATGGCGAAAATATTGACGCTTGTGAGCCGTCAATATTATTGTGCAATAAATATTGATCGTGTGGGTTCGAGGGGTCATACAATAATATTGCACAATAAAAGTATTTTTGTTCGGTTTCGTACCTATCATATCTCGTTATCCTTGTACGTATCATGGGATCTAGTAGGTAGTACTGATGTCATTTGCCAAATTTTGTTATACATCCCTATGACAATCTATTGGAGGGGTTTAGATTAACAGAACCTTTCGACCTGTTCGTTCAGCAGAGTTAACAAATAGACTAAACAAATAGTGGGCAATATATCTAAAATAAACCTAAACGGTCAATATTCTTCACTTTAAATAATGTTGTTGTTAAATTACTGAAGTAGGTAATTTTGATATCTTCAAGATATTGTCTAATCAGTGGTACTGGACCGTTCGGACAACTACTCCTCGGGCAAATATCCCGCCAGACATTGAATTATAGAACTAAATCCAGATTTTTTGTACTACGAGACGTCACAGAATGCTACCCCACCTAAGGTCGCTTTGAAGCAATCCTGTGTCTCCATGCACGTACGTGCTTTTAAGCAGGTCTTTGTTTAAATATTGCATGTTTTCCATACACATTCAAAACATGTAATATTTAGACAAATTCAAGATATTGAGCAAGTCGTCAATATACATTCTAGTCGTTCAAGAATATTGAGCAATACAAAGTGTTGTGAAATATTATTGATCGTCTGGAAGTAGAAGCACTTTTTTAAAAGTGAAATGACAATCGAAAACTTTTCGTAGAATAAACCATTTTTAAGATAAGCAGGTTTTCCCCATTTGCTCACACATGCACAGTACAAATCAAACTAATTTTAGGCGGAATCGTCACAAAGGACCCTTTAGTCGCAACCCTTCAATTACATTGTTCAAATTTAAATTAGACCTAAAAGCTGTTGAGTAAACGTTTATTCAAGCTTATCTCCCGTTACTAATTATTAATGTGTGTGTAACAATGTTCTGTGTTTTGTCGATAGTGTGATCCTGGATTGGGTGCCAGCGTCATGTACAACCTATTGTATAACCCCCCTCAAAAGCTGATGCTTCTCGCTGGATGCAGCACGGTCTGCACTACCGTCGCAGAAGCAGCCAAGATGTGGAATTTAGTTGTCGTAAGTATTTTATTGTCCATTGTTGTTTGTTCGTGCCGCACTTGTAAATGTGATTCATGAATACTGGAAGATCGGGGTAGCATACCATGACTATAACGCTTGCTGCTGTTTTGACTCGCGAACTCACGAGAAGAACGCAAGATAAATTTCTAACAAATGCTGACCTGAATGCTGAAAGGCAATTTATGTTCTGAAGTATGCAGCTGAGTTGTGTCTGCATAATATTCTTGAATTTTTAAAGCTGCCCTACGGAGAAAGAATGCAAAATCACAAATAATCCTAAGAAGAATCACTATCTTTCTTATAAAAAACGAGGAATAAATGGATATTAAAAATAACGACTAAACTTAGAAAACTGGAGCAACACTCCCTTGAAACACTTTATTTTATTACATAACTTTCCTGCTTGAAGTTTTTTGAAATTAGGGAAATACAAAAATAATTCAATTTTAAATTTCAGTACCTACCAGAAACTTTGTGTTAAAAGTAATAAAAAATAATTTATCAAATTATTTCCACCGCAGAACCCTGCAAAATTTGATGATGCAACGAATTTACGATCGTTTATATACTGTGTAGTAACGTAATGCCACCCTCGATGCCACCAGATAATTTTTTTGTTTAGCAATTGCTTTCCTTTACTTGCCAAATATTTTATATTGTATATCCGTATACAAACATAACCTCTATGAATTTACAAAATACAAACGAGCATTGACGTACGTGTTTTTGGATCTGTAGAAAATTGTCTACTTGTCATTTGTTCTTTTTGGATGTTTCTGCTTCATGACCTCGCTGTCACGTGACCACCGTTAACAATAGGCAGGTTCGGTAATTTTCAAATTTCATTAAAATTGATAGAGTTTATTATACTGAAGGCAGTTATGTTGTTAATTTTTGTTTAAAAAAAATTCCTTCGCCTGTGAAGCCGTTGCAAAGTTTTCCGTCGGTGCGAGGCTAGAAATCGTACCTTGCAGCGAGAGTAGGCCGCGTGACGTCAGAACTTAGCATAACGTACAAGTCCCAGCTTCAGCGCGCAACAGTCCCATAAGTATTATGTATATGCATGTGTAGTTAAATTGTTAAATATTATTAACTGGTTCTAACTGGTGTTTTCTGTTTTGTACCCAGACTAATACATCGTACAGCACACCAATAAAACGGAAAAAGTGGTTCGTTGGAGCCAGAAGGAAAATCGGTCAGCATTATCGATATTTTCGCGAGTTAGTTTATCATTGCAAAAGTTTATAAAATTATCGGCTGCCCCATTGCAGCCACTCTAAATAAAATCGAACATAATGTAATTTATCGACAGTTTTCTGGGACCCCTTGGTACTTGGTAACGTGTTACGGTTAGCATAATTTGAAACAGGATGCTAGGAGCATGACGGAGCCAAATGCTGAATCGCCGTAGCGTTCCCTCCCTGAACTAAAAAAGGAAATTTTATTAACTATTTTACAATAATAATTAAATAGTACGTCATCATAAAGTTCTCTTTTGAAGACTGGTAGGACGCGTACCTCCATCCTTTCCCTGAGCTAGCCTACGCATTTCCGTAAAAGTAGAACATTCTACATCCCCAACTATTTGAGAGCAGTAGTCTAATCTGCTTCAACCTCTACCTCTTTATTCCTATCTCTGACTCTAGTATGTCGCGAACTATTCCTTTGTGTCTCAGAAGGTGTCCTACCATCCTACGATCCTATCCCCTATTCTTTATTATCTTCCATACTTTTATCTTTTCCCCAACTCTTTCTAATTCCTCCTTATTGCTAATTTGTCTATCCACGGTATCTTCAACACCCGTCTGTAGCATCACATTTCAAGCGCTTCTACTCTTTTTCAATCCGCTTCTCCCATTGTCCAAGTTTCGCAACCGTAGGTGTAATTTCGTACTCCTACACATAAATGAGTAGGTATGTATTGTATTATATTATAGAATATAGGTAGGGTACCTATTTTACAAACAGAAGTAAGCAGGTATCTACAATCTACATACCTACTTATACTGAATTATAAAAAGCATATACAGTTAATAAATTGTTGACTTTGTTTTACTTATACCGGTCTGCCTTTACACTACTGTTTTGAGGTTGAATGAAATTGGGGTTAAATGCAAGAATCACACACCATTTCCACATTTACCGGGACATTTACCTACCTACTACATAAATATGGCAAATTATGTGAATCGGACTTTTGATACCCTTGTTGCATCATTAATCAATTATATTGTCTTTGTTTTATGTTTCCTTGACACCTTACCTTAAAAATTCACGCTCGAAATAGTCCCAATAAGTATGTTACGAGATAGGTACCTACCGCTTCGCGGGCATTCAAGAGAAGTGGGAGGAGCGCCTTACGAATCTCTGACGTCAAACCAATAAGAAAGCGAACTAGCATGTGGGCGTGATAAGCTAATTTCTTTCGCTTATTTACGCCGCAAAAAATTTTTTTAGAAAAAAAATTTCGCCGTAAATCAATTACAATAACAATTTTCTGTCATTTTCATGCCAAAAATCGATATCTTATTTTTCTCCGAACCTCCCTGTTTCTCTATGAATTTCGACGGAAGTCTCATCTTAGGTGTTAGAAGTCGAAAATTAGAACACAGTTCCATATAAATTCCATATAAATAACTTCAGTAAGATTAAGACAAAAACAATAATCCAGTTTCGCAGGTGGGAGTTTATGTTCCACCCTACTCTTCATTTCTGAATGTTCCTTGTATTCTGCTTTCAAAATATATATTTCCAAATAGATGTGTCACATTTTCACAATATGAGAATTGATGACGCAATCTTAGTAACTTTATAAAACAGCTCGCTGTTGAAGGATAAGGCACCTACATCGTTAGTTCTTTTTACGTTCAGTGACAATGACAACTTATTTCTTTCTGTACAAACATATATCCACGTGTAGGCAGACAGAAAAGTTTCTCTGTTTTCAACTTCTAGACTTCTCATGTTTCACGACTCAAAAGTAAATAAATATGGCTTTATTTGTTCAGAAACGTGTGAAATGAAAACAAAAACATGGGCACCAGCAAATAATATTTTGAATTTAGTTTCTTATTTTCTCCCACCACGGTTTCGTGCAAATATCAATTATCTGGTATTACTGAATAATCAGGAGAAATTTTAGAGAAATTGGAGCTAGTACCAAAAACATTAGAAATGAGGCAGGAGATATCCTAATCGGAAGTGGGGAGAAGGCAGATAGGTGGAAAGAATATTTAGGAAACTTATATGCGGGACAGGAAGTGCAAGATATATTAGAAAGCGAAAGCAGTGTAGAGGGGGATAACCTAGGGAGTCCTATAATGAGAGAAGAGTTTGAGATAGCACTAAAAAGTTTAAGGAATAATAAAGCACCAGGTATAGATGGCTTGCAGGCAGAAATCTTAAAGTGCGCAGGTCAAGAGGTAACAGATCGTTTATTTAAATTAGTCGCATATACCTGACAGGCGAGATTCCAGAAGATTACAAACGGAACATCATAGTAGCTTTGCCAAAAAGAAAAGGCGCGGATAGATGCGAAAATTTTAGAACTATCAGTTTAACTTCCCATGCGTCAAAAATTTTAACTAGAATTGTGCAAAGAAGGATGGAGAAAAAAGGCGGAAGAAATATTAGGAGAAGATCAGTTCGGATTTAGACGAAATAGAGGAACGCGCGAGGCCATTCTAGCTTTACGAGTAATTATAGAAAAAACGATAGAAAAGAGAAAGAGCGTCTATATAGGATTTGTAGATTTAGAAAAAGCCTTCGACAACGTAAAATGGGGGAAGATGTTCGAAGTGCTGAGAAAGGTAGGGATGAAATACAGGGACAGAAGAATAATACATAATCTCTACAAAGAGCAAAAGGCAGTTATAGAATGTGAGCAGGAACAAAGGGAAGTAGATATCCGGAAGGGAGTGAGACAGGGATGTGCATTGTCACCTCTAGTTTTCAACTTATATATCGAAGATGCGATTAATATTGTTAAGGAAAGAACAGCCTCAGGGATCAATGTACAGGGCCAAACTATTAACATGCTCAGATTTGCGGATGATATAGCAGTGTTAGCATCTAGCAAAGAAGAATTAGGAGCGGCTTTGAATGAAATGGAAGCAGTTTTGACACAGGGCTTCGGCATGAAAATCAATAAAAAGAAAACTAAAATTTTGGTATGTAGGGGATGTGAAAATAGAACTAAAATGGAAATACAAATTGGAAATGAGAAGATAGAGGAGGTCGCGGATTTCTGCTACTTAGGAAGTAAAATAACTCAAGACGGTAGGAGCACTAAAGATATAAAACAAAGAATGGCGCAGGGCCGAGTTGCGTTTAACAAAAAGAAACAACTGTTATGCTCGAGAACGGTTAATATAGAGACTAGGAAGAGACTCTTAACGTCGTATGTATGGAGTACGGCATTATACGGGTGCGAAACTTGGACAATAGGAGAAGCGGATAGAAAAAGAGTAGAAGCGTTTGAAATGTGGTGCTACAGACGCATGATGAAGATACCGTGGATAGATAAGGTTAGCAATAGGGAAGTATTAGAAAGAGTTGGGGAAAAGCGAAAGGTATGGAAAACAATAAAGAGTAGGAGAGATAGGATGGTAGGACACCTTCTAAGACACGAAGGAATAGTTCGTGACATACTAGAGTCAGAGATAGGAATAAAAAGAGGTAGGGGTAGGCCTAGATTAGACTACTGCTCTCAAATAGTTAGGGATGTAGGATGTTCTACTTTTAGGGAAATGCGTAGGTTAGCTCAGGATAGAAAAGAATGGAGGTACGCGTCCAACCAGTCTTCGGACTGAGAACCTTATGATGATGACTGAATAATAACCACAGAAGTTTCTTCTTCCAATCAAGTGGTGTTTTTTGATACCTACCAACAGTTAATTTGAATCACCCATTTCACTTTGATAGAACGGTTAAATGCAGCAGCCATTTGAATTCAATGTCTGGTCGGTACTTGCCCGAAAAGTAGTTGTTCGAACTGTCCCGTATCACTTATTAAGCCTATAAAATTACTGAGATAATGCCTCTTACTGATATCTGACCCAAGGGTACCAATATTTAAAGCATGTTGCATACTACGGAATAGAACTGGTGGTCTGCTGTTTCAGTTCACATTTGGAGTATGCAATATATTTAGTTTGATGTTTGACATAAGAAAATACAGTTCAATTTTTAAAAGAAGCAACTTTCGTAACGAATTTATTGTCGATTTACGACCAACGTTATTGTCGTGCATCACATGTTGAAAAGAAACAGTATGGATAATCATGTCTTTCCCACCCTTTAATGGTAAGAGCGAAATGATGACAAAGACAACTGCTTAAATACCGTCGTAGCGCATATGGTCCGTGGCAACTCCAACTGTCAGTGTCAATCTGTCAATGTCAATGTCGGCATCTAGCCATTATTGGCTACAGCACAGAACACCCAAATAAGAACGCGCAGCTTAATGTTAAAAGTAGGAACCGCGTTTAGCGCCATCTCTAGCTGTTTACAAGAACCAATTGTGTACAGGCGCGCGTAGATAGAATTGAAATTTAAACTTTATTTTTATTAATATGTATTAAAAATCCAACTAAATTAAAGAAAACAAAAACTTTATGCATACTTATATGTATATGGAGGCATCAATTTTATTTAATCAGCATTTTACATTGAAAGTAGAAACATAAAGAACGCCAAATAGGCATTCTTTAGCGCACGAAAACTAATACTAAAATCAAATGGAACTTACTTGTAAACGTTAATTACAAAATTTGCGCAATTTAGTATATTAATTCAACACCGGGAGACATCGAAGGAAAACATTTCACAGCCGCATTGCTGCTATTTCGATGTCCGAGGAAAAACTCCTCATTCGCAGAGATGTCAAAGAAGTACCTACTGACGGAAGTCAAAATATATACGTGGCCTGTTGCTTTTTTGTGCATAATTATTTTTTCTTTGTTATGCACCTATTTCTGATGCAATTATTGCGTATCGAGAAAACGTAACCATATTTAGATGTTCTGCGAACGTAACCACGGAATATCTAAAATAAGGCACAATTTTTAAATTTTCCATTTTGTCCGACGATGCCGGTTGCGACAGAAAGCGCATACTTTGGATTAAAATTTCACGAAATCGGTAATACAGAGTTTCGACGGCAAATGTCAGAGTCGTAGTGCCATCTAAAACGGTTTACAGAAACTGAAGCTAACATAGTTCAAGGTCGTGCATAACAGTGAAACCCCCCTGGGCTACAGCGACGGCGCCGTGTGAATTTAGTTTGTTCCTCGTCTGTGTTATATTTGGGGGGTTTTGAGTTTATTCGAGTTATTCTAATATAACTGCCGTTTCGATTTGTTTTGTTGTTCCGTTTGCTGCTTAGAAATCTATCAATTTCATATTGGTTACAAAGAAAACTTAATCGGTAAGTTTTTAGGTTAAGTTCAATATTAAAAATTTATACATTTACAGAATTTTCCTTAAGCATGAGAGGTCGTATGTTGAATTCGAAGTGCCAGGAAATAGTGCTATCCCTGCTCGATTATTTTAAAGCTGAAAAAGGAAACGGTGCCCTTTTATTGCCACTGACCAGCTGTATTTTCAAATGAAGTGAATGACAGTGACAAATAATAATTTATTGACTGAACACCATACATTTAGGGATTATACTATTGTAGATTAGACAAAACCTTTTTTAATGTAGGTATGTGCAGAACCCTTCATGCGGGAATTGATTCCCACTTAACCAATTTTTTGTATAGTTTTATATTATTTTTGTGTTTGATATATTATTATGGTTAAATATTGCAAATCCATAGACCCATCGTATGTAATTTTGTAATACTACATAATATTAAAATCATTGCTTCTACATAATAGCTAACAATATAACATTCTTTTCTTTGCTCTTTACTGTATTCCCGAAGACCGAAGAACCTGGTTTCCGTTCTACAGGACCCCATCGACGCGTGAGCCTCATCCTTACTGCTATTTGTACTTTTACTTATTGTTTAACTTCATTACTTTTTCATATTGTGCATATGCTAAAATATATAATTTAATCTGTCAAGACCGTTGAGTTCCTAACTCCCTACCTTACCTTCTAAGTAAATTTTCCTCTTGATTTTCCCTATTACTAAATTTTTCTTGATTTTAGTAAGTAATTAGTACCTCAATTTAAATTATTCATCACTTTAGGGCATAATTTTAAACTTCTAACATTTTGCTGACATTTGTTTGACAAGTATTTGCGTCGACGGTTACGTCTCAGAATGCCGTCATTGAGAGAAGAAACAACTACGACATACGCCTCGATCTTAATTCATACGAATATAGTCGATGACGAAAGATGCTTCTTTTAAAAATTGAACTGTACGTTATTCTAAAGACAATTTTTCACGTTAAAATTTAAGGTGCGTTTAAGGTTATTATTTAAAGTCTAACTTTCCGAATAACTTCATTGTAGACTAAAACTTTATTTGGCATTAATATGAATACTCCTATACTCGTAACTGTGATTGTCCCCAAAGGGGTCTTTTTAACCTAGGTAAATATTGATATTCATTTTCTGACTCGCAAGAATAATATTCAAAACAAAGCAATAATTTTACAATAGCAGAACATTCATCAGAGAATATTTCTGACTATGGAATGAATTGTTTTATCACGCAAAGGCAGATTAACAGAATAAATTTATTCTAATAATACGCTCTAGTTCATGTTTTATTTGAAGAAACGCGATACCTTTTTTATACCTAGTTTTAACCTGAAATCGAGTTGTCATATATTTTTATGCTTTCATTATGTAAAGGACAAAGGATCATGTACGAATTACGTATAAACATCAGTAATAACACTAAAATGGTCAGTCACGCAGTTTAGGCAGGATAATTATTATCCACCAAAATTAATCGGGCGCATTTATAGTAATTTCTTGTGTTTGCAAGGAGCAGATAATTTAAGTACTTTTACTGGTTAAACTAGAATTCGATCACGGAAGTTTAAGGACAGTTTTATTTAATGAAAATACGAAGATTTGCTCCTACAACAATATACCCTATTCTGCACCAGAGAGAACTTATGGTCTTTTGAAAAAGGAAGGCTGAAGCAGCTTTTTCTACAATCACGAAGAGTGCCGTGAGACAAGGTACTTCTAAAACATAGTTTTAATTTTCTTGTGAAAGGGAGTGAACTATTTTAGCGCCATCATCATCATAAGGTTCTCAGTCTGAAGACTGGTCGGATGCGTACCTCCACTCTTTTCTATCCTGAGCTAACCTACGCATTTCCCTAAAAGTAGAACATCCTACATCCCTAACTATTTGAGAGCAGTAGTCTAATCTAGGCCTACCCCTACCTCTTTTTATTCCTATCTCTGCCTCTAGTATGTCGCGAACTATTCCTTCATGTCTTAGAAGGTGTCCTACCATCCTATCTCTCCTACTCTTTATTGTCTTCCATAGCTTTCGCTTTTCCCCAACTCTTTCTAATACTTCCCTATTGCTAACCTTATCTATCCACGGTATCTTCATCATGCGCCTGTAGCACCACATTTCAAACGCTTCTACTCTTTTTCGATCCGCTTCCCCTATTGTCCATGTTTCGCACCCGTATAATGCCGTACTCCATACATACGACTTTAAGAGTCTCTTCCTAGTCTCAATATTAACCGTTCTCGAACATAACAGTTGTTTCTTTCTGTTAAACGCAACTCGGCCCTGCGCTATTCTTTGTTTTATATCTTTAGTGCTCCTACCGTCTTGAGTTATTTTACTTCCTAAATAGCAGAAATCCGTGACCGCCTCTATCTTCTCATTTCCTATTTGTATGTCAACTTTAGTTCTATTTTCATATCCCCTTGGATAAAAGAAAACTTCGTCGGCGATTTCCATGGTCCTCTACTCTTCTAAATTTCAATTTCAAAAACGAAAAAGATGATCTGAACCGTGCGACAGTAGCGACAACTTTCAATGCTGTGACGATTTTTTAGGTTAATTACCCGCAAGTAGTAGTAGAGTTCTGATTTTTTTGTGTAGTACGGATCGTAATATTGTGGAATACTCATTTTTGAAGACAACAGTATTAAGTAATATCTGTGGCCACAGTAGAATAGGTAGATACCATTTAAGGTCCAAATTTTCTGTGGCGCACGTACCGAAAACCAAGCTCTCGAGAAATATTCGTTAGTATACTTTACGAAAGGTTTCATCCATTAAATTATGTTGAAGATGAACATTATTAAGGATAAAATGCCTATCGGAATTAATATACAGGGTTAAATGAGTACTATACTGTATTACCATTCAGCAAGGAAGATATTTGAAATATAGCTTTGAATGCAATGGAAGTAGTTTTGGCAAAGAGCTACAGTATAAAAATTAATAAAAGTAAAACAGAAATTTTGGTATGTAGGTGTTGCGAAAACATGGTAAAAACTAAAATATTAAGCTAAATCTAGAAAAGACTTTAGACAAATCAATTATTAGTTTCTTTTGTTGTAAGTGTTCAGTGTTTTAAGTTGGTCCACCCGAATCCAGATACCACACCGTCAGAATGGTGAGACGATCACATGATTTCAAGAGCCAATCATAGTGTTCAAAGTACCGTAAAATTCCTAAAACAACTATTGAAGTTAGGAAAGAAAATGATTAGATTCAAAAAAATAGCTATTACCTGTTTGATGAGAGTTGTATCTACTCAAAGTATAATCTCTACCTCAAACTCGAATGCGTTCAATCCATCATCTGGAAGTGCGTCACGCATAAAAACTTTTCACGTTTCAAACAAGAATTTCACGAAAGCAATAACAATTCCCCAATAGGTTTCAATTTTATATGGACCCGACTTTCATAAATTCGAATTAAAGGGTGATTACAAAACACATCAGTGGGTATACCAAACAGAGATTTTAGAATCTAAAGCTGCTCTACTCCGGCTCAATACGGCAATTTTGGGAAGCGGGAAAAAATCTAAAATAACGGGAGCCTAAGATCATGATGTGCTCTAAATCAAAAATGTATGCAGGTGCATCGATGGTCCTCCACTTTTCTAAATTTAAATTTCTAAAACGGAAAAAGATGATCTGACAACTTTCAATGTTAACAGGTTTTTAGGTTCTTTAATTTTCACTTAATTGCCCGCTAGTAGTAGTTAAGTTTTGCTTTTCTTGTGTAGTATGGATCGTAATGTTGTGAAATACTCGTTTTTTAAGACAACAGTATTAAGTAATATCTGTGGCCACGGTATAATAAGTACGTACCATAAGGTCTAAATTTTCTTTGGCGCACGTACCGAAAACAAAGCTCTGGAGAAATATTCGTTAGTATACTTAAAACAGTACGAAAGGTTTCATCCATTAAATTATGTTGAAGATGAATATTATTAAGGGTAAAATGCCTATCGGAATTAATATACAGGGTTAAATGAGTACCATATATACTGTATTACCATTCAGCAAGGAAGATATTTGAAATATAGCATTGAATGAAATGGAAGTAGTTTTGGCAAAGAGCTACGGTATAAAAATTAATAAAATTAAAACAGAAATTTTGGTATGTAGGTGCTGCGAAAACATGTCAAAAACTAAAATCTAAATCTAAATCTAGAAGAGACTTTAGACAAATCAATTATTAGTTTATTTGTTGGTGTTCAGTGTTCTAAATTGGCCCACCCGAATTCAGATACCACACCGTCAGAATGGTGAGACGATCACATGATTTCAAGAGCCAATCATAGTGTTCAAAGTACCGTAAAGTCCCTAAAACAATTATTGAAGTTAGGAAAGAAAATGATTCAATTCAAAAAAATACCTATTACCTGTTTGATGAGAGTTGTATCTACTCAAAGTATAATCTCTACCTCAAACTCGAATGTGTTCAATCCATCATCTTGGAGTGCGTCACGCATAAAAACTTTTCACGTTTCAAACAAGAATTCCACGAAAGCAATAACAATTCCCCAATAGGTTTCAATTTTATATGGACCAGACTTTTATAAATTCCAATTAAAGGGTCATGACAAATCATGTCAGTAGGTATACCAGAGATTTTAGAATCTAAAGCTGCTCTACTCCGGCTCAATACGGCGATTTTGGGAAGCGAGAAAAAATCTAAAATGACGCGAGCCTAAGGTGCTCTAAATCAAAAATTTATGCAGGTGCATCGATGGTCCTCCACTTTTCTAAATTTAAATTTCGAAAACGGAAAAAGATGATCTGAAACGTGTGACAGTAGCGACAACTTTCAAAGTTGACAGCTTTTTTAGGTTCTTTAATTTTCACTTAATTGCCCGCTAGTATTAGTTAAGTTTTGCTTTTTTGTGTAGTATGGATCGTAATGTTGTGTAATACTCGTTTTTTAAGACAACTGTTATGTAATATCCGTGGCCACGGTAGAATAGGAAAATACCATTTAAGGCCCAAATTTTTCCGTGGCACACGTACCGAAAACAGAGCTCTTGAGAAATATTGGCTAGGTATGCTTAAAACAGTACAAAAGCGTTGATTGCTTCAATCAGTCAACGACAAAAGGTTTCTTCTTGTTGTACTTGTAAGGGGATACATAAATTTATAATTCTCATAATTTCAAGCCCTAAAAGAGGGTTGATTACACCCAAATAATTTTAAATCATAGCAGGTGCCAGAAGATAACTATTTTAAAGTCTGTTGAATTGTCTTAACAGTTTTTTTATTTTTTAACTTCTGTCATTAAGTTTCCAGAAGATAGTAAGTACCCTTCAAAATTGCAACTCAAGTATTGGCATGTTAAATGATATAAGGTAGACAATTTAGTTAGTTAGATTTTTTAAAGCTCTTTCTGACTGTACACTTTTCGAAAAATCAAATTTATAGTTCAAATTACATTTTATTTGACAAATCCATAGTTGCCGTGACAGGAAATCTTGGAAACGTTGCTGTTAACTCGTAAATTCGTATTTACTAGATGACGATTGAATTTACTTATGAGAGAGCGAAAAAAGTTTTAATTAAATTGAACAAAATTGATTTGAAATTTATACAGAAACTATTAATACAT
The DNA here is from genome assembly GCA_963966045.1 of Xestobium rufovillosum. Taxonomy (NCBI): domain Eukaryota; kingdom Metazoa; phylum Arthropoda; class Insecta; order Coleoptera; family Ptinidae; genus Xestobium; species Xestobium rufovillosum. The sequence continues at coordinate 24,517,182 of OZ014496.1, forward strand.
CAAAATATTGCAAATTCTTTGGGATTTAAAAACTAGTTTGACAGCTGTCTTCCATGCAGTTAAGTGGTTTTTCAATGGCATGCCTATACAATAACTTCGTACTTGAAAGTTCTTTTTGTTGTTTTCCCTTTCCTATTGGAGGCCGGATATCACCAAAACTGTACCAACTTTGTTGTCAGCTGCTCGAAATAGCTGGGAGCTGCAACTATCAAATCAATCTTCAAAATCTTTCAGCTAACATACTCTGCGTCTGCCAATATTTCTTTTTAATCTCATTTTCTCTTGCTTTATAAGTTGCAGTGGTGCAGGCTTGGAACTCGTCTTTATAACGTTCAAAAGCTCAAGGTTCCCAAGGCGCGACGCTGTATTATTTACCTAAATTATACAGAGTAATGTAACTTTCTGGAAAAGCCAAATGGTGACTTTATTTTTGAAAGTTTCATATATAATTTGTTATACTGGTCGCTCTCACTTTACTAAAATAATTTTTTGTCATACAGCGTATCCCATATTTGTTGCACGAAAATCAACTAAACCAGGACCGAAAAAATATGCTTCAAAAGGTCTTCTCTTGTTAATTTAACATATGAAATAGTCGGTATAGCTGGCCATACTGGAAATGTTTGTAACTACAACAATCGTTAGATTTAGATGGTATCAAGTACGCTAGGAATCAAATTTGCATTAATATTAGAGAAGTATTCGCAGCACTCTGGTTGGCTTTGTTAAATATTTTAAGTAACTAACGGCCAGAACTAACTAGACGTTCGTAACTACCGTGGGAGGCTCCTGTTAAAAAGTTGTTTGTAACTGACGCAATTATAGAAATAAGTCTCCCGGTAATAATTTCTAAAGTAAATTATAATTTAGTACAATAATTATTCCCCCAGAATATCTGCCAGCGATAAATATTCTATGTAAGTGACATAATCAGCGCAAAATCTAATCCAGCATTTCAAACTACACTCGGTAGTAGCTGAGATACTTATTATGTTTAGCGGGAACATAATGAGCACAGATTATTTCCAAATGAACATTATTCCTTTATAATAAGTCATTCGGCGGAGCTTTTGTTAAAGCTCTTCCATTCTTGTATAGTTTCCAACACGTGTAACTATTACTGGTGAAGAATGGCTCCATTTTTAAAGTAATCGATGTGACAAATTGATTTAAACTTAGAGATTACTTACTTTGAACTTTGAAGAACTGAATTCGAAAGCTTAATTGAATCCTGAGAGGGAGAATGCAACATGAAAGAGTTGCCCGCGCAAAGATAAACATTATTAAATTTTCTAGATTCACTTTGAAATTTTCTGAAAAGAATTCTAAATGACATTACTTTCCGGCGCAAAAAGTGCCTTTTGTTCCTTAATCTACAGTCACGTTTTTATATTATTTCTGCTCAGATAGGTAAGGAAATGAACAATGCCTTCTAGATAATAATTGATGAAAGAGCAATTGTGTCCGTAACTTTTTCCTTTTAAACTTGCGAAGATGCTCTAGGGATTTAAGTTATTCTGAACATAGAGAATCAGTTATCCGTATTACATTTTCGATAAGAGCACGTTGTGAAATTATCAGAAAGTATTAAATACCTATGTTGCATTCAAAATGATTACAGAAAACTGCAGACCACTGGTTTCGTCCTTATGGGACTCGTCAGTGCAGTCTATGCGCAAGTAACTTGCTTAAATGCTGACCTGCACTGATCAGTGACGAACAAGCGCCAATTACCTCGTAGTACCAAGAAATCTGGATTCGTTCTGTAGTTTAATGCCTGACGGAGTATTTGCTATATGAGTAGTTGTTCGAACGATTTACTACCACTCATTTTATCAGAAAGTACCTACTGGAAAGTGTGATACGTGAGAAATTGACCAAGAATTGAAAGAACTTCAGTTTCAGGATATGTGCGATTGAATGTCTTTTCAGATATACCAGAAAATTATCATTTACCCTTTCATATTAATGGATTCTTACAAACTGACATTTTGAAAAAAATTAAAACTCTACAAATGACATCCGATAAGTCTAGGAACTGAACAAATATGATCCTGATTGTAGAAGTTAATTTTATGGCGAAATTAACTGTTGCGATGAAGATCTTGTCTTGTCTTTCTAGATTTTTTCCTTTCCAAATCTGAGTCTAAACACATCTATTGCTACTTTGTATTTAAATTTCTGTGACTCATGCGACCTCTCAAAAATGAGTACATTGAATATTTATACTTTCATCGGTTCTTCCTTTAGAACGACTCCATTGTTGATTAATTTGCCGCAGCTTCAACATCTTATCAAGTTCGAATCAAGGCCGTAATCAAAGCAGCAGAGGATTTATAAAAGTAAAAGATCAAAAGCGTCTACCCCACACACACCCTTAAGGGAATGAAAACTGACAGAATCAACCACATCCCCAGTAAACACCATCATTTGGGAATATCCGGCTAACAACATATGAAATTGATCTCAACTCAACTGTCTGCGGGCAGGAAATACATAACTAAATTACAAGGGTTCATGTCACTCATGAATGCCAGAGAGGTAACCTCCGTCTTAAGATTAATTCCACAAATTTCTCAAGGCACGTGTCGAATATTTTTTGATGCCCTCCATTGAATCGATAACGCCAAGTGTCTCTTATAAAAAAATGGTAATTAAATGTTGAAAGTGAGATTGATGGTGATGAGTTCATTAGGTTTGCGCTGCTAACAACGCCAACTTAAAACCCCAGATCGCTGTGCATTTTTCTTGCTTGTTGATTTGTGTATTCCATTACCGTTCGGCCATTTAGCCATTTAGCCGATTCAAATGCACCCTTGAGTGGTTCTGCATTATAAAGTACGTGGGATTAAAGACGAATACAGACCGATGATTTCTTTGCTTTTAGAAACAAAGGTTTAAATCTTTTGTGGTCATGGAGCTTCTTGGAAATGTAGCTCTTCACGTGGTTTATTCAAACATATGTTGAGAACCCAGTCAATTGTGAGCCAATTCGCAATATTTTCCTTCGCATTAATATATCGAAAGAAGTTACCTTTGCTTCGTACGTGCATATAGACCTTTTTGACATATTCGCAGAAAGATCTTTCCTCTCGCGCGATGTAAGCGAGTGACGACAGTTCAGTCGGTAGAATAGCCGTCCGGCAAGCGGAAAATCTAGGTTCGACTCCCCCTTAGCGCGTTCGTTGAATTTTTCGTTCTAGGACGCCTCTTGTTGCAAAATAATTGACTATCTGTCACATAGATGATTCGATCCACTAGCATAATGCAATAAACAAGTCCCGAAAATATAAACGGTAGACACATCTGGCTAATAGTCTCGTCTGAGTCAGATGTTAGAAATTGGTGGCAGGACCAATCTAAGTTTTGCATGCAAACTTTAATAACCTCTAATTTGATGTTACAACAGTAGGTAACTGTTCTAACTTCGGTTGTTTGATACAGGCCCATTATTGCTTGTCATATCGGCAGTAGAATGTCACTTTTCCGAACTTAAGACAATCAACGAATTTACTAAAATAATTTGATAGCTCTGAGCAATCTATCCTCATATATTAGTTTTCACTTTATCCACAAACTTTTTGGCAGGTTAGTTAAGCTCTAGAAAGCGTAAAGCTACTCATAGAAAAGTGAAACTTGCCTTACAAACTTTAATACCTACTTTCTGAAATCTAAAAACACATGAATTTTTCAGTACTTTGATACCCAAATCGCACAATCCTCACGCTGTCATAAATTTAAGATTTAGCATCCCCACAAACTTTTGGTCCCAGTTGTAGAATCAAATATACAAACTTCTGCAAACTAGATTTAAAGTATTTCGACGAAACTGTATAACCGAATTGTATCAAAAGAAACTCCGCAAGTAGTTACATTCGGTAACAAGCTGAACAATTTCATGACAAACGTTCAAATTTCTTTACAAATGAAATGTCTGCTCTCGTCTTCCCATAATTCATCTTACTAATTGGAATAAACTTTTGCCTTTTGGCTGGAGATATATAAAGGAAGACATCTGTACGTTTATGTTTCAAAAGAGTATGCTTTACGACCCCTCAAGGAGAATATAAAAAGGCGACGAAATCACATCTTGTTAAGTTTTCATCTGAGATCGCAAAGCCCTAAATAACACTGTGCTTCTCAAACACTTATTTTGATGCACCGTTGCTTTTATCCACTCACTCGCCAGGAAACGACGCTTTAAGTTTTGTCCAAATAAAAACAAGGCAGTATTTTTGAACGCAGAGAAAGAACTAAAAATTATAAAGGGGCAATAATCGTTTTACCAGCTGCGGGTAGGTAATTGAATATATTTAATGAGATTATAGAATTCTTTTTTAGTCGAAATTAAAACTTAAAAAATTTGTTTCATCATAAAAATTGTACAAACAATTACAATATCAAAACTCCGTGGAAATAATGACGTCACGCATCAGCTGTGGTACCAGTGGCGTACTATGTAAGTCAGAGGCTATGTAAAATACAACGCCGTGACCGTCCGACACTGAAGCGAGAGGAAAATGGATGGTCGCGTCCTTGTTGCCTAGCAACCGCGGTACGTCCAAGAAAACTTGTTTGTGCGCACGCTACGTCATTGTCCGTTCTCACATGAAACGACTTATAAGTGGAAGCCCAAAAATGATAAGTTTTCTCTATCACAAGATTTAAATACTTATATTATTACTGATCTTTAATGTAGCCGAACTGCAGCTGTGGTATTATCTTCAAAAGCTTGATTGGTGTTTTTAAAAATTATACAGTTCTTGCCACTTCTATTTGTCTGGGATTCCAGCATCAAAATGTATATTCTGTTTTAATTTATTATTACTTCCATGTATAAGGAAATGGAAGTATTGTATTACCGACAAAAATTCGTGTCCGAGATAAGATCAGATTCGTATTGTACTAACTTCGAAACGTCGAGAAAAAGTTTTTTTAGCTTCGTGTCTGTGCGTGCGTGTGTCTGCACGTGTGTGTGTGTGTGTGTGTGTGTGTGTGTGTGTGTGTGTGTGTGGGTGGGTGTGTGTGTGTGTGTGTCCGGACTTCTTTGGCGTTCGATAACTGCCGTAAAAACTAACCGATTTTAATGATTTTTTTTTTGAAAAGTGCGTCTCGATGAGGACTCCAGACGTATTGATTTTGGTAATAATTAAACCAGGCATTATTAATATTTTAATTCTCCAAAAAAATATTGTGACCAAACTATTAGATATTAAAAAAAGTTTGATTAAAAAATGTTGCGTATTTTAAGTTTTTAAGGCCAAAAAAATGTGTTACTAGCAATTTTTCCCTAACTCAATTATTTATTAAGTTATTTGTTAAGTTATTAATCATTGCAGTAGCTTATCCAACGAGCGAGTTATAAACGTTGTCATAGAAACATATATAGTATTTTTCAGATTTGTTGGCGTTTGCGTTGTCATATCCGATTATCCAAGCAACCGACAGCAGTTCAGTGGTTTCCAAAATTTTGCTGTTGCTAGGAACCGCGACAAGCGTGTGCGCCGCGACTCTGGACACGGCACACAGCAATGAGCATTTTGACGTTTTCCCTCAAGCCTCAAGAAATGTATTCTTTTACCCACAACATTAGCCCGTTCACACAAAAGACACCGGTTATTTTCTAGTTTGTACTTAAATCTGCTATTGGTTATAAACGCCACAAACTTGTGTCAGAAATATCCACTATTTGTTTTGTTTTTAATTTGTTACCTATTTAAAATTTTTAATGTAATGTGTTATTTCTTTTCTTTCATGGAATAAATAGCATTCCTTACTTCGGTTTTAATGCTGTCAGTTACATCTTCACTTTTTAATTTTGGTTTTCTGTGCCTTTTTCCGGGCGTTGCATCAGACAAACCTCGTTTTTTATCTCCAACTATGCGCGACACGCTGCGTAGACTTACTTTTCATGCATCGGCCAATCGCTCCTGGTCACAAGTTAAAGGCTATAGGGGACCATTCTTTTCCTTCTTTCGAGTAAAGCATTCAAAAATATTTCGTAAAACTTCTCGACACTGTTTGGTAAAAACATTTCCAGACATCTTTATACCTGACAATCAAACTGACAGTTATACTTGAAAGGAAATAATTTTTAATAAATTGCTTGATGACCACTGGATATTGCAAAATAAGCATATTAATACTGAAACCATTTTGTTTCACACAACCATAGTAAGAAAGAGTGAGATCAAATACGGAAACGTGAGAATATTCTCAAGTCATCTTACGGCAGCAATTAAAATTCAACAAATCTATTTTACAAAGTGAAAAAGACATATGAACGTAATGCGCAGGTTACTGCACACACACGCCAAGATATCTGAAAAGAACTATAGGTAATATACTAAAGGGCCCCACACACACGCAATTTAGAATTAATTCAAAACTGTACATTCAAAAGTTTTGAACGGAATGTTGCGCGACACTTCTACACACACACACACAATTTTCACTTTGCAGTTTTATAAAACATGGCCCCCAGAGAAGAATTAAATTTATTATCAGTGGCGTGCCTAATTATTTTGAAAAAAAAATAAACAAAGATTCAGTCGAAGTAGATGGGAGAAACATTGGTTGCTGAAACGTGATCACTTTTCACATATTAATCTCTTAGAAGAGTTGCACTCGTCGGGGCGGTCTGTGAGAGTCACCCCGAACATAATAAAATACGCAATTTCGACGAAAAATATGACAGGCGGGTGTCTGATCTTGGAAGATTTCGCGATCGCCGGAAATTTTTGGTTGCCGTTTTCTAATGCATTTTTCTACCCTTAAACGTTGACGTTTCCAAAATTCCGCCCAACTTAACACTCTTTGAACTTACCCCATTCGAACCGTACCCCGCTGGACTTCCCCCTTCGACCTCCAGGGTCGAATTTGGCCCCCGTTTTGCATGCTTTTTGCCCTAAAATTTTGCAATGCTTCGGGGAAAAAAATATTTCCCCCATCAACCTCTGTGCGAGTCAGATGATTTTTGAAAATTTTCGGTCCAATCGACTGGGCTGTCGGAATCCGCCTTCAAATTTACCCGGCGACCCCCAGCTTGGCCGTTATAAAAAATTACCCATATTTTGAGGGCGCCGTATCTCGCTGGCGGTTCGACTCCCGCGTTCGAGATCGCCTATGACCTACAACTTTTGTCGGCGGAAGACGCCCGTTTTTTCGCATAGCTTGTTCTTGTGGGTGCGATGGAACATTTTCGGCCCCTTCCGGTACGCAGAGTTCGTTATCGCTTGGAAACGACGCCGGCGTGTTTTACCGGAGTTTGACACTTCTGTGGCATAGCAACCTTGATGCTGTAACCGAAATTTTCTGATTTACCTTTGAATAAAGAACATTCTTAGGCTTCAGGAAAAGAAGGACGCACATGTTATGAAGATTTTATTAGAAACGAGCAAATAAAATGTATTTAAGTATTTTCATATTTTAAGAAGTTTTGCAAAAATGTTTCTTCTTTTAGATATGTCAATGTAGTTTATACTCTAGGGTTTATAATTATTGCAGACAGTTTGCAGTAACCTACAATAGTGTCAGTTTAATAGATACTCGTGATTAGATACTATAAACCAATCTTTCGTAAAATTGCCGATTATAAACAGATAATTGTTTTAAGTGTTCTTTTGTTATATACAATGAACATGGAGGCCATGTGTGGTGCTCCATACCGATTTTCTGTTTGGTAAAACTGAAATTGTTGATTTTGACATGCCGGCTATTTGACCGTATGGAGAATAATACGCTTATGTATACTCATATACCTAAACCTAAAGAGAGCTTTTGAGATACTCACATTTTACCGAATAGATGAACAGCTGGCAGATAGGTGTGCATTTGCCAGAGATTTCAATTACAATTGGTTCGGGCTGCGTGTGCGTTTGACAGGCGAAACTATTGTTTAATTAGTTCGAAAACTTTCTTTTTGTGCGCCCGTTTTTAGTACAGTCGATATTTTTCGTTTCATTTCCGGACTATGTATCGCTTTACCGCACAATACACTTATTATAGTTATTATAGAAATATAATTTATGGCAGAAGTGAGAACGTTTTAATATTGGGTGTAAATAACAAAATTGTTCACGTACATATATGTCAAAATAGGAGGTATGCGTGCTTTTTGGCAATGAATAGCAATTCTTTGTTGAAACCTGCTGGGAATACCGTTCCTGTTACAGGGTAAACCTCGCTCAGCGATATTAAACGAGAATAATATTTTTGATGGGATGCGAAAAACCCGTCTACTGTTCCACGTACGGTACGCGACCACTTCCCACTTGCTTATTTTAATATTTAATATCCAGATCTTCTATTCGGTTTAATGTTCTGGAGTGTCCCTCCAGGAACCCTCCAATGGCTTATTCGTCGCCATAAAATCTACTAGATGAAGCTGTTGCATAACTGGATTGCGCGGACTGGTGACTAACAAAGTATTAGGATCTAGAGAAGTAGTAAAAGTAGAATCTCCACTTCAAATCTCGTAATTTTGGAATCTAATTTTGGGCCGCTGAGCCAGTTAGCCCGTTTTACTGGAAATACTTGGCAAATGTTTCCGAAATGCTTAATATTGTCGATTCAAAAAACCTACCACACTATAAATCGCCTATACAGCCACATCACTATAGTTAGGAAGGGGTACATGAACCTGTATTATTACATTTATTATTAAGTTATAAAGTACCTATAATTAAAACTATGTTTGAAAAAGCTTAGATTATCCTTCAAATTACCTAATTATAATTACTTTTTGCATTTG